>JAOXNX010000031.1:22723020-22733586 GCA_028566075.1 Solidago caesia
GTAAATGTGTAGATACAGTATAGACATATCACATATGAATGTGCCACACATTTAACATACATGTTAAGGGGCGGCTCTATATCAATATTTAGCCCCCTTTACCATCATGGGCACTCAAAAGTAACAAGATACACATGTATATATATGCCATATACATATATTAATATATTTTTGTCGGCTTCCAAGCAGGAAAAAGAGAGTTACGGTTAGGAGAGATGGTAGATCCAAGGGTCAATGTTTGACCTGACTTCACCCTTTGACCCGGGTTTTGATCTAGAGGTTGACCTGTTCTTGGTTAGGGGTATGTTCAACCATTGATCTTAACATACATTATCGCACATGTATGAAGTATATGCCTGCGTTTAGCTGCTGGCAGTCAAGCAAACGGAGGCCATTTACTTTGAAATGGGTGAGCAAAGAATGGATCACCGGTTTGGGCTCCAGAATGACTCGAGTGGGAATTTTCTTTGCACTAGACCTTCCTGGTTCTTGGGATCTACTTATTTACGTTGATAGATCTGGACTTGGTCCAAATGTCCAACACTGGTTTGTTTTGTATATGTGCTTTTTAATACAAGGTAGCAAGTATATCCATTTCTTGGATAAAAATCTTCATTTTCTCACCAAAACCGTGATTCATATTGTTTAAAAACCAAGACCCAGCATGAGAAGTATAGTTTATCACATATTTGTGCTTGTGATTTTGGATAAATCAGGGTTTAAATCTTATCTTATACACATTAATATGTGCATCTTAAGAATAATAAGATACGATGGAAATTGTAGAATAATATACATGTGGAAGAACAGTTACAAATCTGATTGCAAGTGTAACTCTCCTCATAATTGATAGTGAATATTCAAGGCAAAGATCATATCCAACAACTTGTTTGTCAATAGATGACAGAAACTTCCGGCAGCCCAAAAAGTTGCAAGATATAAGGCCAATTATGGCTAACTGGTCAGCTTGTTTGCCAATGGATTCAGCTTAGCTATTGAGCAGTTGTGGCTCAGTTAAGTGATTGGCATTTTGTCGAACAGTCGATGCAAGAAGTTGTTTGGACTTCCATAGTTTTATAATGTACTTGCTCGTGTCAAAGCGTCCGAACATGTTTATACACTTTTACTCGTCCGGAGAATACGTCCGGGGTATTTATGCACTTTCTTTATTCGGAAAATACGTTCGAAAATAGTACAGTTTAGTTACTTGGAAAATACAAATAGCTACACTTTAATTTGTTTGCTCATGAAATATGTCTCTGATATTTTGGTATACTTCATTTGTTAGAAAAATACGTCTGAAAATGTTAGTACACTTTATGTTTCTGGTGTTTGAACTTGCTCGTGCCAAAGCGTCCGAGCATGTTCATATACTTTACTCGTCTGGAAACTACGTCCAAGAGTATTTATGATCTTCATTCCTCCGGTACGTCCGTCGTCCGGGAATATTTGTAGGCTTCATTCATCCGGAAAATACGTCTGAGGATATTTTTAGTTTTCATTCATCCGAAAAATACGTCCGGAGATGTTTATAGTCGTTATTCATCCGGCGTTCTTTCCTTTTGTATCAGCTGTTGAGATTTTTGCCGGCCATGGATTTTATCCGCTGATAGTGTCTTTGTTTGTCCCGGGTGGGAGGAACCAAGCAAGTCGTTGGCCCTTAGGCTTAGTATATGTATAATATAAATGCTTGCTTTCCAATCCATACATACCTATATTCTTATATACACTCAATACTCTGGGCATATTTAATTTAAGCAAGTACTTCCTAGCAGGATTCTATGAAACATTAATATGTAATGTTTATTAGACTTGGTTCCAGCCAACAGACACATGTATGTGTAAGTTGTACTCCTTTGACATGAATACATGCATATATACATATATGTAATAACGTATGTATTTATCCTTATGGCTGACAATACATTAGAATGTTTGAATTCTTCATAGGTTTTACGCTGAGAAAGGAGTAAAAGACTATAGCAAACGATTCGTAAAGTCATATAATTCGTAAAGACTATATCCCAAGCTCACGATAATTGAGGAATGTATAGTCATGATTGTAGCCAAATGTAATGTAAAAGGCAAAATAAAATATATGAAGCTGGATTCATGTGATTAATGGCCAACTCCTTTACCATTACAAGAGAGATGTATTTTTTTATTTGTGGTTGTATTCGTATACACGAGAAAATGTATCATTTCTTTTACATATGTACATGACTACATCAGTGTATTTATGAACATACAAATATGAAATATATGTATGAGAGTTGTAATCATGTGCAAACTTGATATTTGGTGAAACCCAATGGACAAATCTCAGCCACACATTTACCCTCTATCTCTCTTCTTTTTTGTATGTATTTTTATTTTTATTATTTTTATTTTTTATTATTATTATTTTTTTTTAACAAAAACCCATTCCAAAAAGAATTTAAAAAAAATTATAAAAAAAAAAATTTCTATGGGTTATGTGTTGAAAACGGATGGAGACGGTACGAGCGTAGCCCTTAATCAAACACATAACCCATAGGAGGAAAAAAAAAAAATTTAAATTAAGGGCTACGCCCGTACCGTGTCCATCCGTTTTTAACACATAACCCATAGGAGGAAAAAAAAAATTTTAATTTTTTTTAATTTTTTTTGGAATGAGTATAAAAAAATCAAAAAATAAAAAAAAATCAAAATAAAAAATAAAAATAATAAAAATACATAACAAAAGGAGGAGAAAATGAGGGGAAATGTGTGGCTGAGATTTGTCCCCTAGTTTTCATCATTTTTTTTTCCCCAAACGATTACATCCCTATCATTAAAATCAGATTAGCCACTTAAATAGAAAGACATCCAAATTCAAAACCATGACATAGATTCTAAAGCATTCATGTCATAAACAAAAGAAGTGAATTCAGCAAACAACCTTAAATGCAAAAGTCAAATGATACGCAAAGTTTACCCAAAATACCAAAAAAGGAGAGCGAAAGCCAAACTACACATATCATTGCAGTTATTGGCAGACATCATGACCTCAAGAATCTACATTAATTGTGTTTTGCTGTCCTGTAATTTCATTACCAAACCTAAAGCTTGGTAAGGAGCGTCTTCGCTGCTGCAAATCTTCACTAGTGGCACTGTCACGGTCAATCCTTTCCAATTCATCATAATCCATAACCCATGATCCATTTCCCGTCACTGGTTTGATATCATCTTCGTATATGGCACAGACCCCACATTCCATGATTTCATAGTATTCACCTTTGAAGCTTATGATAAGATCTTCAGATTCAAACCCATGACACAGATTCCCAAGGAAATCAACTGGCATGTATCCAATCCACACATGGTCAGGTCGTTTTGCACCACGAGCTGACTTATCAATCAATTCTTCATTACCTGTCGCTTTGAAGTTGATGCTAAGAAATTTATAAGAATTGATCGTTGAGGCACAAAAGAGACAGCACACAGCCAACCCTTTCAATTTGGTGATCTGACTTCGAGGTATATTTAGCGCTACTTTGTCACCCAACCGTTGGTTGCTGAACCAATCAGAAACTTTGCTTCCAGGGACTGCGATACTTAGTCGATGATTCACGGCTGCACAACTCTGTAATTACAAACATAATCTATCAGTAACAGTGCTACAAAACAATGGCTTTATACAAATCAGAAACTAATTAAGAAAAAGATACCTGGACCACAGATTTCATTAGCAAATTAGCAATGTGGCTTTCACTCTCTTGATCATTTAGAAGTTTAGGAGTGCCACGGAGTGAAATCTTATACAACCACTTGTATTTATCAGATAAATCTTCAATCTTTTCCAAAGATCTGCAACCATCTGCCTTTAGAACTTGAATACGTGATGGAAGCTCGGGAAGTTCCTTGAGAAAAATGCATTCAGTCAGGTCGAGGTGTTTGAGATGAGAGAGGAAAGATATGGTTGCAGGTAGCAAGGCAAAGTTGTTCTGTCTTAAAATTAACTCTTCCATGGAAGGCCATGCCTTATGCATATCAGCGGGGAGGACGCTTTCTGCAAGATGATTCTGTTCAAGATCCAGTATTCGCAAAGAACCGAAATGTGTGGGGGCCTGAAGAGGCAGATTATTTGGCAGTATTCTTTTAGAATAACCTTGCTCATGCTCTTCAATTACCAACTTGAAGTCTAAAACATTCATTATCAAAATGGTAAGGCTGGTTAAAAGTCCAAACGATGATGGCAGCGCCTTTATTCTGTCACACCAGCTAATATCCAAAAACATCAACCTCCCTGTCTCCATGGAGACTTCTGGTAATTTTTCGAGATTTGCACAATTATCAAGAATGAATGTCTGGAGAGATTTCATCTTGATAGGGGATGGGAGAGATCTCAGACTGATACAACCAGTCAGATCCAAGTGAATAATCTTTTCATGATTCAAAACAGATCGGTGAACCTCATGCATTTCCATACAGCATGTCAAATTTAGGCGTTCAAGATTTGGGACCCCTGAGATGTCTGGAAAGCTTGTTATCATATATGATCGATTTAGATCCATGGACTTGAGGTTGTTTAGGATAACCTGACAGACATAGGTGACGATGTTTGCTAACAGTATGGTCAAGGAAAGACTTGTACATAATAACATAAAACAATTCAGATACACAAATAGTCCAAAAAGGTACCTTTTTCTCCATTTGTACTTGCTGAATGCCACTGTATGACATTTGAAGACCTACAAGGTTGGTCATACCTCGGGTTATTCTCAGAGATGGATACGGGTAGTGAGACCAACAAAGCCATCTTAATTCTTTTGGGAAAGAAGCAGGTTCACTGGAAGTGAAATAGTTATTAACTTCAAGTAGTCTCAGTTTCTTCATGCCCAAGAAGACTTTTGCACTACAATAAGGCATCGGCCTACCGCTGGATTTATCATGATTGGTCTCCACTATGGCCTCAACTGCCTCTAATCTCTGCAACCAACAAATCAATAGAGTAGATATGAATTTTAGTGGTGGAAACTTTGACCCATTTAATAACAGAGTTGATTCCCGTTATGTCCCATCTCAAACAGGTCAAAAGTAGAGCAAAGTTTTTATTTTATGTATAAAATCTGCCAATTTTTTAAAATCAAATTTAGAATTTTATTGAAATATATACAATACACTGAATCATCTGTTTAGAATAAAACTTACAGAGATTGTCTTCATTGTTTCCTTGATTTCCTGTGTAACCCACGCCATGGTATTTGGATAGTATTCACGAGCAATACACTGACTCATCTCTTGAATGAGATCATGCATATGAACACATCCTTTTGAAATGGTCAAAAAGGATTTCTGAATCAGCTTAGTTATTCCACTTGCTGCTTCAAAACCACAACTATCGAGGATTCTCGTGACATAACGCCTAGCCCTGCCTTTGAAGAAACATGCAATGTATAGCAATATTTTTTTTTCAGCGATACTCAATTCATCGAAACTCATCTTTAGAATTCCATTGATTTCTGCTTGTGGTAGTTTGGTCAAAACGTTCAAGGCACTTTGCCAAAAATCCAAATCTCTACCACAAAGATGAGAGCCTAAAACTTTAAGGGCTAAAGGAAGGTAGCCTGTATGGCTTACTACAGCACCTGAGAATTCAGCATAAGCTTTTGATGGAATGTTTGCCCTAAAAGCATACCTACTAAAAAGCTGTATAGCTTCGTTTTCTTTTAACAAATCAGGGGTATACTTCTCTTGTGTACAAGACAGCAAATTTTCATCTCGGGATGTTATCATGATTCTACTACCAGAACCAAACCATTCACGAGCACCAGCTAAGAATTGGAGTTGCTTGATATCATCAACATCATCAAGCACAAGAAGAACCTTTTTACTTCTCAGACGCCTTTTAATCTGACACATTCCATCATCACAGTCTTGTACTTCAACATCATCTTCCATCAAGATTTCCTTAAGAAGCTTCTCTTGTAAGCATTTGAGATCTCTCTTATCGGAACCATTTTCCCTAACATTTTCCACAAAGCAGCTACCCTCAAATTCATGAGAAATTTGATGATAGACAGCTCTGGATATTGTTGTCTTGCCTATTCCACCCATTCCCCAAATTCCGAGTATGCAAACATCACCACACCCTTTACCTAACAATGACTTCACATGCTCTACACGTGAGTCCAACCCAATCAGATTATCTTCTAAAGGAGATTCAGTAGAGCTCAAGATGTTCTGTACAATTTGTTTAATACACTCAGCTTCATTCCTGCATGTTAAATTATATTTTAGCTAAAGAAACTTCATTATAAAACTTGCAGTTGCTTTGTTCATGAACACAATACAGCAAAAGGGCAAATTAAAGAACAATGCTCCTCGAACCATTATAGATATTTTAAGATTCGGTAGAAAAACATTCACGACTTTTAATTAAATGAAATAATGGAGCAAGGAGAACTAACCCATTGGCGGTTATGGGTACATCCCATCCAGATAAGTTGGATGCAGTCACTAAAGCCTCCTTCCAGCTCTCAACTTTCTCCATAATATCTATCAATGTCAGCCTGTGGTGTGCGAATGCTGCATGAAAACTACCTTTCTGCTCTCAAACATCCGACCGATCCACATCGTAGAACACTGGTAAGACCCTTTGTCTCCTTAGATCCTGGCATTCAATGATCTTGGCAAGTTCTTCTAAATACGAACAAGAGTTTGCATAGTTTTTTGAGAAGACCGCCACTGCAACTCTCGACTCTTCAATTGCTTTGACGAGTTCCTGGGAGATGGGTTTCCCTCTAAGAAGCTTCTCGTCATCCTTAAACGTGTGTATTCCTGCCTGATAAAGAGCCTCATACAGATTATCCACAAGGTTGTTTGTTTGAGTGTCTTCAACTTGAAAGCTTATAAAGACATCATAATTCCATCTTTTAACTGGCGCAGCAGAAGATAATGATGATGAGGATGTGACTAAGCCACCATCCATGGCTGAAGTTGATTATCTGTTGAAAATTATAGCCAACGGAACAGAAAGTGTTAGGATGGCATTTAGTTCACAATATATTTTCCAAAAAGAATTCATGCATTGGAAAGTGTAGTTGAATTAACGTTGTACTGTTGTAGTGAAGAACAAATGATAACGTTACATTGTTAAACAAATGTGGTTGCATTATAAGAGTGATATACTTTGAAGTACAAAGAAAAGCAGTCCATAAGTCAAGCAAGTTCTTGTTCTACATTCTCTAAAGTGGGTTGCAGATTATATACATTAATATATATAAAGCCAACAAGAAGCTCGTCCATTTATATAGGTAAAAGAACACAAATAAACGAACATGAACAAAGATACAATGTTTTAAATATACATTGTATTTGTTTTCATTTATGTTTGTTTGTGTCCATTTTCTTAAGTAACAACCATAAATATATGCATGTATATACACCATACTAGGATATAAACAAACAAATACAAAAGCACATTAACGAAAACCTTACTTAACGCAAACAAACAAACGGGGCCTATTTTTGTAATTCTTTTAACTAGTGAACATGAAATCTTGTTCACATTAACGAACATAAACAAACTTCCAACTGGTTCCCAAACATTTTGTTTTTTTTTTTTACGTCCCTAAATCTAAGATTAATTAAAACCAACATGAAAGAACACATATCACTTTTTTCCCAACCTAATAAAGAAACATGACACATCATCCCTCTCCCGTCGATAATAATAGACAGACAAAGAAGTTTTCGTTATGTACTTGTAATCTTAACAAACCCTTAAGTTTAAGTTACCTAATTCAACCAAAGGGCCTTTGGATTGGTATTATTCGAGGTAACCCATCAACCAAGAGGTTGAGGGTTCGACAAATTGCAAATATGTGGATGTGTGTGAGATTTTTTGTCTTTCTAAAAAAATAGTCACCTTATTCAAAAAGAAGACAAATAGGAAAAAACGTGTTCACCTAACCCGGGAGGACGAGTGTTTGACTCATACACGGCCTAACCAGGGTATACCCGTGACGAGCCTAGTTCACCTAAGACGATGATATCAAGTCGTATATTGACAACTAGGTCACATTGATCAAGTAACAAAAAACATAAAATCTTGATCAAAAAAGATAATACATAGCAAGGTACTAACTACTTAAAACCCCTAAATAACAAGAAATTCATACTTATATGCCTAATGAGACTATTAATTTATCAAACACTTGTTGGCAAAGTAACTACTTACAACCCTAGGTAGGTAATGACGAGACAAATACATGCATAAATTCGGGAAGGAAAATCAATGAAAATAGTTGACAAAATAATCATATATTTATGTGTACGAATGTACGTTATACATATACACACACATATATATATAGGGAAAAGTGTAAAAAAAAAACTTTTTTAAAAAATCCTTAAGAAAATATCCTAAGGACTCGCGGAAAACGACTCAGCTCTAGGGTTAGACGACTAGGACACCCATAATTTAAAAAATATATATTAAAAAAAAAAAAAAAAAAAACTTTACAAGTAAAAACCCTAAAAATGGCTACACATTTCATGCAAGAAATCAAGGCATCAGTTTATAATTTCAACAGAAAATGAGAAGGAAAATAAAAGAAAGGAAGGAAGGAGGTTACCCACTAAGCAAGCAAATCGAATCAATGTGTGAGTTGTGTGTGAAAAACGAGAGAAACCGCATGCACCATTTTTTACTCTACTAGTGAGGAGATAGAAAGCCGGACCATATATTTATAGCCGTAAGGGAGGATTTTTATTTTTATATTTATTTTTTTTTTCAGCGGTAATTTTTTTCTTTCCTTTCCTTTTTTTTTTTTTTTTAGGCGTGGATTACTTGTTAATATCTGAAGGTTTAGCATACGTTATATTAACTAGATCCGTGCTAGAGAGCCTTTCGCCCCCAATTTAAACTTCTTGATAAGAAACCCCTATTACCCCCCAATTTAAACCTCTCGATAAGAACCCCTATCAACTAGAGATCTGAAGGGAAAAACTTACTCAGACCTACCATAGATAGAAATTAAATACTTATAGGCATCCCAAATATGTCTAGGATAAAACTTGAACCCCTGACCTCTTGGAAGGAAAAAGATCTCCTTATCACTAAATCATTTGGTGATGATTCATTGTTAATCCACTATCCTACTATAAATAAACTCTGTATTAGTAGAGGAGACTTTGGAATGATGCTAAAAATGATGATTAGTCAAAAATCTAAGCAAGCCACATAATACTTCTGATGTCATGGCTGATGAAATTGCTTTGTGTGTGTATTTTGTGCGTGTATAGCATACGTATATGTGTATATCTCTATATATATTATTAATTTATTATGTATTCTTATTCTTATGTGTATATGAGAGGGAGACGTACTTAAGGATTGGATGTGCATTTAATGTCAATATCTCAACCCCATGCAAGCCGCCTGTTACCATCTGTTTTGTTAACCAAAAATTGGACAAATTAGTCAAAAGGCTATGTTGATTTGATAACTTTGATAACTTCATTTTTTTTTTTTTAAAGTTTAACTATTATTCATTTAATGCAAAGCTTCTCCCTCTGACATCTCCCTCTCCTAATAAGAACTTTGTAATGAGAATAAATTTGAATTTCAATTTCAAGCCTCGTCTTAACACTCATTTTCGGAGATGTATACATATATAAACTAGACAAATGGTCGCGCGATACGACGATAATGGTGGCGGCGGTGATGGAGTGTGGTGGTGGTGGCGGCGGATGGTGGTGGCAGCGGCTGCGCATAGTGTAGGCTATTGATGTAAAGGTTAAGTTATTGATGTGAAAGGGGTAGTGTAGTTATTTTAAGAGTTAAGGGGTAGATGTGGTAATTAAATTAATTTTATTAAAGGTATTATAGGTATATCAAGTGAAGTTTTTGAAATAATAAATAAAAAAGGGAAGTATTTTGGGTAGTTCAAAGTTGTAATTTGAAAAAAGAGGGAGGTTGATATTTTATATAGTAGTATAGATATATATATATATATATATCATGGTATCCCCGCAATGCGACGACGGTGGCGACAGCGGGGGTGTGGTGGTGACGGCGGCGACGGTTGGCGGAGGCGACTGATGGTGGTGACAGCAAGTAGTGTAGGTTATTGATGTAAAATGGGGTGGTGTAATTTTAAGAGTTGAGAGATAGATGTTGTAAATTATTTCATTAAGGGTATTTTAGGTATATTATGTGGAGATGTTTAAATTAGTGAATAAAGGAAGACGTAATTTAGAAAAAAAGATAAGGATATTTGTGTCATATCGCATATTGTAAATTTCAATATTTCCAAAAATAGTAGGGTTTATAATAATTTTTATAAGATGGTAAAAATAGGTTGTTTTCCGTTCAAACTTTCCATAGGAGACTAATAGATATAGATATATATCATTTACTGGTAACACATCTCCTCTAAAACCCAATGTTTTAAAAACCGGATTTTCCGTCGAACCGGCCAGGCGACCGCGCACGGTCGAACCGGCCGGTTCAACCGTTTGGTTTTTTATATTTATTTTAAAAATGCTACTAAACTTGTTACATTTCATTCAAAAATATTATCAAATAGTTATAATCCA
>JAOXNX010000031.1:22770815-22784512 GCA_028566075.1 Solidago caesia
ACCTGGGCCCCATGAATTTTATGGATTAAAAAACTAAGATGTGAGAGGGTTCTATACCTAAGCTAGGTACATGACAGTCACATACTCTCCATCCTCATATATATATATATATATATATATATATATATATAAAGGAAGGTTATGGTAGGAAGTGTTTTAACGTACGAAGAATGCGAAGTGTTCTATTTTTCATTTTTTACAGCTTCCACCTCTTCCCCACCACCATCACCATCACCGACCTTCTTCCCCCGCCGCCCGCCGCCACCACCATTGCTGGAAACTGTGATACGGTACGGGCGCAACCCTTAATCGAACGGCTACGCCGTTCAGGGGGGTTTCGCCCTTACCGGTCGTAGACCTTAAGGCATTTATAAAAGGGTTGGAAGCCGGACGCAACTGTGAATGGTCTGGATTTGATGAGCGGCGACCCTGATCGTGTCGTGCTTTGATACGGTACGAGCACTGCCCTTAATGTCATGGCTCTGCCATAGATGACAGAGATAAAGTTAAGATGCACTTTAATGGTAACTAAGATGTAGTTAATAGTTACTAATAAAATGCATCTTAGTTAACACTGAAATATGCATCTTAACTTAAGATGCACTTAAGATGCATATTTCAGTGTTAACTAAGATGCATTTTAATATTAACTATTAATTGCATTTTAGTTAACACTAAAATGCATTTTAGTTAACACTAAAATGCAGTGTCGATTGGGGAAAAAAAGGGTATTTTTTCCAACCGACACTACATTTTAGTAATATTTAAGCTGCATTTTAGTGCATTTTAACACTTCACACGTTTTACACTTTAAGAGACTTCCTACAGGAAGTCACATCTATGTGGTTGTGTGTGTGTATATATATATATATATATATATTCAAATTAACTAAAAATAAAATAATTAAACATCTAAATAGTTCAAATATAAAAAATATATGCAAAACTTTAATATTATATAAATAGTACTTATGGTTTATAGAATTAAAAATAGGGTCCTTATAAATAAAGATAAAATATGATAAAATTATCATTTAGTAAAGTTAATATTGCCAGATCATTAATGCTTTCAGAATAAATAATCATCCATATATTTTTAATCTTAAAATACTCAAACGTAAACTTTTAGGACGCGTTTAGTTAGAGAAAATGCTTTCTAGTTTTCTATTTCTAATTTTCTAGAAAATGGATGGAGTTTTCATTTTGTATAAAACAAATGAAAATTTTGAAAACGCGTTCAAATTAGAAAATGTTATTTTCATTTTCCATTTTGGAAAAATAGAATACATATTGGAGATGTGGAGGGAGAAGGAAGGGGAGATGGAAAATGGAAAACATCAAAATATTGTTTTCCAAATTCATGTTATAAAATGAAAAATGGTGTTTTCCATTTTCTTGGAAAACTTTTCTTGAAAATTCTAATTTGATCGCGTATTCTGTTTTTCATGTTTTCTTAGAAAACAAAAATGAAAAACAGGGGGTGTTTTCTCCAACTAAACGCGCCCTTAATTATTCAATAAAGACCATTGGCTTAATTTACCTCCTATCGTACCAACTAAAGGATCTTATAGAACATTTTGCTTAGCAATAATCAAGCTCCAACCAAAGCTCAATACACTATACTCAACTACACATGTAATTATACGTTATTATACATATAATTACACTAGAAATAATACCCGCACATTACGCCAGTTCTGAATTGTCTAACACATGTATATAAAAATTGTATTTGTTGTTATAGATAAAAATATATATAAATAAAATTGTTATGTAAATCAATATATATATATATATATATATATATATATAATATAACATAAACATTAAATAATAAGTTAAAAATGGTAATGTTTAAAAATTTCAAAATTTAAGACACTATGTAAATGCTTTATAAGGTAGTATAGATATAGATATAGATTATAGATAGATAAATTCAAATTAACTAAAACGGAAATTTAATATATTACTATAAATTAAAAAGTTTTCACAAGAATAACTATAAAAAAAATAATAAAATAAAAAATCAACTTTATCTTTACTCCTACATAAAAGAGCAACCCTCTCATCTTTTTTTAACTTTTTGTCTTTGAAATGACTATATTACATTTCTTCTTTATTCACTAATTTAAACATTTCTACTTACTATATCTATATTACCCTTAATGAAATAATTTACAACATAGATCACTCAACCCTTGAAATAATCACACTATCCCCTTTTACACCAATTACTTTTACATTCACCACACCACCACCATCGTCGCTCCCACCACCCGTCGCCGCCACCGCCACCACCCACCGTCACTGCCCTTCGCCACCACCCGTCGCTGCCACCACCACACCATCGCTGCTACCACCATTGTCGTCGCATCGTGCGGGCATGCATTTAGTAGCATAATATCATTATAACTTTCACTCTTACACAACTATCACGTATGCCAGCCACCCCCACCCCCAACCTTTTAACCATGTGTCATTGCTACACAACTTAAAACACATTCGGTTTTCGTGCATTACACAGATACATATGTATTTGTAGTCATATTCAATCTTTAGATATTTTCAAACATTTTTTTATACATAGCAAGTGCCTTACTTAATTTCTTTGTAGACTTAATGAACTATTATCTTTAATATATAATAAAACAAAATCCTTAAATGTTTTATGATTAAATCTAGATCATTGATTAAAGGGTTAAGTATCTGGAAATGTAATTAACTTTGGACGTTTTGTCATAGCATGAATGTAACTAAGATTTGGAGCATTTTATGTTTGTTCAAATCATGTAACGGATAACCTGCTAAAAATTTAGCCGACTACCGTCTAATTTATATTAATTTGATCGCTTACGTGGCAGACTTATGTATAACACCTCGCCTTACCACAACACAATATTATCCGCTTTTCCCGCAGGCTTACGGCTTTGTTTTTGGTTGCTCGGGTGGCATTGCTGCCACCTGAGCACGCTTAACTGTGGAGTTCTCCTCTCATCCACAGCCAATGCGCCCAAAATGCGTCGTGTTATGTAAGGCCAATGGTATTACACATACCCAGGATCCCCTTGTATGTCAGCGATGTATGGATTCACACCCCCTCAACACAACTCAACGTCCTCGTTGAGTTATGCCAGTGCGCCACACATCCCAACAATCTTAAGGGTTGCTCTGATACCACTTGTAACACCCCGCCTTACCACAACACAATATTGTCCACTTTATCTGCAGGCTCACGACTTTGTTTTTGGTTGCTCGGGCAAACTTCCCAAGAGGGTGACCCATATGGCATTGCTGCCACCCGAGCACGCTTAACTGTGGAGTTCTCCTCTCATCAAAGTTGATGTTCCTTGGAAACAAAGGTGATTCATTCACATTACTCGACGTCGGGATCCTGGTTTGAACTGCTAATTGTTTCGCTGCTAATTCTCCTTCATTTGGTTTTTTAAATCCTGCAACAGTGAGAGAAGAGTTTCATTTCCTCCAGCGTTTGTATTTTCTGAATTTACCTGAGATGGAGATCCAAATGGATTAAGATAGCTGGCTGCACGATAGTTATCACGAGCACTAATCTTGAATTCTGAATTGGTTTCAGATCTTGAAGGTTAACGATCCGGTGCGGCAACATTTGGACTCGTTTGATCAACAGGACTTTTTACCCTTGTTAGCATTAGCTCCGATTCGAGGAGGATGATTCCTTGTCCTCAAAATTGTCATATTAGTTCCTACAGAAGTTTAAATAGCAGAAAAACAACAGAGGCAGGCTGTAAAGAAGTCATAGGTTGAGTCGACATTTTCGAAATTAATTTCGGAAAAGTGGTTAACTAAAAGATAGCTTTAGAAAACAATTAAAATGAAAGCATCTTTTTCCCCAAGGTGGGCGCCAATTTGTTATATTTTGGTCAAAAGTTACCTAAGATAATCTACTGTGAAGACTTAAGAATATTAAGTAACCAAACTTTCGTTCGTGAGGTTGTGTGCTTGAAAGATCTTAAGTTTCAAAGATGCTAGTCGAATAGAAGACTTGTAAATAAATTATGTCGACTTACAAATGACAGTATCGTACTTATAAGAAGGTAAATAAAGAGTTATTCGAATCAAATAAGATCAAAATAATGTAACAAAGTAAAATGATAATGAATATGCTAAACAACAATCAAGATCTTAAATGAAACGAATGAAAATGAAAGTAAAGTGCGAATAAGAATAAAGACACCGTGATTTGTTGACGAGGAAAACCCTTAACCCTGTTGGATCGCCGACATAAACCACGGGAGGAAGCAATCGTTCATGCCTTGTTCTTATTACTACCGATTAAGAAAGTGTTTACAATGTAGGGGAGCCTTCATGATCGAATTGCTAAGTGTTGTATGTGAAATAACAAGTGAGCAGAGAAAAAAAAAAGAGAAAATGTGTGTGAACTAGTGCGTAGAAGTGTCCTATTCGATCATTAACCTCGTATATATATAGACTAGCTAGGTAACTACTTATGCAAAATATCCGGGATCTCCTGTTGAATGTCGAAGAGCCTTGGACTGGTCAAATGGACGTTAAGGTTGATTTTCCTCATACAGAATTCAGCTAGACCTCCGAATAAGCAGCTAGACCAAGTCTTCTTTTATTCTTGTTGAAGAAACATGTGCGTTATATTTCCTATAGTCGTTGTAAGCTGATATTCTTCGAGCCCAAGATATGAAAGATAGATAAATATGTAGAAAATACAATTACAATAGCATTGTACCGTTAGTAGAAGTATACGATATCGTTGAGATATTTTCGTTGCCAAGATCTTTGTATGTGAATATCTTCATGCCCAAGATGTGGGTGCTAAGAATTTGACCCTTAATAATTGTCCCCAATTTTATTATCACGCAACACCTGAAATGGTTAATAAATTTCGAATCTTCCAAAGTAAAGCTCAGACCTTTGTCTCTTAGCGGAACAAATAAAGATAAGCATCGAAAAATTGTAACAAAGTAGAATTAGGAGGGTTAAAATGAAACTTTGGAGGTAAATATCTCTAAGCGTCTCTTAGGCGGGAAACAAGGAGTTAATACGGATTTGACAGCTATTGTAAAAATTGACAGATTAATAACACCATAATAACTCAACCAACCTCCCCTTATTATTACTAGAATGATTAAACTTATTACAGACTCGATAACAAACGATCTATCCACAAACATGTGTAGATCCAAAGAACTAAGTTGTCCACAAACGTGTGCAACCTTACACAAAAAGGAAAATACAGACACCTTATTCAATAGCCATATGATTACAGAGACAGATTTGATGTATATGAATACACAAAGAGAATAAGAACGACACACATGAACTGCGGCCTCATCCCTAACCCTATCGTGTATTTATACTTATTCACTTTGAGTCTTCACCATCTTTAGTACCTGCAAGAAATAGGAAATAGCAATACTAACCCTCTAACTTACCTTATTACCTGAGATGGCAGCAATGACCCTTGTAGAATAGGAACTTATAAGTTTGAACCATAATATATTTCAACAAGGTTATCTGGAGATGATGAGTTTATTTTTATAAAAAAAATCAAGATATAATGGCTTAATTAACCAGATTTTTTACCCGGTTCCAATCGTAGCCATTTCCTAAAGTGTTTTATCTAGGGCGTGATTTAAACTTTGAGATCTCATATGAAAAAATAGAACTTCTCATGCCACCTTGTTGACAGTTATCGTCATATTGTCAACATTCAAAATATTGAGACTCTCCATTTTTGGTTTTTGTCACGTGGAATTTGATACAACATGAGTTGTAAAAGCGGCTGACACATTAGTAATCGATTTGTTTGTTGAACATGATAGAGTTTATCACGTTAAGTAAATCGGTGTCTTTTTTATAAAAAAATTAAGTAAATCAGTGACAGTTAAAAAGAATAATCGGTGGAGTTTTTATTTGAGGCCTACATAAGAGGTATATGAAACCATCAACAAGACAACCTATCCGTTAACCTAAATGTTACATGATTGATGATTTAGACCCCCACATAAGAGTTTATTTGGATAAATTAAGTTTTCGTTGATGGGTCAAAGCTTTTGGAATTATCTGAATTAACTTTTGAAATTACCTAAATTAACCTTTTAACCTAATACGAATAAAATAAGATTATATATAACAATATATAAATAGGGGAGAGTTCAAGTAAGAAGGTGGCTTAAGGAAAGAAGGTGTAAAAGGTGTATTTTTATTTTTTATTTTACCTTTTTTTTTTATTTTTATAAAAAAAAAATTTTTTTTTTTTTTAAATGGGTTTTTATTAAAAAAAATATAAAAAATTAAAAAAAAAATTAAAAATTAAAAAAACAAGGTAAAAAAAAAAAATTCAAAAACGCACCTTCTACACCTTCTCTCCTTAATGTTATGCGACAACAAAGATAGTAGCGGTGGCAATGTGGCACCGGCAAAAACAGGTGTTGATGGTGATGGTGATGGCGACGTCAAGTAATGGAAGTTATTGTTGTATATATATATTAATTTATTAAACGTATTTTTTGTATCATGTTTGTTAGTTGTTAAGTATGTTGATTGTACAGAAACAATTTGAATACATTAGTTCATGATTTAAGATTTTGTGAGAAGTAAAATACTTTATATATATATATATATAGTAAAAAGTTAAATCGAGAACCAAAAAAATGTCGAGAACCATGAGAACTTTTATCTCATTAATATGGATAGGGATAGTATTGTAATTTTGAAAAATGAATTTAAATAATTAACAATTAAAATGAAAAATCCCATAATTATCTCTTATGGTTACAATTTACATGGGTGGTTATCAAATTATCTTTTTTATCTATTAATTAAATTGTTTTTAATTTCATTAATTATTAGGATCATGTACGTTCAATATTTTTAATTTGAATTCCCAACTTAGCTTTTTATTGTTGTAATTGAAGTTTACGGGAAAAAAAAAAAGCTTGCATTATTTTTATATATCTTTTTCACAATTGCAACAATGAACCATTTTTTTAATATAGAAAATTATTTAGCAATAATAATAATATATGTAGTTATTATCTAAATCTAAATATAAGATACCGTACATATTACAAATTATTTTAAAACTTTCATGTGTGAATTTATATTTGTCAGATGTTTTTAATATTTTTAATATTTTTGTATTATTTATGGTTTTAAATTTTATTTTATAATTCACATGTTCACAGGTTAAATATGATCACACATTCACAAGTTAAATATTCACATGTGTACATACTTCATATATGATTGTTTTTATATACACTTGTAAACTTTGTTATAAAAAAATTTAGACACTTGTGAATAAGGTTATTCACATGTGTACCACCCAAAAGGGTTATGGTTTTCAAAAAAATTATATTTTTATAATTCACATGTTCACAAGTTAAATATGATCACATGTTCACAAGTTAAATATTCACATGTGTACATACTTCATATATGATTGTTTTTATATACACTTGTAAACTTTGTTATTAAAAAATTTAAACACTTATGAATACGATCATTCACATGTGTACCGCTCAAAAGGTTTATGGTTTTCTAAAGTTTTATATTTTTTTAATTTAATATTAATAATTTTCAATACAAAGTAAATTTAAAAATTATCAAATAATGTATCAATTATTAATTTAATAATAATAAAAACAAAGTTGACCGCTTTATAAAGATCCCCTGAGTTTCGTGTGTGTCCATTTAATTTTTAAGTATATTCCTATTATGTCCCTTTTCAATTTTTATTAATTTGTAGTTTAATTTTAATTCACACTAACTACATAAATGCCATCAAACATCTTAACCATTGATAAATTTAATCTAATGGATCTTATTAGTTATCGTAGTTCCCGACAATTTTTTAGTTCTCGCAATAACTTGACCCTATATATATATATATATATATATATAGGGTACATCATATATATATATATATATATAACTTGACCCTATATATATATATATAGGGTACATCATATATATATATATATATATATATGATGTACCCTGAAGAGAAAAGTTCAATAAGTATAGTTCTAGGCAATTAAAATATTAATTAACTTCACTAAAATTCTATCAAGAAACAAAATTAGTTGCTAAACTATTGTAAACTATATATATTGTTGGGCAAGCATATATAGAAGATATCGATCTGTTGTAGCTAGCTAGCTAGCATGATATATATATAGTTGGTTATGAGATGAGAATATATATATATATATAGTATACCGGCCTATGGATGGATGGATGAATTAATAGAAATTCCATTTAGGTCGAGTTTTAAACATTCTAGATTCACCAAGATGAGGGTAATAGCTATCAGCCCTCTTGGCATTTTGGAATGCACAACAACCTACAAAATATATGCCAATAAGAAGCAACACCATGATGATATTGAGAACTGAGAGTCTATGCCAATCCCGTCTCACGTCCTCTATTACCCCAGCCTTGCATGAGTCACATTCGTAGCATAGCAAATTAGGATCGTTGCTCCATTTATAGCAGTCGGGATCTTGTGTCATCATTGGCGCTTGGTAGTCGCACGAAGTTGGTGGTTTGCAACATCCTGACTACATACCCAAACATCCATGATCAAAACTTCATTTGTTTACAGTTGATCATATATATCTAGAATATAATTAAATATACTATCATTTGCATATTGTTCTTAATTTCAGTCATTTTTGGGAAAAGAATCAAGTTGATTTGCGCTCGTCGTCTACTTTATCTAGAAAGTAACTTATAGCGCGATTGTACGTGTTATTTGTGTCGATCGAGAATCATCATTTTAGCTACCATATGAAGAACTCTTTGTGATAGTTATTGATATATAGTACTAGAGGGGGGAAATGTACCTGAATTGGAGACATGTTTTGAACCATATAGTCAGCAGGAGTCCACATAACAATCTTGGCACAAGTCTTAGACCCCAAAATGCAAGTTCTAACGGTCATCCAATAATTAGGCTTCTCAATCCTTTTCCTCAACCAAGGTGAATAGTTTTGCAAGTGGTACTCCTTATAAGCCCTGCCCGGAACTTGTACGCCGCCCCCTGGACCCACCACAACGAACCCAAAAACCGTCACAGCCAATAAGGCAACGATCAAGAACAACATTACCACCAAATACAACCACAACGCCCATACAACATGATAACATGCCCCTATAAAACCAGCCAACGATACAAGTAAGATCACGAATCCTACCACCATAAGCGGTCGTTGGAGGAAGCTTTCGCACGTAGCAGTGCTTTTCGCCATCCATAAGCCGCCAGCGATTATTGGAATGGAAGCTAGAAGTGTCAATAGGTTCAAGAAACCTATTACTGTGTTACTAACTCTTGTCATTTTTATTTGTTATATGATCTCTTATGATCTCGTATTATTTTGTTAGCTTTAAATGGTCTTACGGTTCTAAAAAGTTATGTGAACTCAAATTTATATCCATCTGGCTCACTTGCTTTTTTATGCACTAGGGGGAATGGAAGAACTTTGACATGCATACCAATAAAAATGACTAAATTGCACTTCTTAGCCATTAAGCAACTACAAAATAAGTGTAGAATTTACATTTATACCCATGTATGTGTCACATAAGGATTAGTTACTACTAAAGTGAAGAAAAGAATTTTTTTTATAAAAAAAAGAAAAATATCTTAAGGTTCAATTGTTTATAACATAAAATGAAGGTTCAATTGTTTATAACATAAAATGGAAGGAACCAAGTAAATAAAGTTAATTACTAAAATTTCTTAAAAGGGGCAAGGTGGTAGAATGAGTGGGAATGTGAGATTGGGGAAGTCCAACACCTTAAGTTAGGCAAATAATAGGTAAAGGGGCAATTTGGTAATTGGAATAAAAGTAGTATCTTTTGAATATGGTCCATTTATGTGTATTTCTTTATGATCTTTAGAAGGTCCACCAATATTGCTTTAAAAAAAAGGGGGTTAAATACAGTATTATATATATATATATATATATATATAAAATATATGGGGAAATCGAATATACAGCAGACTGTATAAAAATTATATACAGCTACTCTCACATACTTTCTTCAATTTTGACATGTGATAAAAAGTCCCCCCTAAATTGTGAGGGTAGCTGTAGCGAAGAAGATGCAGTCCGCTGTATATATGCTAAGCCCATAATATATTTATATATATCACCATCAATCCATATCTTAAATACTATATATGTTACAAAAATAAGGTTGGCCCTTTGTTTCTTTTGGTTACCTACAAAACCAATAGCTAATAATACAAAAATTATATTCTAAAATATTCGATTCCATTCAATTATCAGAAACATCTAAAAAATATTTTTACAACGTGGAAGAATTCGTGCCTAAATTTATTTTTGTCAAACCTTTGCTCCAAAATTATATACATCAATTTAAACATATTTTACCCCCTTAAAAGTAACCCAGGTTAATAATATGTTTTTTTAACGACAAAATATTATTAAAATAAAATTATCAAACAAAATACTTGATGACAGAACAAAAGTACAATTATAATTATATTATTTAGGAAAAGAGACACAAACAACAGCATATTCCAAGATACCTCTTGAGATCTTAACTGCGAAAATTGTAAAAGGGGTCAAAAAACTCACTTCAATTACGAAAATGAGACACGAGAAAAAACCCCACCCACAGAGGTTGAGCCACCGGTTTTCACTCTGTAGTGTTTTTGATGCAATCTCAAATAAGCCCCAAGGAAACCAAAACAAAAGCTTACAAAAAATTTTATTAGAGATTTATATTTATTAGTATCAATTTAAACCCAAACATAGATATTTTAAATAATTATTTATCTTTTAATAAATTTTAACAAACTATAATTACATTAAAATTTGTATAAATCTCATATTTACTGACTCGTAGTAACATCAGACAAACTGAGAAATTACTAGAAGCTATTGTTTTACTGCATCGTGCGGGCATAATGTTAGTATAATTTTTTTTATATAGAAGTGAAGCATACATTAGAAGACTTGAGCCCAGATGTATTAACACACGAGAACATGATAAAAAAAAAATTAAGAGAGAATCACTAAAACAAGCAATTGTAGACATCCATTAGACCGATGGGAATGGGGGCTTTCCCTTTCCCTTTTTGAGTCAATAATGCCCCTTCACGCCCTTTTTGATCACCCCCAAGGGCATTCCAGCCCCACCTTCGTTATGTTTGTAAAGTTACTGTATTTGTCTATTTGTCAGAAAATGGTGGGGCCCCATGAACCTCAATGCTGCAGACCACTTACATGTAACCCTTTTTTATTTTATTTTATTTTTATATTAATACTATATTTAATAAAAGTATAAAGTTAGGGCATTCCCCCACTCCCACAAAAAGTGATAATGCCCCCTTTCCACCTCATCCGCCACATGGCGCAAGATACCCCTATGGGGGGCTTTCCCCACTCCCATTAGTCTTATATAATGTAAAATAAAGCCATCTTTGTAGTATTCCCATGATACTATCATTACTTTACTTTGCAATAATAAAAGGCGATAAATTTAGAATATCCACCTGTAATTCGCATCAAGTCTCTTTTATAATATATATATAATATAATATAATAATATAATAATAATGTTAAATATATGTCCATCAACTTGCCTAGCCTACCTTTAATTTTGCTTTATTCTTTGCTTTTAAGCACCTAGATTCATGATAATCCGTATTAACCAAGGTGGATAATGCTTTTAAATTTATATATATGAATTTATTAAAAATAATATATCATAAAAAAAAGTTTATATGCAAGTTGTTATATGTAAATATTTAATTTTAAGATTTTAGTATGTCTATTAAATAGATAGAGTTAGTACCTTTAAAAAAAAAAGGTAGATAGAATTAGTACACAGATAATAAAAATTTAATATTGTATAAAACATGAGAAATGATATATCTTTTTAAATTTTAGTCTAATAATCTTTTTAGATGCTTTAAAATTGACATGTGTAACACACTTATTTTTCTTTAACCATACTTATAATACCCTTAATGAAATTAAATTACAACTTCTACCCCTTAACTCCTAAAATAACTACACTACCTCCATTTACATTAATAATCTTTACATTAATAGTCTGCACTACTCGCCGCCACCGCCGCCACTACCAGTCGCCACCACCACCAACCGCCGCCGTCACCACCACACCGCCGCTACCGCCGCCACCACTACCATCAACGCCGCATCGCGCTGACATTCGTCTAGTATGATAAAATAGCTCATCGTCATTAGTTCCCTTAATATGCCAAATATTATATAGAGTATGTCACTTAAATTGTTACGTATAGTCTAAAATCAAATATGAAAGACATTGACTCATCTTATCTCTAACAAGTAAGCCGTGTATATTGATTTTCTTTTAGTTGAGGAAGAATGGTTATCATACCCAATTTCTATATGTAATGATATCCTAAAATTTGCATACAATACTTTTAACCATTAAGTCCATTAACATGCATAGTTGCATACATATAATTGAAGCAAGTATGTTATACATCGAACAAAGCAAAAACAGCGTTATTTTTTAAACACATAACTATTTATCCGCCACCATCCTTTTTGAAAATATTAATATTAATATTAATCACCTTTCTTATTCCAAGACCACCACTGAGCTACAATAGAAAGCCACATCAAGATGACGCGCCTTTCCTCCATACGATATGTCATATGATATACTACACTTGCTTCACGGCCTCATCCTTAAACTCACCTAAAGTGAATGTTCCAACAAGCACAATCACAATAGGACTACGCCACGATCACAACATTCAACACACATAAAGCACACGAGTATAACTTACGACACACAAGTACCCCTTTTACTCGTTTCACCATCAATTCTCGCCGTTTGAACCACTTTTAAATTACTAGAATCATTATCGAGTCGTCTACTCCTTTCTAAACTTATTATGATGAATTACATTATCACAATATCATTGTAATTCTATGATATCACATCATCAAAATTTATATATGTTATCACATCAAAACTACGAGTAGTTAATTTAAAACTAACACAAATAACTACTCTAATTAAATCACATTGTAACAATATATATATCTCGTTATAACAATTAAAAAATAATAATAATAATAATAATAAAATCTCAAGAACTATAAAAACACATACCTAGAAAAATCAAACAGCACAGAATGAAAATTAATTGATTATACATACATACATACCTTGCTCAAAAGTTAATGATGAGATTAATAAATAAATACTTGTATTTTGTTAGTATTAATCTTTCCGGGGTTTTCTTTCTACTTATACGTTTTCATATAGTTAACACGAAAGTTACCTTTCTTCTTTATCCATTATCTAGTTGTTCAACTGGCAACATTGGTGAAATATACTTTAGTTGGCAACATTCGTATACTTTAGTTGTTCCCAAATTAGTATATCCTCTCTCCCACCCTACAAACCGAATTGAAAACGTAACAAATTTAACATTAAAAAAAAAATAAATTTACTTTTATTCATTCATTCATAATACAATATTATAAATTCAGTAACAGTGTACGTAAAACCCAAAGCATCGATCAACTAAATATATTCCAATTTAAATCTAATAGGTTAATTTAAGTTTCAAATCTAAACCATATAAATAAGACCCCCAGTAAGCCGACCAGGGAATTTTTGGTAACCCGACCAGACCCTTTAGC
>JAOXNX010000031.1:22794609-22805100 GCA_028566075.1 Solidago caesia
ATAGACCACCGAAAGGTTTACCTATCAAGTCGGGTGTGGGGTTCCCTGTAAGGCTATGTAGCCGCCTCACACAACCTATTTGAGCAGATTCTTTGGCATAACCTTATGTTGATTTGTGTTACTTGGAAGTTATGTGTATTTAGTGAAATTGGCAGTTTGTAGGCACATATTAGGATTTAATTATCCTGTTTGAGTTATAATGTTGTTTCAGTGATTGTGCCTTAATGTATGCATGAGACGATTATATAATGTTTCAAATTGCTATACGTGGTCGTTCTAACCTGTTGTCTTACTTAGCTTTTAAGCTAACACTTGGTTTTGTGGAAATTGTGTTGTGCCCTCAGGTTAGGCATTGACGGATCGTTTGGTAGCTTGTTCGAGAGTTGGGGTAGCTTTCACTGGAACTTTTTGGATGTTTGCTTTAGTTACCCCTAGTGCTCTCTTTTGAGAAGATGTTATGTTTAGCCGTTTTGGCGTATGTTAAGATGACTGTGGATTTCTAGAATTATTGTGATGATCTACGTAGTAACACCTTTTGGGAATATTAAATATGTCTTATTGATTCCGTTAGGAATCAATTTGTGAATATTGAAGTCGCTTCCGCATTTTTGTTGTTGAAACTTTGTTTAAAGTTTAAATTTTTTTTTGAAATCCGCATTTTTATAATTATGGGTGTTACATGTGCGAAAGGGAAAAACTTATTGATATTAGAAGTGTTGTTTCCTTAAATGAAAACACACTTAACCACAAATTTGGATTGAAATTATTTACTTGGCGGGAATGTTTTTTCTATGGAGTTGTTGGAGTTTGAACAAAAGTTATAGGTTTGAAATCGGGGTCGCATTTGACTTGACAATGGTGATGGGGTACTAAAAGATGTGAAACAATGTTATGTTGGTCACTGGGGGCCGTCGTTTGTTGATATGACGACGAGCCATTGTAACCGTTTCTTATGCGTTTTTGTTTTTTAATTAATATTAAGTTTTAACTAATAATGATACAGAGTTACAAGTATAACAATGGCAATAATAATAATAATATTAGTAATAGGCTTTTTCAACAAAAATAATACTAAAGTTATAACAAAATATTAAAAAGCCATAAAAATTTTAGAAATACTAAATCAACACAAAATAACTATCCAGAAGTAATAAAGATGATATAAATTATAAATCAACACAATATAAACGTTTTGATCAATATCATGTAAAAATATTAATATTGTTGAGCTAACAAAATTTAGCTGTTAAACCAAAAATGCTGTTTTTATTTATTTATTAATTTAAACATTTTTACTTTATATATTTATAATATCCTTTAATGAAATAATTTACATTATATATCTCTCAATTCTTAAAATAACCACATAATCCTCTTTTACATCAATTACCTATACAATAATACCACACTACCATCGCCGCCACCACCACTACAACGCCGTCGTTACCACTATCGCCATCAAATCGTGCGAAAATGGATATAAAAGGCAATTACCAAAATATGTTAATGGGCTTTTGTTTGTTGTAAGTTGTAACAAAAATAAAGATAGATACCTAATCCTTGTAGAGAAAAAAACGACGATGACCACCGCCACACGCACACACCCTCCCTCCTCTCTCTTTAGTCTTTACTATCTTTAAACCCGGACGTCAGATCAGGAATAAATTCTGGTTTATATTATGTCATTGAGTTACATACAAAACCGTAACCCACCCGTCACTTTTACCTTCATATATATTTTTTAATTTAATTTAATTTATTATTTACACTCTCTCTCTCTGGGCTTATCAACTCATTACTCTCTCTCTATTCTTTTATCTCTATCTCTCTCTAAACATTTTCGCAAAACCAAAAAAATCAAAATTTCCTTTTTCTTTTGTTTCTTCCCTGCGCCGTTTCTCTCTCAATTTCAAACCCTAATTTTCAACACACGGTTGATCTGTATAATTAATTAACAATATATATAGACACAGATATACATGTATGTATATTTATATATATACATAGGAAGACCTAATTTTGTGTTTACATAGCGGATGTGTAACCGGAGGTGGTGTGGTGGTCACGTGTTTTTGTGATAAATAATAAATATTGATCGATATTATAATTTGGATTGAAATTGATGCCGCCGGAGATATTGCCAATCGATCGGAAAGACGTTTTGAAGGAGAGAAAACCGTCGTCATCCGAACCTGCTGTTCAAATTGTTCCGGCCAGATGGCGAGAGTCTCCTACCACTCCTTCTTCTCATCCTAACAACGGTGGCGGTGGTCCGCCTGATTTCCGTCGTCCTTTTTCCGGTTAGTGTTTTTTTCTTTCCTTGTTTTTGGTGAATTTATTAGGGTTTGGCGACGTGAAATTTTATTGCTTTTAGTTTAGATTATAAAGTATGTAAATTTTTAATTTTTTTTTGGTGTGCGTATGTATTCTTTAGTATTGGGCCAGATCTGAGAGGATAACTTTTTATTCATCAGTATGTGGTCTTTCTGTTATTGATATATATAATTTTTTTAATTTTTGTACTTTTTGGAGGGGATATAGTGGTGTAATATGATTCTAGGATTGGTGTTTGTATAGATCTGATGATTTTTCTTGTGATTGATGATATGGGATCTTGGGGAATATTTTTTGGTTATGAATCAGGGTCATTCTTTACTTGTGATAATTAATTTGCTGATTTTTGTTTTTGTTTTTTTTTATTTGGTTTATTCGATTGGGTAATAATTAGGGCAACGCGTGTCAGTGGATGTGGGTAGTCAGAACGATCAGAAAGGAGGGAACTCGTGGGAGGTGACTGCGTCGCCAAACGGTAACTTTCATTCCCAATCTGACTTTGTAAACTCGTGGGACCAACTTGCTAAGAACAACAGTGGTGGAGTCAGTACAACAGGCGGTGGACCAAGGCTCGAGAAAGGGAATTCATTAGGATCTTCAATTGATTGGAAGCCTATTAAGTGGAGCCGTTCTGGTAGTTTAACTTCAAGGGGTTCTGGTTTTAGTCATTCAAGTGGTTGTAAGATTGTTGGGGTTGACTCACTTGATACCAAGATAGAGGCTCAACCGGGTAATGGAACTCTTCATTCGCCTTCTGGGGATGCTACACCATGTGTGACACCAAGGACTCCTGATGAGGCCAACTCTCGCAAAAAAGCACGCCTTGGATGGGGGGAGGGGTTGGCAAAGTATGAGAAAAAGAAGGTTGACCCCGATGATGTTATTGATAAAGAGCCTGGAGCCAGATATGGAATGGTTGATGGTGTCAGCAGCTCAGAAACTTCACTCCCTGGTCCTTCAAGTTTGCCTGCTGTGAGCCCAACGGTTCCCGGCAACTCTGAATGTGCATCTCCTACTACTTCCTGCTCATTTGCTTGCAGTTCGTCGCCAGGTAATTCATTGTACACCCAAATATGTCATATAACATTGTTTTAGGTTGGCGTATATGCAAATTCCAACAGATACTTGAATGATTTAAATACAACATTAGTATTATATAAATCAGTGTTGGAGAATCCCGTGACATCTGAAAGAGTTGGTAAACTAATTTTTTTTGTAATAATGCTATATATTAAGAAAGTAGTTTGTCTTTATGAATTTAAAGAGTATATTTTATATGTGCCAACATCAATTGACGCCAGCTAATGCACTAAATATGATAAAGTAATAATGTGTGTTGCTATTTTTTGTAATGCATTATATGAATATATGATACCCTGTTATAGAAGTTGGTCAACATGCCGAGGAAAGTAATTTTATTTGTGATTGTTGATAAAACGTCTCATTAAAGGTTCAATTTGAACTTAAATTGGGTACATTACCTGATAGGAGCTTAAATATGTAAAAGGTAACTAGCTGATTCCAATTACGTGTTCCTTTTACCGTTGATATTAAAATTACAGTTCTTCACTTGTTTATGTCTAAGTTAATAATTTCGACAGTATAGTGCATATTGAAGTAGTAGGAAATAAAAAAAGTATCATTATAATTATAATATGTTGTATAACATTGCCTCAGATTTGGTTATATGCGGTCCAACAGATACATCACATGAATGCGTTAAATGCAATATTAGAACTTCATAAATTAGTATTGGAGAATTTCGAGACATCTAAAAGAGTTGGTGAGCTAAAAATATGTATGAATGTCATAATATAGCTATATATTAGAAGGTAATTTGTCTT
Source organism: Solidago caesia (assembly GCA_028566075.1). NCBI lineage: Eukaryota > Viridiplantae > Streptophyta > Magnoliopsida > Asterales > Asteraceae > Solidago > Solidago caesia. The sequence goes on from JAOXNX010000031.1 coordinate 22,798,788, forward strand.
TTTAATGTATGTGCAGACATCAAAATGATGCCAGCTAATGCACTAAATATTAGAAAGTAATAGTGGGTGTTACTATGTTTTCTACAGCGCGACATGATATCCTGTAATAAAAGTTAGTTTACACGCCTAGGAAAGTCGTTTATTTGTGATTCTTGATAAAAGGTTTCTTATTAAGGCCCCGAACTTGAACCTAATTTGGTACATTCTTGCTATGCTTGCAATTTACGTTACCTAACAGGAGCTTAAATATCTAAAAGTTCATTAGATGATTCCAATTACTTGCTCCTTCTATCTTAGATATAAAAATTACAGTTCTTATTATGTTAATGTACTAGTCTTAATACACGTACGGTGTACGGATTGATTATCTTAAACGAATAATTTTTTTTATATAAAATAACGAAGTTACAAAGTATATATTATAAAATTTTGAATACATTAATTATATACAACTTTGTGACTACCTATGTGATTCATTGAATAAAATTAACTAATGCTCAAATTTGCATTTGTTAAATGCATCTGTAACTCACAAGTAATATATGTTTTCCGATTTATCATGTGTATATAATGCATAATTTATCTAGACTTGAAAAAATAAAGCAAAAAGGTTCAAACTAAAATGGATGTTTTAAAAGATGTAACGTCTAAAAAAATCTTTTTAGAGAAATATTCAAATATTAAATTTGTAACAAAAAAATATTAAATATATTCACGTTTGTCTCAATTTATGAATGTTTATTGTAGTATATCTAAGATTTAGAATATTATATAATGAAATATTAATTTGCTAAGTTATAAATTTGTTTAGTATATTTATATATGGAAATTAGTCAGTAGATAATAATGATAATAAATAGTAATATAGAATAAGATATATACCATATTATTATTATATAAATTTGTATTTGATAATAATATTTGGTAACTATAAAATAGGAAACTTAGTTTATTTTAAATTGTTTACTCTTAAAAGACACATGTCGCTCAAAGAAAAGCTCCACGTGTCAATCAAAGAAAGCTTCAATCCTCTTTTAGTATATTGGTAGATAAGTTCAATTATGCTACTAACAATATAATGCATTTTAAGGTATTACAGGGGTCAGTTCTTATTTCACTTATCTATCGTGTAAAGTTGAATCTAAAACTCCATTTGCTACTTTGACATGATAGGTCTAGAAGAGAAGACATCTCTTATGGCTGCTATGGTGGATAATGATAATTGTAATCCTAGTCATGTGTCTCAAAATCACTCACAAGGATTAACATTTAAATTGGAGAGTTTAGAGCTTACCGAAGGCTTTAACATGAGCTCTTTACTTGATGAACTGCTGCAGACTGATGATACAAGTGCTCCGGGTTCTGGCTTTGCAATGGACAAGTTGCAGTTATGGAAAGCAGACATTACCAGGACACTTGAAACCACAGAATCTGAAATTGATTCTCTCGAGAACGAACTGAAGTTGTTGATATCTTCATGTCCTATTCGGCCTGCTTCCAGCTCTTTCCCAAAAGAATGCAACAATAAGAATACAGAAGATCTAAGAATCATTCTGACAGGAGATATTAATACGGAGAAAGCTGATGGTTTTCCAGAAGAATGTACTACAGTTGAAGATTCAGAAAGAGAGAGTCCAGCCATGGCAACATCTAGATTCGTGGAATCCTCCATCACGAATGAACCAATAGAATCTTCTGGCAACTTGGATATAAGATCTGAGAAAGCAGAATGCTCTCATGATCATGTCGATGATATGGTAGCTTCTTGTGGGGATGGTAGTCGGGTCCCAACAGTTTCTGTTGGTGGTCTTTTACCCTTTGGTAGAGATGATAAGTTATATAAATCAATATTGGCTTCAAATAAAAGTACAGCAAAAAGTGTATCTGATGAGATGAGGATATCACCGACCAGACATGTGCGTAGAGATATCTGTAAAGCAGTTGATAAGTCACTGATTGAGGAAAGAATTGCTACGAGGAAGCGTTTTCTAAAATTCAAAGAAAGGGTCACCACTCTTAAGTTCTGTGCATTTCACTATGCCTGGAAGAAAGATCTTCGTGTGCTTTCTGTAAAAAAATTCGGGTCAAAGCCTCAGAAGAAGTTTGATTTGAGCTCCCGTAGTGGATCTACTGACCATCACAAGCATCGTACTTCAATTCATAGTCGTCTATCTTCTCCAGGTAAGAAAGCGGTAAATATTTGTATGCATTTGTCATCATCACAAGCATCTACTAACCACCAAGTAGAACAGGAATCTTTATGTATGCCACATCATGTCTTACTCCACATTCCAGTTAGATTATTAATATCAGATACTCACGTGCTAATTATGGTGTTGGCAAATGTTTTCTTGACAAAAATTTTTTGGTGGTTATTTGAATGATGCATGCACATATCTCTAATTTGTGAAATGGACACTAGCCTGGTCTTTGCGTACTAATTTACTTTGAATGGTCTGAGTTACAGATAATATACATTAAATGATTACTTGCGATGCCTAATATATACTAAGCGAATCATAGTGTTTTATGCCTTTGTTAATATAAATATATATTAATATTAATTTATACATGAAGTGTGAGACTTTTATATGTTCCCACATTATCTCAAATTCTGAACCTCTTGTATTTCTTGTAGCTGGCAGTCTAAGCTTGGTTCCAACCACAGAGCTAGTTAAATATGTGAACAAACTGCTTACAGATTCACCGGTCAGGACTTGCAGGAAGGAACAGAAGATGCCTTCTCTTATACTAGACAGGAGTGAACGGATGAGCTCCAGGTTTATTTCAGATAATGGATTGGTAGAGAACCCTGTTGATGTTGAGAAGGAGAAGTCCATTGTCAATCCCTGGACAGTAGAAGATAAGGAAACCTTCTTGGAAAAGTATTCTTTATTTGGAAAAAACTTTAGGAAGATTGCATCTTTTTTGCCAAACAAGACAGTTGCAGATTGTGTTGAATTCTATTACAAGAATCATAAGTCTGATTATTTTCAGAAAACAAAGAGGAATCCGGAATTTTCAAAAGGGAAGTCTAATACTGCAAATACATATCTGCTCACATCTGGGAAACAAAGATTGAATCGAGAAACGAGGGCAACTACTTCTCTTGACATGCTTGGAGCGGCTTCTGAAATGGTTGCTAATGTGAATGGTGGTAGCATCTTAGAGCGATCAAATGATTTTGCTTCGTTTTGTAATGAGCAGGAGACAGCTGCAGCTGATGTATTAGCTGGGATTTGTGGATCCATATCACCAGAAGCTTTGGGTTCATGCATCACAAGTTTGGCGGATCACGGAGATGTCTATCACCGTGTCAGGAGATGCCAAAAAGTGGGTGGTTCATCGCTAAATTATGTTGATGAGGATACTTGTTCAGATGACAGTTGTGGTGAAGAGATGGATGCTTCTCATTGGACGGACGAAGAGAAGTCGAGTTTAATAAAGGCTGTACGGACTTATGGTAAGGATTTTTTGATGATCTCTAGATGTGTGAGAACAAGATCGAGCGATCAGTGCAGAGTTTATTTTAGTAAGGCTCGAAAACGTCTTGGATTGGATGTGATTGATATTGAAGGTGGAAGTGAAGGTACAACGGGTGCCAACCAAGGTGGTGGTGGGAGTGATCACGATGATACTTGCATGGTGGACAGTGGCTCAGGTATATCTCATGATAAATCATCTATGGAGTGTAAGATGGATGTCGAGGACCTGCACTCGTCCGATAGGAATGTAGTGTCCGATGTCAGGGAACCCGAGCTTGTGTTAGGGAATTCAGTAATGACTGAATGTGAGGCAGAAAATAAGCCTGGAGGAAGGATTTCAAATACTGATTTGGAGGGAGCTGCTGACAGTGAAGGTACTGAAGCTGCCAATGGGGAGGAATCCCCACAGAATACATGTTCAGACTCTGCATCAGGTGCAAAAGTTGAAGAAGCTGTCACAGTTCCCAATCTGTCTGCCAAGCTTTTTAAAGATGGAATTGGGGAATCTGAACACGAGTTGCCTAGCAGGGATGGCATCAGGTCCAATGACAATGCTAGTGCAGTGAGAGGGTCAGGTTCTTGTCCAGTTGAGGACCTCAATTCTGTTTCCTATCACTCGAGAGGCAGCTCTTTGGATTTAAGCATTGATCATCGAAACAATTTGGACTTGAATGCAGCTTCAGAAAATGTTTCATGTCAGGAAACAGGTAATGGTTTTGTGATGTCAAATTTGTTTCCCAAAGACCTCAAGAGGAAGACTGTTAGCCAGGATGATGTATCATCCAGACTTTCTTTCAGGAAGAGCGGTCAAAGATCTTCAAGTATAGATGGTTATCATTTGAATCTTCCCAAACGTTCCCTTAGTTGCAATGAACCACAAAGCAACTTCAAGCTGGATGAGAGTCATTTAATGCCAAGGGATGGCTGCATACAGATGTGCACTAATTTGACATCTGTGCCCCAAGAGCAGAGACGGAGTTCATCCTTAGACGTTGAAAAGCCAAATAGGAGTGGTGATGTGAAACTATTTGGTCAGATTTTAACTAATAATTCATCCGAGCCAAAGGCGAATGGTACTGCTACTCACCTTGAGAAGCCAGATGCTGGAAAGTCCTCTAACTTGAAGTTTGTTAGTCATAGCACTCATAGGAAATTAGCTTCACTGGATCTTGATCAGAGTAGTAAAGACTTCGCTGTTGGTGTGGAGAACAATCTCCAATTGAGTAGAAGTTACGGGTTTTGGGATGGGAACAGAATTCAAACAGGGTTTCCGTCATTGCCTGATTCTGCTGTGTTACTGGCTAAATATCCTGCTGCCTTTAGCAACATTTCTACGTTGTCCAAGTTGGACCAGCCTCCGCAGCTGCATTCATCCTTAGAAAGTGGTAATGAACAATGTAACATAAACGGTGTGCCTGGTTTTCAGACTAGAAAACTAAGCAACAACACTCGAGTTCCAGGCTACCATCCATATGGGCAGCCATTTACAGTAGATAAGTTATTACCCGAGATTCCAAGAAGGAAAGAGTTGGAAGCTTTGTCTAGCGGTGTACAACAAGGTAGGGGCATGGGTGCTGTTGGTGGGGCTTGCAATGGAGTCTCAGACCCTGTGGCAGCCATCAGAATGCACTATGCAAAAACAGAACTTTACAAGAATGGTGGGGCCGGTGAGTCTTGGAGAGGTAATGTTAGTGATATAGGAAGCAGATGATAGATGTTTATGGGTGGTAAAATTTAACCTTTTCTTTTTATCACCTCTGTAATATATATGCTTGTTGTATGGAGTTGAGCAGTGATAGGACATGATGGCTCATATACTATCGCCGTCTGTTTTGGTTTAATTTTATTGTTGTTTTGTAATATCTGGAGCTTTTTTTTTTCTTTTTTTTTTTGGGTTGTATTTGTCAAATGCACAAAATAATATTGTCAAATGTGTAGGAAACTGAGGCCAGATATTATGTTCTTTTTCCTCCCCTTCAAATCCATAATCTAAACCCATTATGTTTGTTGATGTGTACTGAAAGTCTGAAAGTGATGTGGTGTTTAATTTCACAGGTAAGAGTTTGATTATAGTTGTACGTTTGGTGGCAATAAGTGGCAAGTGGGTGTCGCTGTCTCTTACTGTGTGTGTGGGGTTGATATGATAATAGAGTTATTAATATTTTAATTCAAAACTCAAAAGCAGTAAGTGTGGTAGGTAATCTCTTGGCGGCTTTCCTGGCTCTTTCTTCCTTATATCCTATAGCATATGCTTTTGAGTGACCATTTCAAAATTCGTTTTTCAATTATTTCGCCTCTTGATATTATATGGACATAAAACCATAACTCATGTTTGGTATCTATTTATCTTCAGTTGAGGAACCCTCTTAAATCAACAAAACCTCTCTGCATCAAAACCAACTGTTCAAAGGACGACCCTTTGTGAAGTATTCAGTGTTCTAAGATACGACTCAACGAGTCGATTCATGTTACAAAGCTGAGTCGAGATCGAACTGCACTCATGCCTAGCCTCTCCCTCGTCAAGTTGACAGCCAGACTGGAGCTTCGTAACATTTTAACAAAGACTTCCGAACTGAAGGTTTGGTCAGACTTCAATGCAACCCTGCCAGCCACATTAACCCTTCACTTCGTCCTTTGCGTCTCAAGTTAGAACTTATGTGCCGTAAAAGGCTGCTTAATTTCCTGGCTCCCATTGTTGCTGCACACTTGTGTAGTATGAACACCAGACATGGTATCTGAGTTACATACACTCCCCCCATTATCTGGTATCAGAGCCATAACGTCGCTCCTGGTATCCCTTTCTAAGGTTTGGATTAGTATGCTCTGTG
>JAOXNX010000031.1:22833938-22846931 GCA_028566075.1 Solidago caesia
TAGTTTCCATATTTCGGTTATTCCTTCTTGTATAAATTGAGGTTTTCTCAATTAGTTTAATATCAATCAATAAACAATACAATTTATCTCACACTCGTTAACATGGTATCAGAGCCAACAATCTTTTTGGGCTTATCATCTACACAATAATCTTCGGTAAATCATCCGATCAAATCTGAGCCACCATAGCCGAAGCCACCAGCCCAAGAGCGGGTTTCGAATTAATGCTTCAATTAGCAAACCTGTTGCAAAACAACCACAAAACCCAAAACTTTCCGATAACCTGCAAATCAACCTCAAACTCAATAGTCAAAATTACCCATTATGGACTCGGATGATCCGAGTAGCCATAGGTGGAAAATCAAAAAATCTGTTAAACCATTTAACCGAATCACCACCAGAAAAAACAACATCCGAAAAATATGAAATATGGGAACAAGAAGACCTTATTGTTTTCTCATGGCTCATCCAGAATATCGAACCGACTATTGCTGGAAATCTGACCGAATATTCCTCCTCCAAAGAACTGTGGGACGTTTTGGTCACCACTTACAGTAGCGGCAAGGATAAATTACAAGCTTTCAACCTTCATGTCAAAGCCAATGAAATCAAACAATCAGACAAATCATTAGAAGACTTTTGGATCTCATTACAAGGTGTTTGGGGTGAAATAGATCGCATAGATCCAAACCCCATGAAGTGCCTGGAAGATATTAAAACGTATGCAAAGATCAGATCCGACCAGAAATTATTTCAATTTCTAAATGGGTTAGATCGAAGATTCGAATCTATAAAAAGAGAGATTCTTCGCATCGATCCGCTACCGACGGCTGAAGCCACTTATGCCATCGTTCGAAAAGAGGCCGCTCACCAGAATATTCTGGGAGCAACCACCAGTGAGTCTCATGGAATCGCCGCCGGATTAATAGCCAAAGATATGGACGGTTCAAGCTTTGCAACGAAAGGATACAACCGCATAGATGGGAAGAAGAAATCGGTGGTCCAAGATGATAAATCACACCTAAAGTGTGATGAATGCGGCATGTATCGACACACCAAAGAACAGTGCTTCGAGATCATTGGATATCCAGATTGGTGGACCGATGGCCACAAAACGGCGAGCAAAAAAGGTACCAAGAAGAATCATACCGCCAAAGCTAGCACCGTCACCCCTACCGCCAAAACTAGCACCACCAAAGAGAATGACAGCCGGCGATCGGAGACAGGTTTTGGTGGAGTAGTGGCGGCCAGAGTTGATGGAGGAGAGGGAGAGTTTTCGGTGGTAACAGGTAAAGGGAAAGTAGGGTTACAAAAATGTGACCCTAATTTCTCTAAGTCATACTTTCCATATAAACACACACATATATATGTAATAATTCTGTCAAAGGGTTTTGTAAGTCACTTGGGCCGAATACATATGGGCCGGATTGCTTGAGCCCACTGAAAAACAAGGGGGAGCCCATATGGTTCAATCTAGTTACAAAACACCAAATGGGTCGTGGATTTTTTATTGTGGTGCAACCGATACTATGACATATGATTTATCCGATTTTTCAGTTTTTTCAAAACCCAAGAAAACTCATATCCAAGTTGCTAACAGGGAAAGAATGGATGTGGAAAATGGTGGAACCGTTAAAATTTCTCCAAACATCAACTTAGCCAATTGTCTCTATGTTCCTTCTTTATCACATAAACTTTTGTCAATAAGTCATGTGACAAAGGAACTTAATTGCTCCGTTCTTATGCATCCAAATTTTTGCCTTTTACAGGATATCAGGACGGGACGGATTATTGGGCGTGGCACTGAGAGAGAAGGACTGTATTATGTTGATGAAGTTACTGAAAGTGGAAATGTGATGCTAGCTCATGGAACTGGTGAAAGGGACGCTTGGTTATGGCATAGAAGACTGGGACATCCTTCAGTTAGTTATTTGCATACTTTGTTTCCGAAACTTTTTCCTTTAAATAAACCAATTTCTTGTGAGACATGCATTTTAGCCAAAAGTCACAGGCAAACCTTTAAACCCACTAATACCAGAGTTCAAGATCCTTTTTCATTGGTTCATTCAGATGTGTGGGGTCCTGCTCCGGTTATTGGGGGTCATAATTTCAAGTATTATGTGATTTTTGTTGATGATTGCACTCGAATGACTTGGATTTATTTTTTGAAAAATAAAGCTCAAGTTTATGATAGGTTTACCATTTTTTATACCATGGTTCAAACTCAGTTTCAAAAATCTATCAAAATTGTTAGAACGGATAATGGTGGAGAATATATGAACTCTCAAATGAACCTTTTTTTTCAATCCAAAGGAATAGTTCATCAAACAACATGTCCTCATACACCTGAACATAATGGTGTTGCTGAAAGGAAGAATAGGCTTCTATTAGAAATGACTAGGGCTTTAATAATTGAGTCCTCTGTTCCAAAATTTTTTTGGCCTGAAGCTCTAGCAACCGCCACTTACTTGATTAACCGACTTCCAACAAAAATCCTAAAAATGAAAACTCCGTTAAAAACACTCTCCAACTACCATACACTTCCACCAGTTCTTACCCTTCCACCCAAAGTTTTTGGTTGTACAGTTTTTGTTTATATTCCAAAAACTTATCGTGATAAACTTGATCCTTGTGCTAAAAAATGTGTTTTTGTGGGATATGGGGTTACTCAAAAGGGTACAGGTGTTATGATCCAAAGACTCGTGGTATGTTCACTACGATGAATTGTGATTTTCTTGAAACCAAGTACTTTTACTCCCCGCAACACAGTGGTCAGGGGGAGGAACAGAGTGACACACTGAGTTGGCTAAGATATACATCAGTTGAAAATTCAACAGAAAAACAAAACACTTCAGTTGATCCAGCGAATGAAGAACAGTCCTCTTCTCAAAGTGTCAACGAACATACAATCCCGAACCTGAGGTAAGTGAGTCTACACCTAGTCATTCTTTGGATAATGTCATCAGTGATAGTGTCCCAGATAATGTGCAAGACTCTACAGATAATGAAGTACAGGCAGGTGGAGATGAAGTAGTTACAGTCCCAGAAAAATATGTATCCCAGGTCAACTAGAGGGATACCTGCAAAACGATTTTCTCCCGAAAGAATTCCTCGAAACTCTAAGTATCCTATGGCCAACATTGCGGACGGAAATGTTTCTGAAGAAGCAAAAGCTTTCACAGCAAAATTATATTCAGAATCAATTCCGTCAGGAGTAGAAGAAGCTTTGAAATTGAAAAATTGGAAAGATGCCATGGATACTGAAATGGATGCACTCATTAAAAATGATACATGGGACGTATGTGTTCTACCACAAGGAAAGAAACCAGTAGGGTGTAGGTGGATTTATACAGTCAAATATAAACCAGACGGTGCCATAGAAAGATACAAAGCTCGGTTGGTTGCAAAAGGGTACACTCAAACATATGGGATTGACTATTCTGAAACTTTCTCTCCAGTTGCAAAGTTAGATACAATAAGGGTTCTGTTTTCAATAGCAGCAAATCAAGGTTGGCCTCTTCATCAGTTTGATGTAAAGAATGCCTTTTTACACGGAGAATTGAAAGAAGAGGTTTATATGGAAGCTCCTCCAGGTTTCTCTCATGATTTCAAACAGGGGGAAGTTTGTAAGTTAAAGAAGTCCTTGTATGGACTAAAGCAGTCGCCTAGAGCCTGGTTTGGAAGATTCACCCTTGCAATGAAAAAATATGGATACAAACAGAGTAATTCAGATCATACCTTATTTCTCAATCATAGAGGAAATCTGGTGACATGTTTAATAATTTATGTTGATGACATGATTATCACTGGAAATGATGTGAAAGAGATTAAGAAGCTGAAAGAAGCATTGTTTGCAGAGTTTGAGATGAAAGACTTGGGGAATCTTAGGTATTTCCTTGGAATTGAAGTTATGAAGTCAAAGCAGGGGATTTTTATTTGTCAGAGAAAATATATATTGGATCTTCTAGCTGAAACCGGGATGATTGACTGTAGGCCTGCGGATACCCCCATGATCATCAATCAAAAGTTATTTATGAAGGCAGAAGCTGAACTTGCTGACAAACACAGGTACCAACGGCTGGTGGGTAAACTCATTTATTTAGCTCATACTCGTCCAGATATTGCATATGCTGTTGGAGTAGTGAGTCAGTTTATGCACCAACCTCAAGTAGATCATATGGATGCAGTTCTGCGAATTATCAGATATCTGAAAGGGACTACAGGTCATGGAGTGTTATTTAAGTCAAATGGTCACCTTCAAATTCAAGTATATACAGATGCTGACTGGGCAGGAGACAAAGGGAATCGAAGGTCAACTTCTGGATATTTCTCAATAGTAGGAGGGAATCTTGTTACATGGAAAAGTAAAAAACAAAAAGTTGTCTCCTTATCAAGTGCTGAGGCTGAGTTTAGAGGTATAGCCAAGGGCTTGGTAGAGGCGTTGTGGCTGAAGAAACTTATATCTGAAATAGGATTTGCTCCTAAAGAAAGTATCAAAATTATGAGTGACAATGAAGCTGCTATCCAAATCTCAGAAAATCCGGTACAACATGACAGAACCAAGCATGTGGAGGTTGATCGTCATTTCATCAAGGAAAAACTTGAAGATGGGATTATTAAATTACCGTTTGTAAAGTCAGAAGATCAGATTGCAGATATCCTAACTAAAGCTGTGGGAACGGTTGTCTTTCGTAAGTGTCTAAGCAAGTTGAATTTTGGTAATCCCAATACTCAACTTGAGGGGGAGTGTTAGAAGATAGGATCAGAATTATATCATCACTTCCGAATTAAGGGGCTATCGGATCAGAACAAAGTCATCATTTCCGAATAAAGAGGATCTCGACTTGGTCACCAAGAAAAATGTTTTTCAGAATTGATTTAGTTTCCATATTTCGGTTATTCCTTCTTGTATAAATTGAGGTTTTCTCAATTAGTTTAATATCAATCAATAAACAAGACAATTTATCTCACACTCGTTAACAGTAATAGCCTTAATAATTTTCCTGATATGTCGTTCCCTGATGAGAGTTACCTCTCAATGTTGAATAATCGTTTGATTAGATCTGAGCTCTTATATGATAAGGTTTCCTTGTCAACTGAGCATGCTACCCGTGTAAGAGTTTAACTGATGAACAAAAAGGCATTTACCAAACCATAATCCAAGCAGTTGAAAAGAACCAAGGCGGTTTATTCTTTGTATATGGTTATGGTGGTACTGGGAAGACCTTCCGTTGGAAAACCTGACCACTGCCTTACGTTCTAAAGGACAAATAGTGTTAAACGTTGCTTCCAGTGGTATTGCTTCTTTGTTGTTAAGTGGTGGTAGAATGGCGCATTCACGTTTCCTTATTCCAATTAATATATTTGAAAATTCAGTTTGTTCCATTGAACCTAACAGTGAATTGGGTGGCTTAATAAAGAAGGCTAAATTGATAATATGGGATGAAGCACCTATGATCCATAAACATTGTTTCGAGGCACTTGATAGGACAATGCGGGATATTTTACGATCAAGCCAACCAAATAGTGAAGATATGCCATTCGGTGGAAAAGTGGTTGTGTTTGGTGGCGATTTCAGGCAAATATTACCGGTTATCCCAAAAGGTACTCGTAGCAACATCGTTAATGCTTCTTTGAATTCATCGTATTTGTGGGCTCATTGTACCGTCCTAAAGTTGACGGTTAACATGCGTCTAAGGGTGGGATGTGATCAGGCAGATAAAGAGGAAATAAAGGATTTTGCAGAGTGGATTCTCAAACGAGTCAAACTTGGTGATGGCCTTCTAGGGGAGCCAAATGATGGTGAAATAGAAATTCCAATCCCTAATGAGTTGCTTATTCTTGATTCCGTTGACCCTATTAGCTCTCTTATCTCATTCACATACCCTAATATTATTGACAACTTGAGTGATCCTCTGTATTTTCAACAAAGGGCTGTACTAGCACCCACACATACTGTTGTCAATTCTATTAATAACACATTGCTACAAATGATCCCTGGTATGTTTTCCAAACCTTATTACACTCTAAACAAGCTTTTAGTTCACACTGGCATTGTGCACATTCTTAAAAAATTAATTCCTATTTGCATCTTTGGCTTTGCAAATCATTTTTCAGGAACCGATTGTGTATATCTTAGTTCGGATAGTCTATCTGAAACTGAACAAGCAACTGACGTTGAATCCGCAATATGTTCTACAGAGGTTATTAACAGTCTCCAATTTTCGGGGTTGCCTAATCACAAGTTGGTACTCCCGTTATGTTGCTTCGAAACATTGACCAATCGAATGGCTTATGCAATGGCACTCGATTGTAAGTGACTAAAATGGGGAAGCATGTGATAGAGGCTAAGGTTCTTACAGGCACTAACATTGGTCAGACTACATTGATTTCACGCTTGAAAATGAAGCCATCTGACAAAAGAATTCCAGTCAAGATATGTCGTAAGCAATTTCCTATTGCGGTATGCTTTGCTATGACGATCAACAAAAGCCAAGGACAGTCTCTAGATCGTGTAGGTCTTTATCTTCCCCGTCCTGTTTTTAGCCATGAACAACTTTATGTTGCTGTATCTCGAGTCAAAAGCAAGGCTGGTTTGAAGATTCTAATTTCTGACAAAGATAACAAAATCAGCAAAACAACAACTAATGTTGTGTACAAGGAGGTGCTACAAAATCTTTAAAAAAAACCCTACTGATGTTATAGTCTTAATCCTTTATTGTATGCAAATATCAACATTAATATATTTATTGCATGCTCCTTAAACCTCATATCTTAAATCTAATTGCACACTGCACATAACAATTGCAAAAGCCCATAACAAGCAGTCATAGTACCAACTTTTAATGTACATTAGCTAATTCTCTCTATCGTTTGCTACAAACATACCAGCAAAACTAACGGATGTTAAACATAAATACTGAAGTAATTACTGCAATAACAAAGATTATAGATATTAACCAACCGTTACCAGGATATTCTTTATACAAGCTGTATCTCCTCTGGTAAAATTGAAAAAAACTAGCAGAGACATTACACCCATATTTAGCATTAAGGATTCCCATGTTAGTACATAATAACTTAATACATCCAGATATTCAAAAAATAACAACCATTTACATGTCTGGTAGTACCATCTGCCTTCCATGCTTAACATACGTAGAATACAACAAGTTCTGGTTCTTTGGAATCACTTTCACTGAACTCAAACCGAAGCTTTTCTCCCACCAACAAACCAGTTTCAGCCATAAACCTAACCCAATCACGCCTCATAACCAGATGACCAAAATTGTTAGGCCTTCGATCATCGTCCCTGATCTTCAGCTCAGCCAAAAACTTTAAGTTTCCATACAACAAGAAAGCTCCGCCATATCTTTGCAACTGATGCTTTTGAACAAATGATTTTGGCACAGTCTGGACCAAAAGTAAATGTTATACCACATACATGAAGTCTAAGTCTTTAAACAACTTATAAATACTATTGGAAGTGGAGCACTGGTTTGGGATACTTGATATTATTGGAAGGCATTCAAGTTTGTGAGACTGTACTGCAAATCGTGATTGGTGGCAGGTTATTCTTTTTGCAGTATGGGTACTATAATAGTTTTAAGCAGTGGATTATTATGGTTAAATGGATTATTGGTGGGTTGGGCAATGGGCAGGTGATATGTTGGATTGAGTATTGGTCATGTTTTGTTTATGCTTGGCTTTGTGAGGAAAATGATATAAAGTTGGTTTATGAAGATTTTTTTTGGGATAGTCCATGATGTTAGATTTTGGTTTAAAGTGGGTAAGGGTGTTGTTTTAGACTAGGGAGGAGTTTGGTTTGTTTCAACTTTTGCCTTACATTAAGTAAAATTGTGGTTTTACAGTTACCTTATGGGTGTGGCTTATGTTTTAAATATTGTTTTAGGTTTGGGAATATTGTCTGCTGTTACATTTGGCAAATTGGTTATTTGGTGCATCTTTGACATTATTAGGTCAATGGCAAAAAATGGTTTGGATTAAATTTCATTTAGAGTTTGCACTGACCTGTTGGGGCAGCATTGGTTGGGGTAGAGACAAATGTATGATAGGTGGTATGTTAATTGAGATAGGAACAAATTGGAAATGGAATATGAATTTTGGTTTTGCTGGGATTAGTCAGATTGATGCAGATTTGACTTTATTGAGTCAATGGAGAAAAATAGTTATTTTCATGATAAAAGATGAAGTTATGTTTTAGTGTTTAATATTGTGGGCAAAGGAATACTTTTTGAAATGTGCAGGTTTGACTAAATCGAGTCAAAGGAAAAAAGTAACTATTTTTAGTTCAATGGGTAATTTTATGGTGCTGTTTCTTATGAGTTATTGTTTTGATATTAAAAGGTCATTTGAAATATGAGAAATGGGATATGTCTGGTTTTCAATTCTATAAAGGTCTGCAAATGAGGGAGTTTTGTATTCATTGGTGAAGGGTATTGTTTTGGAAGAATCTGGGAGTCCGTAAGTTGTTGAATAATGAAAGTTCAATTGAGTGTAGTTGCTGAAAATCATAGATCAAGGAAATGTATATGTGTTGTCTTTCGATATAAAAATGAAGTTCACAATTCTATTTGCTTATGTATCACTAATTTACGAGAATATATTTCATGAATACAAGTGTTGCATTAAAACATAACTTGCTGCTTTATATATTAATAATAGGACCTACATTTTTAGCAAAAGCACTAAAACGCTTATAATAATAAGTTATAACATTACATAAATCGTACCAACTATATATGTTGCTGACTTAGATGACCATAAAATTGCAACCTACCCCCGAAAATATATACTATAATTACATAAGCTAATACATGTCCAAAACATAACCCACAAATGTTAACACAAGTTGAAATTACAGGCATATCCAACTTTAAAATTGTGACAGTTGAGTTCAAATCTAACGGGCTCCCCTTCTTCAATACCCGTTTGCTCCAAAAACTCATCCTACATGAACTTCTTCAACTTCATAACTACATGATTCCAATCATTTGGTCTGCGCTTATCCTTCATAACTTTCAATGTTGCTCGGAATTGCATGCTTCCAAAATGTAGGACCGCCTCTGTATAGATATGCAACTTATGCTTCTTGACAAAATATTTTGGAATGGTCTACAAACCAACAATATATAAGTATTAAAAAAAATAACAACAATATATAAGCGTTTACTAAAGTTACGTATTTTTCCTAAGAATAAAGTTGCCTTTTTGGTCATAAATTTTAGGACAAACCATACCAGCCGGTTGCTTGCAAATATATGCCTTTCAATTGTTACGAAGAAATGTTCTTTTTTAATCACATGGTCATGATTGTTTGCTCTGCAATGATGGCACCTCCCAGCAGCAACCTTTCCATAGTCGGCTTTGTTGTCAATCCATTCTAAATTTTGTTTCACATGCCCTCCAAATCCTAAACCAAACTCAAACTTTAGTATTTAAATATCTATAAATAGTTCCATTTAAAAACAAAACTTATGCCTCTCCTCATTACCTTCATACCCTGAACCCCTATTTGTTGAAGCAGATCCATAACCGCGAAGCCCAACTTTGCCTAAAATGAAGTATACACATTCAAAAACATTCACCTCTTTAAATGATATAATACCATTTTCACTAAATGATATAATACCATTTATAACATTTTCACTAACCGAACATTTCCACTATCAGTTGTAATTCCAAAATGTTTAAAGCCATTAAATCAAATACCAAATATAACTTTTTTTCACCTGGATCCACAGTTACAGCTACGCCAAGTCCTTCCGTGTCGAACACATCCACATAAATTACTTTGTCCACATAAATTACTTTGTTCATGAACATATACAAAATAAAACACATCCGTATTGCTGTCAGTGTAAAACCGGAATAAATTACATCATATGGTCTCCATTACAATAAACCAAACAATATAAAAATATATTATTTAAGTATACATAATAAATTACATAAAACTACATACAAACCATATGAATACCAAAAAAGGAAAAAAAAAAAATTTGTAAACCCTAATTTAAGAAAACTTATAAATCAGATTTAAAGTTTTACATTATCTAAATACAAATATATTTCATACACCGTAAACAATATTAACAATCATACAAAATATATTACAATATAAACAAGAAAACAACAGGTAATGAAACTTACTGACTTCGCCATTTGAAATCGGAAATGAAAAAACGATTTAGGAAATATAAGGTTGTAAAATCTTCTTTGACTTCTTTGTGTTGTGTGGAAATGAAAGGTTGTGGTTAACATTTAACATTATAATATTGTTTGGGATTAATAACCAACGTATGCCAAATAAGACAAAAGGTTTTTTTTTTTTTTTTATATATATTACTCAGCAAAAAATATTATGGTTATTGATTCTTATGCACCACAGTTCAAAAAAAATTGATTATTATGCACCATACATCATAAAAAAAAAACTTGATATTTTCTAATGTATTTTCGATGTCACCAAAATACTTCAACTGAATATTTTTGTTTAAGGTTATATGTATGTAATCCAAAGTCACCGAATAATATAACATATATATTAAGTGTTATCTAAGAATTAAAACTTTATCATATATTAAGTGTTATTTAAGAATTAAAACTTAAGTATTTATAGATACCATTCGATTTCATAACATTTCTTTTCATAACATCCTTTTTACATTATAAAATTAGTCAAAAAAAACATTTATTTTAAGAACATATATTGTATAAATTTTCTATTGTCAATCCGTGTTTGCACACGGAGTTTAAACCTGTAGATTGCAATTCTTTCTGATTTTATTACATTTTTGGCTACCTAAATAGAGTTTACACTGATTTCTTTCTTTTTCATCTATATATGAACAGATCCTTGACCAACCAAAAACCGCATCAAGATCCTTTGGGAATACCTTATCTTCAACGCTGAAGATGTTGTCTCTACCACTCTAAGTTTAGTTTACTATGTATAAAGCTTTTGTATTCCAAACATCTGCTCTTTTGGTTGCTTGCATGTACAAAAACAATGACTATGTATGGTGGTTTTTGAACTGTACTATGAATAATTTGCTTATCGTATTTTATCGTTACTTATTTAGAACAACCCGTGTTGCCACACGGGTCTTATGTCTAGTTATTAATATAAGAGACCGACTAGCAAGATGCTAGTGATCGAAATATACAATCTAGAACTACAAAATTACACAATCTATATCTATCTTGAAACTTTAACTGCTAATGTTGCAAAATGGTCGGAAAAAACATATGTCAATTACAGAAGAAGTTACTACCTCAGAATTTTGTTAAATCATGTAAGAGGGCCAAGGAATTTTAAAGAAATTAGAACAGTGGATGGCTATTCCTACGAAACCTACAAAGATGCCTGTTTTGCAAGAGGCCTTTTGGATGATGACAAAGAATATGTTAATGCCATTACAGAAGCAAGCAGATGGGCAACTGGAGATTTCCTAAGAAATTTCTTTACAATGTTATTGTTGTCCAACTCTGTGCATCGGCCCAATTATTTATGGTTCCAAACATGGCCTCTATTATGTGAAGATATTTTGTATAAACAACGGAAGATTACTGCATGTGCAGGTAGTCTACCATTTTTATAGAATGTAAATTACTATACCTTCATTTCTAACACCATGTACATAGTTTATTATTTTATTCATTCATTAATTAATTCTAATACTTTACTTATTGATATTGATTTTAGATTTGGTTCTTGGTGAAGAAGAACTTCAAAAACTGTGCCTAGCTCATTGAGAAGTTACTGCTTGCTAATGGAAGTACTCTCAAAAACTTTCCTGAATTGCCAAATGTTGATGAAGAATATGTTTCGACATTGAACAACAGACTAATAATAAACGAGCTTTCCTATGACCGAGCAGCTCTGGAAAGAGAACATTCCTCACACTGTACACCATATAGACAATCAAGGACTGGATGACAAACTTAAAAAATTTGGATGTAATTCCAAAACACGACACATCGATATAAAGACCAAGGGATTAAGAGATGCTTTGAAAAATAACAAACTTAGAGTGATTTAAATAAATAGCAATCTAATGTTGGCAGACTCGTTGACGAAACCGGTGAACAAAAATATACTTCATGGTCTAGTGAAAGCGATGAACCCAGAATACAAGAACAATGAAGAATCCATTACCAATCATGTGGGAGTGTAAGAGTTTCACTATAAACATAGACTATTGGCTTAGTGATGTGTGTGGTTGTGTAGTATTGTCTGCTCGAATTTTTTTTTCTATTATTATTTTATTTCATATTATTTTATTAATTACTTTTATTCTATTTTATTATGGCTCTCGATATGTGTTAAGAGAGGTCGATACTCGTTGGGAAGAATCAAGAGGATCCCCAACCTTCTTGATTCTTCTCATCGACTCCTTCGTCTTCTACACTTAATCGACCCCTCATCATTTATCCTACTATCAAACCATATACGAATCAACCCCTATAAAAGAGTGAAACAAGAAGTTGAACACTGTGATTGGTAAGGATCTCAATACTGGTCCTTTATAAGATTGATTACTCACAACCTGTTTAGTTTCTACTGTTTGATCTGTCTGTCTTCTGTCACACGTCGCCGTAAGGTTACTATTCAGAGTACCTGTGTATGTTTTAGAGTTCACTCATGTTTTCAGATATATGTGTTTAATTTCGAGTCTAACTTGGGTGATTGTAAAAAGTACACACTTGTGTCTTGGTTTTCCGTGAAATAGATTAGACTGGCCTTGAAAAGAAATCCAAGCGCATAATCTTATACGATTAAAAGTCATGCCGGGGAAAACCGACCAAGACACAAGTATGGAAGCAGGGAATGGCGATTATTTCCAGCAGCTTGCCCTTGAGGGAGCACTGGATGACGTGCCGAAACTCGGCGAAGGCAACTATGCGATTTGGAGAGATAAACTACTTATTGTGCTCGAATTGAGAGGGATCCTCGACATTATGGAGGAT
>JAOXNX010000031.1:22876109-22889972 GCA_028566075.1 Solidago caesia
ATATTATTGTAATGATCTAAGTAGTAACACCTTTTGAGACGTTAAATATGTTTTATTGATTCCGGTAGGAATCAATTTATGAAATTAAAAGTCGCTTCCGCAATTTGTTGACGAAACTTTGTTTAAAGTTTAAAAGTTTTTGAAATCCGCATTTTTATAAATATGGGTGTTACAATTTCGCTTGAGATTTGACAAATATCTCAAGCTCTCTCATACAATCCGAGTAAATAATCAACCTTGGGATTGGCGTTACATGAAGATCTTTTGTACGAGGTTTTGTACAAAGGATTCTCAAGGTTGGTGGTTGTCTCTTTTATGATGCGTTCATTGTCTTATAGGCCAGCACAAACGTGTGGAAGGTACATTAGGGACCATGTCATACAAAACATCTTCATCAAATATTCCTTTATGCAAAGCCACTAGAAAATTGAACACGTTGCATTATTGGACACCAAGTGTGCTTAGGCATTGGTCTATAAATACCACACTCTTGGATCATAGAAGATACAAGACTTTGCACGCTCTATTCTCACAACATTCCTCGTTATTGTGAAATCAGCTTAAGTATGTTTTGTGTCAAATACTCAACTTGGACGAGTATCTTGTAAAGAATAGAGTAGAGATTGTAAATTGTTCATTCAACTAGGAAGTTTGATTCCATAGGCATTTATGTTCCGTAACTACCTTATAATTCTTTTTGATTCATCAATGAAGAATTAGCTGAAAAATTAAATCTCTTGTGTTAAAGTTTCTTTATGCTTTATTGTTATATTTGTTTAATACAAACTTGTTAGAACTGTTTGATCCATTTGACATAATCTTAAAAGAACTTAAATCTTGGACTAAAGAAATGATTAAGCTCTATTCACTCCCTTTACAACTCTCAAGACTTGTATCTTGTTGAAAGAATATAATTGTTTATTTGTTTATATCCTTTGCGACCTAACAATACTTAATAAACGACTTAAAGACGACCTCACTAATTACGTAAGTGGTTGGAGACAATTCAAATGTGTTTTCTAAGTCAAACAGAAAATGAGTCTAAAAACTTTTTACTTACCCTTAAGTAAATAGCTTAACACTAAATAAACTAAACATTTCATTAGCATTTAGTAAACCTTTTGTGATTTTAAATTCATATTGTTTGCTTACGTTTGGTACACATATATTTAGAAGTAATATATTATAATCGAGGTGTTAATTCTTGTATCAACGAATTGGTTTGATATAAGACTCTTTTTCCCCCTTCATTCTCTGGTTAATTTATGATACAACGAGATAGTGCTTGTGATAAACGATTGATTGGTCATAAGTCATTATTAGTTTAAGATGTAAGTTTCGTATAATTTAATTTTGTTTTCGTGTATCAAATATGAACTTTTGTCATAGCAATAGACACATATGCGACATAGATGCCAATATAGAATGTTTCTCATAGCAATAGTCCCACAGAATTTGAGGTCATGGATTCAAATCCCGTCGTGGACAAATTTTGTATAAATTTGAGGATTTATGTCGTTAATTATTGGCTTTTTGAAAAAAGAAAAATGCTATTCTCGTGTTTGAATTATGGGAGGTGATTTGTAGAATAATTATTTGATGCTACAAGGTGAATAATATTTAAAACACATTGTACATACGCATTAAAACAACAAAAGGAAATCAACGTTGTCATGAATACGATTGATTGAAAATGTTCAAAAATGTTGACAAATCAACTAAACTCTTTCTGAAAAATACATTGATATATTGATATGATCTAATACCAGCAAGGTTGGATCAAGTGGTTAACACATTTGTCTATGGAGACAGAGGTCAAGGGTTCTATCCCCATGTCTTGCAAGGTCGGAGGTCCTTTTCTATCCAAGATAGAACTTAGAAGGAGCTTCTCTACACCGTCGTGGTAGGGGTAAGGCTGTCTATATCTCAACCTCCCTCATACACCGTCGTGGTATTGGGACCCAAAATCCGTAGAAGACGGCATTGAGTGTTACTTACGTACTTTTTTATTATTATATAATATTGATATGATCTAACATACGGGATAGTTAAGAGTGTAATCAAATACCCATCTAACAAGTTTCACACGTTATAGAAGTAATTAAAATCTGACTAGTTAACAAACCTAATAATGTGTAATGTAAATGCATAGAGAATATGACAATATATCTATAACTACTAATGAAGCATTTGTGAAGTTTTTATTTTTATAATGTCATAAAATTCAGATTTTGAAAGGTCCATATTATTCTTCTTATATATTTACATCATAGATCATTTATCTCTTAAAATACCTACACTACCCTTTCACATCACTTACTTTTATATCAATTAACTACACTACTCACGCCGCCACCACCACACCGTCCCGCCGCCGCTGCATTGCGCGAGTACCCTATAGTATTTAGTAAAAACAACATTATTAAAAGAGATAAGGTGTAATTGTAGCTAAACCACACTAAATGATGTTGCACAAACCCAACCACCCACCCACCAATCTGCCTTTATTCTCATCACATTTAGGTCCCAAACCAAACCCTTATCCCAGGAGTGGTTACCATGTATCCTCTTTTCACACACGGAAAGGAGTTATTTGTTCTGACCTGAACTCGTCTTCGTTGGTTAACTAACCCGTTCAACAGCGATATGTTACTTAGATAACTCATCTACCAAAAAATTGTGGATTCGGATCTCATGATAGGCTATTTGTAAATGTTTATGACAACTAGATTAAACCCGTATGGCTTGTGAAATTTAATAACTAAAACTTCAATAGATAACAAAATGTTCATTTATAATGACAACATAAAAGAAAATAAAAATATCATCCCTGGAAGATTGAAATGGGGAATGAAAATTATATCAAGCAAATAAACCGGTAATTGAATAATTACACGAATAAATATTCTAGATAAATAATTTTTTTTTATTAATTTGATTAATTTAAACTATTTTTTATTTGATTAATTTCAAATATTCGATATTTATAAACAAATTATTATGGCGACAAAATATTTTAAAAAATGTGAACTTAACATAATGCCTATAAAACATTTATTTTAAAATGAGATTTATGATAAGTGTGTTTTTTTTCTATTACTCCTAATGCTATATAAGAACTTATTAAATTCAAATTTGACGACAATCATGGATTACACTAATAAAAATCAAATTCAGTTACTAAATATATACAATACTATTTAAAATGAAACATTGCATGTTTGATAAATTAGAAAAAAATCAAATGTTTTCACACCATGAATCTTATTATTATTATTTATTATTCAATAAGAAGACTAAAATAAAATGAATTTGCATTAAAAAAATAATACTAAAATTGTTATTGACTTTCATTATCACTAACAATTTTCCTGTAAAATTAGATGACACATGACGTCACAAAAAATTAAAAAAAAAAGGAAGAGATGACAACTAAGCAAAAATACTACTTGGCAATGCACATAAGTTAAAAACTATTATTTCTTAGTTATACATGGAGATTCCCTTAAAAGGATGTTAGAGTGTGGGGATAGGTTTTCTTCTTGGAGAGATATTGGGTTTGAGTTTCTTCAAGGAGTTTCCCTTTCAGAGTGGTATCTCTAGGTGTTTCCTTTGGAGGTGGTAACGGGTGAACATGGATTGTGGATTGGGGTCTACATACTGTCTGCTTGGATGTCATTGTGGGCATTTGATCACTAACAAGTAACAACTAACTCGTCATTCTAAAAGAAATGTTTATGATTTATGTGAAATATTTATTTTTTTTACAATAATAAAATAACTAGCCCGTGTTCAATTTCCACCTACTATTACAATATTAAACTAACAAAAGATCCTTTTCAATAAATTCGCCATTAAGAAGATGTTTGTATGTATTACCTAATAAAAATAAGTCTTTGGGACAAATTCCACCACCAATGGACATGATTCATGTACACAACATGTCACACGAAAACATCTACAAGAATCTTTATGCTTAGGGGATACAAAAGAAGTAACAAAATCAAATACTAAGATACCAGACTTGATTGTGTCATGCCTGATTTTGATTAACTATTTAACAGTGGCGGTCCTGAGAATTTAAGTGCCCAGGCCAAGCCGGGAATAAAAAGGCCCCTAGCTCCTGGTGAATTCAAATATATAAACAAATTTTTTTTTTAATAAATGATGACTAATGTTATAATAATAAATTATAATAATTTATTAAAAATACATATCATAGTATAAATAATGGTCAATCCGTTTTTAATATATATATATATATATATATAATACGTTATACATTATACATATATAATATATATAAAAATATTTTAAAATTTTGTGCCACCTTAAAATATGTGTCCAGGTCAGAGGTCGGGTTTGCCCCTCCTCTAGGCCTCCCCTGCTATTTAACTTGGAAAGAATGTATAGAAAGATCCTTAATCCTTTGAAATAAATATTTGTGGATTTCTACGAGGTACTTAATCCCTAGACTAGATTTAGACCCGGATTAACATATGGATTATTTATAAATTTTCATGATCGTTATGTTAATGGTTGAATTATTTTAAAATGACATGACCGAATTCAGTATAATGACAAGTAATACATGTTAAATACTATAAATCAATTTGAACACTTAATGTCAATTTTTATTCGAGATGAATATCTCAAATGAGAAAAAAAATTATAACAATGCAAATAGTGCATACTTTAAATCTGATAATTTATATTTTGAAGTAAAGAATATATTTGTATTAGTTTGAAATAATAAATTTTTTCTATAATTAAAAAAGTAATTATGACATAAACAGGGTTAAAATTAAGATTTTTATAACTTAATAAATAAAAAAAAGTAGATTGATGGGACCCCTCTTGTCCCCCATGCTAAGATAGTATCAATTCGGCAGATTTTAATCTTGAAGACGTTTTGGTTTTTGTTAACCTTACTAAAACCAAATCATTTGAAATAAATTTTTATCAATAGTAAAAAGAAAAATAAAATAAAATTTTGCAACAATCTTCAAACCCGTCAAAAAATTGAACATGGGTCATATATGCATTTGAAATAACCTATAATTACTTACCTTATATAAAAGTTTTTTAAAATTTGAAAATTTTAAGACATAAATCATATGCGTTATAAAGTAGTTAGATTAAAATTAACATAATATTAATATTGAGATTAAGATAAGATAAAAAATTAAAATTAAGATAATTAAACAAGTTTGTGGGATTTTTTTTCTATGAATTTCCTAGATAGGTCATTCATAGGTCCAGACCGAACATTTAAAAAAAATTTAAATAATAAAAAAAATATATAGCACGTCCAAGGTGTTCATATTTAACCAGTCTCAGGAGTCAGGACCCATCCTTCGATGAACGGATGGTTAAAAAAAAATATAGACGTTCGTTTGGTTACATATTGATTATATTTTACACTACTAAACTAACCGATAATCCTCTTCTAAATAAACTTGCCATTAAGAAGATGTTTGTATATATATTGTTATTTTGAATACCTAATAAAATGAAGTCTTGGGACAAATTCCACCACCAATAATGGATATGATTCACGAAGGCAACATCTCACACGAAAACATCTACAAGAATCCTTTTTGTTTAGGGATACAAAATAAGTAACAAAATCAAATTCTAGATCCTAGACTTGATTGTATCATGCCTGATTTTGATTAACTTGTAAAGAATTTATTAAAAGATCTTTAATCCTTTTGAAACATCATATAGATGTTGTATTATTACAAACAAGGAAACAAATCTCTCTTTACCATAACACAACACAACAACACAAAAACCCGGCAACATGTGTTGTCGTGGTAATGAGCGCTTGTGAACCAAAGAGGCAAGTTTACGGTCTCACAACTACTAGTCGTTCTTAGGAATTGTACAACTTTCTCTTCGTCGTATGTTTAAGAAAAGACGGCTGGTTAGCTAAAACGGGTCTGAACGTAAACATAAATCAATTTTACGGGCAGCAAATAAATCCAGCTCGATCAAGTATAACTTGTCCCGTACAAGTTTGTACGCTTGATAGAAGACCTGGATATATTCCTAGTCTAATGTGTATCAACCTGGATATATTCCTAGTCTAATGTGTATCTACTTATGATCAAGCTAGTTTTTATCAGTTCTAACATACTTATCAACCTATTTGACCTATCTAATACATCTCATTTTATCAAGCCTTAGATAAACGTTGACAAACTATCGTAGATTCTAAATGTATCTCCACCGGAGTTCAATCCTACACCCTAAACGCTCAACAAAGCAACCCAATGGTTTCTAGTTTAGCCTAGAACTATCGCATCAAAGTCGACTATAGCCTTGTTTCTAACTAGTTGGTAACGACTTCATAACGAAGTTAACAAGACTAAAGTTTCATGACCTACATCAAATTCAATTCAACAAATCAAACAAAGAACAATGGCTACGTGAATCTTTTATTTATAACTTTATATACAAAAATCAAAAACTTCGGCAAAGATCAAGAGATAAAAAAGAAAACTCAAGATCAAGATCATTATCATCCAAATTCATTCTTTCTTTCTTCTTCATGAAATACACCTTATATAAATTCATGGTTCTCTGTAAAATTACGATCTAATTGATACTAAAAACTTCAATGATCACAAATTTGAAGCAGAACCCAGATCGCGTAATAACCTCAAATTACACTAATCTACAAATATCATCATCATTGTCACGACCAATAACAACAATGTAAACAAATCAAGATTCACAAGAAATTTACCACAAATTTCCCATCTTGACAACTTTCTTGAAACAACATTTATATAAAACATCTGTGCTACCCAAATCAAACACACACAACTACATTAGAATCTCCAAACTTCCGGCCGCCGGATTCCTATCGCCGCCGCCATCGAGGTTTCCGGCCACCGACATCTTGGGTTTCAGTCTCCGACATCGAGGTTTCTGTTTGCTGGCCACTCAACAGCCGCCGCTGCAGCCGGTTGTCTTTCTCACAAACCCTAAAACCGTCGTAGCCGCCGGGTTACAGATCCGGCGGTGGGATTACAGATCCGGCCACGGTGGTGTGTCAGGAAAACCAAGCCCACGGTGGTGTTATTACTGTATTTTTTTTAGATTCACACAAACATCTATAATTCAGCCGGTTATAATATATATATATATATATAGATAGATCGACAGACGGTATAATATATATATATATATTTGTGATATAGAGTATATATAGATATAGAGTGTTATATATAGTTATAGAGTATATATATGTTGGCCACGATCTGCTGCTGTTTGTATATATATATATATTTGAAGATTTAAATTTTTTTATTTTTTGTTAAAAAATTTTGATTTGCTGCTGGTTTGGTGTGTCTGTGTGTGAGAAATTATATATACATGTGTATGTATATATGGTAGGTATGTGTATATATCTGGTTGGGGGTTGATGATGATGATGATGAATATGGACATAGAACAGATTTAGATATAGATGATATTATATGAAATGGTAAAGGGTAATTACGTTTTTGGTCCTTTTTCTCATAAAAAGACAGAAATACCCATCATGTGCAGGGCACATGATGGGTGAGTTAACGTCCGTTTGCCATCAGGGACCAAAACCGTTGACGGAGCAAACATTTTTGGACCAAAACCATAATTTTTGAAACCTAGGGACGAAACATGAAATTTTTAACACTCTCCAGGGACCAAAAGTGTAATTAACTCTTAATTTTATCATATTTTTAATAGAAACTCATTGTACATATTGATTTCGTAAAACCGAAATTGATATTGACAAAATAAAATGGGCGACAACCTTTTATTGCCTCCATGTTTATTGGCCCACAGGACTGTAGACTTTGAGGTCTTGGGTTCAAATTATGATATGAGTAAAATGTTCGCTAGACTAGAAATGGGGTTTTTTAAAATGAATTTCCCATGTAATTAGAGTTGAGAATATGAATAGTCAATACCGTTGAGCCCAAATTTTCCGCTAATAAAAAAAGGGTTTATTGCATGGCTCAACTTTTGGATGTAGTACGAGTTGGTTTTTTGGGCAATTCCTATTGGCCCAATATTAACAGTGTACATATAACTTTCAGCCAAAGTATACGCAGTTACGCACAGTACATTTTCTATTAATCCATGTCCTTATATATATGTAACTATAAAGCTTTCAACTTCTTAGAATTTGATGTCACAAAATACTTCATATGAAACTTTTATAAACTTAGATAGCAATATCTCATATCTTTTAAAAATGTCATCTATTATACCTTTTGATCGATAATAATAATAATAATTTGTACATGCATCTAAATATATATTAATGTACCTATGAGGCCCTTTTAAATAATAACAATTTTACATGCATATATACGTGTTAAATGAAATTATATAGTTAGCCTATATATAATCAGCAAGCTGATTATGAATAATAACAATTTTACATATATGCATATATACACGTTTGCATGCAGGTCATCAAGTACTGACAACATTAACACTATGTTTCAAATTCGAAAAGTCTTCAAAACGTTTATCAGTCTATAAAGGGAGCAAACTGTAATTAATAATAACTTACATAATTATTTGGAAAGATTGAAATAGTCCAAAGTTTAAATTGAATAATAAATAATAATAATAATAATAATAATGTTATTAATAATAATAATAATGTTAATAATGTTAATAATAAAAATTTTAATCTTCACTTGAAAGAAATATAAAGTGAACCATACACAGATGCAAACTAAACTGTCCTTTACACTGTATTTTTGAGTTCATTTTAAATAAAAAAGGAAAAGAAATGAAGGAAAAAACTAAAATATAAAGTTATTCTTGAGTATTTTAAGATGGAAAGAATTATAAAATAAATGGAGATTTAAGAATTTTTTTGACCCAATTTTTTCCTTCCAGACATGGGAAGAGAAAGGAAAAGTCTCTACCTTTTTATATATTTATTAATTTAGCTTCTTAACTTAGTAAATAATAAGGATATAATTATAAATTACATTGTTTTAATGCTTTCTTTTCCTTTCCTTACAATTTAAAAATAGCAAAAACTATCTATTTTCTTTTGCTTTCCTTTCTTTTACCACGTTCCCGAGTTTTAACTGGTAACGAAAGAAAGTAAAAGAAAAAGGAATGAAATAAAAGGAGGAGAAAGTATTTAAAAAAAAAGGGGTAAATTACATTTTTCGTCCCTAAACTTGGCCTGTTTTGCACTTTCAGGCACTAAACTTAAAAAATTACAAATATAGTCCTAAAGTTGGCATTTTTTTGTACTTTTGGTCCACGCGCCCAACGCTGTTAGATTTCCACCGTTAACCTCCCCACGTGAAAAACTCGTGGGGGTATTTTCGTCTTTTTACCATCTTCTTCCCCATCTAATAATATAAACCCAGATCCTTTGTAGCTTTCCTAAAACTAGTTTCGATCGGTCCATTATCTACAGTCATATATCTATATCTGATACATCAACCTATACATATATACATCCATAAATGCACATCTGATACATCAACCTATACAAAAAATTAGAAGCCTCTACTTCTTCTTTCTTCTGTGTTTTTTTTCCCAATCACCATTTCTATATCTATATCTGATACATCAACCTATACATATATACATCCATAAATGCACATCGTTCACCTTTCATCCACTCTTTCCTAATTTTATCAGGTAAACTTTCCGAATCAATAAATCATTCATTCATGAAATACTATAATTAATTATGAATTATATTATAATATATATATACACAAATACTGATGATTTCAACTTGACTGTACAGTACGATTAGATATGTAGATTAAAATCATCTGGATTATAAGTGAAAAACTGCCAAGGACATGCTTGATTTTTGTATTTGTTTCGTGTGTACGATGTTGTGTTCTTTTTAAGGTTTTACATACTGTTTGATGGATGAAATCAGGGTTTTTTTATTGTTAATTTGGAAATTAGGGTTTGACTATTAGGGTTTGTTGTTGTTATTGTTATTCAGTGATGGAGAATGCGAAAGGAAATGATCCTTTGGAATCGTTTTATAGCTCGATTGAGCATGTAAAGAATGCTTTTGGACCGATCGAAACTAGTTTTAGGAAAGCTGCAAAGGATTTTGAACATAGGTGGCCCGGTAGTAGTACTAGTAAGGGTAATGGACGTAAAACGTGTGAATTGGAGATAGGGGATAGGAGTAAGGTTGAAGTGTTTGATGTGATTAGGAGTGATAGGAAGAAGGGGTTGTCGATTAAGCTCCCGTTTAAGACGTTTTTGGGGATTTTTGATGGTGGTGACAGGGATAGGAAGGTTGGTGTGTCGAAAAAAGATTTGGATGTACAGGACTGGAATAAAGAGGATGGGACTTGTATTAATTGTATGCAATTTGCGGTTACTTGGTCTTTGATTGTTAGTAGTTTTGTTCAAGCAGTTCCGTCCCCATTTAGGAATGGTAAAAAGAAGCTACAAAAAAGGAATTGTAAACATATGAATGTGAATGAGTATAAGTCAAAGAGTTCTAGAGATAGAAATGGATTTATGGCTAAAAGGGTATTTCCAGAAAGTATTTCTAATGATGGAAAGCAGACGGAATTGGAAAAGGAAAATGAAAAGGAGTTACTTTTCGTGCCATGTGAGGAAAATTTGAAGATGAAAGATGGAAATGGTTTGTCGCTTGAGCACTTTATTGGGTTTGTACTTGACCAGGTTGCTCAAAATATACATAAGTTGGAGTTGGGTGTCCAAGAATTTGGAAGTGAGAAATGCGAGTTATCTACAGTTCCTCCCGCTGCTGGCCAGGTAGATCATTTGAAGGCTGTCGGCAGTCTTTTGGAAGGTACAAAAGCAGATCTTAGTGGGTTTTTAGGAAATTTGAAGTTTGCGAGAGTTGGAGGTGTTCCGCCAGGTATTGTTGACGTGAGTTCTCCCGTTAAGGATGATAGCGATGATACTGTTACCTCAAATGTTACAGAAGAGAATGTTAGTAGTTTTCCACAGAAGATGGCTAACGGTTTGTTCAGTATCCCTTTATCGAATGTTGAGCGTTTGAGGTCCACCTTGTCCACAGTTTCATTGACTGAACTAATCGAACTTGTACCCCAGTTAGGACGGTCAACAAAAGACCATCCTGATAAGAAGAAACTCTTCTCAGTCCAGGATTTCTTCAGATACACAGAGTCGGAAGGTATGTACATCTATTTAACAACTATAATGACGAGACTTTTATATTATACATCATATGGCGCGTTTGTTATTATAATTACTGTATCTACTCAGCATCAAGACACCACCGTATATTATTAAAAGTTACATCCATCTATATAATAATTTACCAAATCTCTGATTGAGATTTTAGTATATGCCATCTAAGCTCTGATTTAAGGTTTAATATTCATTTTAGCATAAACATTCTCTGATAGTCCCTTCTTCCATATCCTGACTTGACTCTCGAGATTGAGTAAACTATTTCCACCCTTAGATTATTAGAATTACTAAACTTCCACTCAAATCTCCCACTAGAAATTGTAACCATATTAAACCATAACGCACATACTTTTAATAGATAAGGATTTTACCTCTCCATATCAATATTGGGGATTTGATCAATTTTTATATGGTCAAGTTTCGGTGTTTGAATTTTGAAAGTACCAAGTGGACATGTATAATGTAGAGAGAACATATTAAAAGATTGTTTGGCCCTACATCTATTCTGTGGCGTCCTTTCTAAACGGAAGCTTTTTGCACCATGGTGGTTCACCTGATCATTGACTCTTTTTGGGACCAAGTTTTTTTAATGTCTGTTTGCGATTGCTACATCCGTGGCACGATCGTGTCATACCATATTGAAAAAATATGTTAAAACCGGTTTCTTGGTTCTTAATGGTTGATTGTATTTTCTATATATGATGTCTTTTCAATTGATCCCTTCAAAGAACCCCTTTATATGTGCAGGAAGGAGATTTTTTGAGGAATTGGATAGAGATGGTGACGGGCAAGTAACTTTAGAAGATCTTGAGATTGCTATTAGAAAGAGAAAGCTTCCTCGGAGATATGCTCATGAATTAATGCGTCGCACTAGACGGCACTTATTTTCTAAATCGTTTGGTTGGAAACAGTTTTTGTCATTGATGGAACAGAAAGAACCAACTATCCTTAGAGCTTATACTAGTCTCTGTTTAACCAAGTCTGGGACATTGCAGAAGAGTGAAATCTTAGCATCATTGAAGAATGCAGGACTTCCTGCAAACGAAGATAATGCAGTTGCCATGATGCGGTTTCTCAAGTCCGACACTGAAGAATCTATTTCTTATGGACATTTTAGAAACTTTATGCTACTTCTCCCGTCTGACCAACTTCAAGAGGATCCACGGTAAATATGGTGCTGATAATCCCCTGTACCTAATGTTGTTTAGCTAATGTTTTCTGACACTTGTAAAAATTACAGGAACTTATGGTTTCAGGCTGCTACCGTTGTAGCAGTGGCACCTCCTGTGGAAGTACATGCTGGAAGTGTTCTAAAATCTGCATTGGCAGGTGGCCTTGCTTGTGCGTTGTCTACATCTGTAATGCACCCTATTGACACAATAAAGGTATGTTGTTAGTTTTAAAAAAGTTAAGACATGTTTGATAGGGAGAAGTTGGAACATGGAGAAGTGGTTTCTCGACTCGGTATGGTTTTCTGAGAAATGCAATTGCATGTGTTATGGTTTCTCTCTTTTTGATGAAGAAAACATTTCTTTAGAGTCTGGATTTTTAGGCTAAAAAAAGAGAACACGGGGACTTCATTTATATGGTGCTCTCATTTTGTTAAGTCATTTCTCGTATCTACTTCGCTTCATTTATTTCTACTTCTCTCTATGAAACATGTTATAGTTGATCTGTCCAACCATAAATTTCCTGATATGGTTTGTGAGAATTAAATTTATATCGTTTTTGAACTCGAAAGTTGGTGGGAACTTAAATAAAACATACTTTTGATGTAGAATTAAAATATCCATGTGACCATCCATCAGACATTCCTCCTGTATCTGACAGTAGGTTATTGTATTGTCAGACTCGAGTACAAGCATCAACCCTCAGTTTCCCAGAAATGATTGCAAAACTTCCGGAAGTTGGATTTCGAGGGGTATATAGAGGCTCAATTCCTGCAATTATAGGCCAATTTTCAAGGTTTGGTTTCTTCTCACTTTGTTGTTTTTGTCATCTTTTGAACATAAAACTCATTTGGTTAATTTATATTGATGCAGTCATGGATTACGGACTGGAATCTTTGAAGCAAGTAAGATCGTGTTGATAAATGTTGCTCCGACCCTGCCAGACCTACAGGTAACTAACTATATCATAAAACTACCTTGAGAGTGATATCAGAAGTTTCATCTTTAGAAGATATATAACATGCTTATTATTACGGAAGTTACATAATGTAATGCACGTTGTTTTGATGCTTCAGGTCCAGTCTTTAGCATCGTTCTGTAGCACTGTTTTGGGGACAGCAGTTAGAATTCCATGTGAAGTATTGAAACAAAGGTTGCAGGCAGGCATATTTAACAATGTGGGGGAGGCAATCATCTGTACATGGCAACAAGATGGTCTCAAAGGCTTCTTCCGTGGGACCGGTGCTACTCTTTGTCGGGAGGTCCCATTTTATGTTGCAGGCATGGGACTTTATGGAGAGTCCAAAAAGGTATGTTTTTCTTTCACATGTTAAAGATATATGTGTACATTTTAAGAGAAATGAATTAATATGTGCCTTGACATTCCAATAATAAATCTTTTCACAGGTTGCCCAGCAGTTTCTGGGACGAGAACTTGAACCATGGGAGACAATTGCAGTCGGGGCTCTTTCTGGTGGTCTTGCTGCAGTCACAACGA
>JAOXNX010000031.1:22912410-22927900 GCA_028566075.1 Solidago caesia
AAGAACACCCATATAATTTTCATAATTTATCGATGTACGGTTTTTGAGATAAAATATTTTGAATGAATTAGATGAAATTAGTGATTTATGAAGGAGAGAAAAAAAAAAAAGAAAAAATGTGTGGTTAAGAATTATCCCTTAGTTTTCCCCTTAATTATGGTTTGCAAATAAACATTTACCTATATATATATATACTAGTCTTCAAACCCGTCCGATGGACGGGTGGTTGTAATTTAAATAGCTTATAGGTTTTGTTTCAAAATGATTGAACGGAAAATACAATTTAAAGAAAATTATATGTGAAATTAAAGTGTGTTCTAAAAAATGTAAATAAGTGAAGTTGACGTTCTAAGTAACATGTATCATAAACATGTTTAAAAGATAATGTTAGTATGTTAATCAACTAACCACCAAAGATGTTTAAAATAGAATGTTTGGTATGCTAAAACACGACACTTAGCAAAACAATTCAATGGCGTTTTAGCTTTCGGATAGTTGGTTTTTTCAGTCAACAAAATTTTAGTGGAGCTTTTACCAAAAAACACATTAACAAAATAAACGAATTTATGGAATAGAATTAACCATACACAATAATATAAAACATACATTATTGAAACTTCGTATTCAAACCCCCTATATAATGGCTAGAGAATGAACCAAATAAATGATAATAGAATAAACTAACAAACCACTTAATAGGAAATAGATTCGAATGAAAAGTTCATGAATATTAAAATATGATTCATAGAAAATATATAAAATTGGGAAAAAGATGCCAATTACTCAAGTTTACAATTGCAAAATGACTTGATGTTTTTCAACTTAGAATATACAATTAACAAATAACAATAAAAGAAAATAAATTTTATAGTAACCTTTCTTATAAATGATGGTTTGATGATTGGCTTCATATTATTCCGCCATGAGCCTTTCTTGTAGCTATCAAAAAGGGGGTTGGGGGTGGGGAGTGTTAGTATGGAAGATGGATTATGATTATCAAAACCTTCGTTAAAAAAGGGTTTTATTATTATGATGAAGAAGATGACGATTATAGTATGTATTTTGGGAGAAGGGCTAGACGACCGAAGAGAACATAGATAGGAGTTTAGATTAAAGTTAGAAGTGTGTGAGAAAATAAAAGTTTGTTTTAAAATAGAGAATAGAGACATGTTTTAGAAGTGTGCTAGAGAAGTTTCAATGAGCGGGAAAACATCTCCAAGGAGGCATCTGGTGGTGCCAAGTGTTTCTTTAATATCCTGTTTTAGTATAGTTATAGATATATATATATATAAATAAATAATAGAACAAAAAACAGTAATATTTTTCCCTAATACTGTATAAAAAAAAAAAAAGGAAGCTGGTGTTTCAATAGGGACAACGCATAGCATGCTGAATTGGAAGACATATGAAGTTCGGTGAACCATTAAGGCTCGTGTGGAACGAGGACGACTATCACGTACCCTTAGCGCCGCTAAAGTCCCCTATTTCATGCCCACGTATGTTTTACTCCGTAGTAGAAAAAATATGAATAATAACAAAAAAATCACAAACAATCCATTTAGAAACGTATCTATTTATTTGTTAATGACTATAAATGTGTCCGTGCAATACACGAAAACCGAATGTGTTTTAAGTTGTGTAACGAGGACATACGGCTAAAAGGTTGGGGGTGACGGCGGTTGGCGTACGTGATAGTTATGTAAATAATGAAGTTATAGCGGTATTATACTATAAAGTTGAATTTTGATTTGAACTTTTTTTACATCTATTGTTATGTTTTACTTTCTGATTTATAGTAATATATTAAATTTGTATTTTAATTAGTTTGAATTTGTTTTAACTAATTGATTTTGTATTATATTTTATTAGAGTATTAAATACATGTAATTTTTTTTGCCGTTCGGAAAAAAAAAGAAAGAATACATGTATTTAGAAATTTAAATTAACGCGTCCAGTATTGAAAAGAACATACAAATACTATTTGGTAACCTTTTTACGGATGACTCTTTTAATAAGTTAAGTAGATGCATGTCCACGCGATGCGACGACGATGATGTTAGCGGCAACAGTGTGGTGGCGACGACAGGTGGCGGCAGTGGAGGCGGCGACGGGTGACGGCGGCGGCGGCGGTGATGGCGGGGTTTGGTGGTGAATGTAAAAGGGATAGTGTGGTTACATCAATTACTTTTACATTCATCATCACACCGCCACCACCACCCGTGGCCGCCACCACCACCAGTTGCCTTCGCCACCGCCGACCGTCGCCGCCACCGCCGCCGCCCTACGCCGCTACCCGTTGCCGCCACCACCACACCACTGCCGCTACTACCATCGCCAACGCATCGTGCGAGCATGTGTCTAGTCTAAACTAACTCTACAGGCTTAAATATGAGTTAAACACAAATTTTTGGGTTGATTTCAAGTAAATAATCTATTTAAATTATCAAGTTTGGGTTGCTTGGGATATTGGATTCGCCACTGTTTTTATATATAGATATTCGAGCGATCAAGGTGGTAAACTTATCACATAGTTTGACAAATACACTTAGATTTTACAACAAACTACACAATCACGATATGTACAATTGTACATTTGTACGTAATGTATTTATGAAATTATATAGCATGATCCCCATATATATAGAAGTGTGTTTGTTAATCAAAAAAATATTTAATTATGATAACAAACACTAGTTCCATTATATATGATCATTTTCCTTTGATTTATAAATATATATTTCAAAGTTAGTCCTTTTGTATTTTGTAATATATATATATATATATTTTCATATTTCTAATCCTTATTTAATAAATAATTAGCTAAAGTTGTGCATCACATTGTACGTGTTGAATAATCAGTCTCATCAGTAAGAAAATATTGCTTAATTACATCTTATTCTGTTAATATTATATAGTGCGTCGGTCAAATTTGTTGAAAAAGATCAGTTGATCTTCGTATTCCAGGTGGAATACGATCGAGCAGCATGAAACAATTCTTCGAGTACATCATATATCTCTACAAATTAACCATTATATTTGAAGAAATACATACATAAACGTATATGGATTCAACAAAAGATGGTAATTTATCCAAAAATCACCATCAATTAAGGAAATGATTAATGAAAATAACAATCATTGAATTATTTATAGCAAAAGATGTTTATAAATGCAAAAGTCTTGTGCATGAGAAAATGAGCGAGGAAAAAAGGCACATCACATCCAAAAATTATATAATATCTAACCAATCGCATATATAGTTCAATTAGCTAAGTTTATATGTTAATCACTTGCTAAATACCACAAACAATCATAATCCTGACAAAATAAAACAAACATGTACACCAAAGAGCTTTGCTATCGGGACAATTAAGGGTGATCGTTACGCTTTGAACTTGGCATTTTGAACTGATCGAAAACTGTTTTAATTTTTATGAGACTAATTAAAGATCACTTCAAATCATACTGCAATGAGGAGATGGGTTCTTGGGAAATCTTCAGTATACAATACTTTGCATATCGAATTTGTATTTGGGGAAAAGTCAGTCGAATTGAAGCAATAACTACAAAAGAAAATGTTGGCAAATTAATAGAGACCATTCAATTAACTTATTCAATTCGTAAGTTACTCTTTTGACACCTTACCATCGCAGAATAAGTAACAATCACCCAACATGCATGCGTTTGGCTTCATGTTGACAAAGGTATAGGTTAGTTTGGAGAAAAATCGTTAATTAGCGTCGTACATTTAGGAATTCTTTTTAAATAAAGACAGTATATAAAGAATAAAAGTCTTTAAATTAAATAAATGCAATTATAATCTCAATGACAATTTTTTCTTTCTTTGACAAAAGATGAAGATGATGTGAGAGGTATACTCTGCAATGAAACAGACTCTCATGTCTCACCCTGTCCAGCATTCTTAATTAATTGGTCATATTCATCTTACTATATATCACACGGTTTCTCAAACATTCATTCTTTAATTTAACAAAAAAAAAATTCTATTGCGTCAAGTATTAAAACTTGCAATCTATGCATTTTTGTAGAACCTTATTATATAACATGTGAACACAATTTCTGTCTTCTAAAGTTTTCAATTGAGCAACCATATAATATTTGCAGCTGCCCAGAAAGAAATGACCTTTCTGGGCAACCTCGGGTTGACCTTGCTAGGTCTCAGCATCGTATTGTTCTTCTTAGATGGTAGAAATAATAGACAGTTTTTCAACTGCACTAAAGGGTTGGAGGCCACTTCTACCCCAATTCAACATTGTCAAGAGCCAATCAACTTGTGAGGGTGACATTCCTATTTTTAAAGCTAATCTGTAATATGAACTCTAAAACTTTTAGAGATAGCTACTTGCATTAAATCTTAAGATATATGTTATTTGTTTATACCATTTTCATCTTACTCTTTAGTCTCTATTTTTAGTAGGTTTTCATACTCATTTCTTAGTAACCGGATATCGTAATCATCATATATATCTTTAATTATTTACTTACTATTCCAATATTGTAATCACTAGGACCCACAAAGTAGGACCCATATATTCTAACATTGTTACATTGAAAGATCCATATAGACAGTATAAGATTGTTTATTGTTGAGAGTTGACATTGGCTAGAAATACAAGGAAAGTAGGTGTTATTGGTCTTGACTACTTCCAGATTCCCTGCTTGGTCGTGATAAGGCTACATTCCGACTACCACTAGCTAGATTTTTTTTTTCTTCAAATTGGTTCTGCTTACATTGCATTATAAAAATCAAGTTAAAAATTCGAAAGAATGTATTATAACTATAAAGTAGAATTGGCATTCTTTATGTCTATTTTGTAAACACTTTCAAATAGTTGACTTTTCGACTAGAAAATTCGATTAGTTGACGAGAGATCAAAAGGCTATAACTTGGATCATATGTAATAATTGATGAGGTAACAAGATATAGGCCTACATTACCATTTAGTCCTGCTAAATATTTGTTGAAAAGTTGAAGGTGGATTTTCTGCTATACCCATAAAGCATGCATGCTCCCCTTTGCTAGTTTAGATTCACATGTACTTGTCGTATACATTCCATGTGTCTTCCGTGTTCTTTTGACTTGATTCGTATATATTGTCTCCATCCACTGAATCAGGGTCAAGATAACAAATGAAGCAGCACAACGACACGGCGTACATGATATAAGTCTTTTGATTCTGACATGATTCTCTAGTATGAAAGTACTAGGTAAATAAGATATATATTCGGATATAATCAGCACAAGAGTTCAAATCTGTGGACGACAATACAAGCTAAAAATGCACTGCACGAATGAAGTTTCTTAAAAGTCCGGTTCTGTAAGATAACTTATGGATATATAAGACACTTCAATATTCCCTATCTCCTTGTATATATGGCATCACTTGTAGGATATGATACTAATTAAACTATGAGCCACATTGTCCCTCATTTCATCATGAAACAACTTGATTGCATCATTATAGAACAATCATTTATCAGTATACTTATAAGTAATCATAGTGTTTAAAAAAATTTAGTTTTTCCATAGCTTTTCGATCACTGCACGGTCTTCACACTCTATGTTTCTATAGAGATGACTCAAAATCTTGACCTATAGGTTGTAAAACCGTAGTGTTGCAGTTCAGTCGTCTGTATGTATATATATAGTGGCTACTGACGCATGAGGATTTTGTTTTTTCAAGTAACATACTAGCTAACTGGTCGATCGTAATATTTGAGTCAATGCCGGCCGGATTAATTATTCGTTGATCTCTCACTACAAAAAAAGCACTTTTTCATGGTGTTTTTTTTCTTCGCAATATCTTACGCTTTCGTCGCAATTTCTAGCTTCCTCATTTACTCATTTCATCATGAAACAACTTGATTGCATCATTATATGTTTTTAGGATCTCTTACTGTGACTGCTATATTAGTACGTAACCTTCCATTAATTACCATGCATTGTGTTTTTTACAATTATATGATTTAATTACAAAATGAACTTTCTTAAAAAACTTTAAACTTGTCGTCTTCAACTTGTGGTTCTATCGTTATGGTCACTGAAGTTCATGAAATGGTTTTGAAAAAAAGGGTGATTGATCACCGAACCACGATTACCTTTGTTGTGTAACTAGAATTCGATTGTAGGGAGAATGGTATGTTTGATAATGTTTATTGGTGATTTCCCGAAGGTAAGGATCAAGACCTTTTACGCCAATTTAGGGTATATGATCTTTCGGCTATGTGTCATGCCCATTTTAAGGTTTGGAGGTATCCTTTTATAGGATACCTCTTTCTTGGAGGAGAGGATAACTTGATAATTATCCTTCTTCCTATTATGACGTATCAAGATAATTATTTATCTCGATTTAGTTGCCTTAATTATAGACCCATATCCCTTATATTATGGGATACATATCCGGTTTATTTCGGACCAGATTATAGTCCTTTTATATTTAGCTTCGATATTTTAGGGAAGGATTATGATCCCTTTCTATTAATTTGATTTCCGTAGTGGAGCTTCGTATGCTCAACCCTCCGTATATTCGGAGGGGTATATCATCAGGGGTAAAGGAGTCAATTAACAATTAGCAAGTTACTATAAATCTTAATTAGATTGATCAGTCCAATATTCAAGCACAATCCAATCTTGAACAAAAGTTAGTTCTTGATCATTTAGAATAATGATATTCGACTTGCATCTTTCAAAGGTCGTTTTATTATATCAAGTCAAACAAACTCTCGATCGTGAGCTCAAGCTAGTTAAAAAAAATAGGGAAATGATTAATCCTCTTAAAAAATAGTCAAAAAATCTTTCTAATATCATAAATATTTAACATGTGTAATCCACTCATTATCTTTCTTCATCTCCTCTCTTCATTGTTTCATGTGACATGATCTTGTGATTAAGAGTATTTTTAGGCTAGTCTTTTTAAAAGCTAAACATAATTAATTCTAAAAGTTAAATAATTAAATGAGCTTATTTAGAAAGCTTAAAAATAATTAATTTTAAAGTTAAATTACTAAATGAACATCTAGGGACAAAATATTCGAATATAATAAATAAATAAAGACAAATTCGAAAATCTTACTACTTAACTCGACTAGACTTAAAAAAAAAAAGGTAAAGGAGGGTACCATATCCCCCGAACCACATTGGATTACCATCATCCCACCCCGTAAGGATTATGGTGCCGGTGAATTACCTTCACTTAATACCCACATGATTAATTTGGGCATCATAAGGATCGAACCTGTGTCTCTCAATTTCACATGTGGCCCAAGTTGCATTGGGAACGGGTACCACTCCATCTATTGATGGATTGGTACTCGATTCGACTTATATACTTCGCAAGTATAAAATATGCATTTTCAGAAGTAGACATGCATATTAAAAGTCCTATAATGCCGTTAAAGGGAAAAAAAAAACAAAAAACAAACCCACGGAAGGATTGACCACCTATATGTTGAAATGAGAGATTGAGGTCTGCATACCGTCTGCTTGGATGTCACTGTAAATACTCAATCGCTAACAAAAAACTCTCCGTTTAAAAAAACAAAAAACAAAAAAGTCTTATAATTGCAAAAATGAAAAGTTAAGTGTGCATTTTTCAAAGTACAACAAATATAGGTGTATAATGGTATGCAAGTGTAAACTGTAAAACAATAATTCAAGTGGGCGTTGACCGACTTATTCTTCAGGGGATTGACGTTCAATGGAACCGGCGGTGGTGAAACTGATCCCGATCGAAGCAACACCGGAAACCTTCAAAGATTTTGGTCAAGTCATTCAGGCGTCGCCGGATGGTGAAGTGTTCGGCCCTCACGATGCTCAACTCGATCTATCTCAAGGCATTCCCAGGTGGCCCAATTCACCATTTAAATTTTGTCAATTGGGACCTAATTAACTTGTCTCTCTTATTATATTATATGTATATCCAACTTTCCAAACCTTTATCATTCGATTTATAGTATACGGTTACCTATTAACCATGTAAGTTGCCACGTCATCGTAATTAGCGCCACGTCAGTGATTTACAAGGTTAGATACACACAATAGCAAAATCGAGAGTTTGATGCATACAACGGAGTTTTTGAAAGTTGGATATACATAAAAGCAAAACGTTACAAGTTTATTACATTTTCATGTGCTTATCCCTTGTTACTTAACTATCTGAATGTATATTATCGCATTATTACTAGTTCTTGACAAATTGTAAATATATTGTTAGGATTGTATTTAGACTAAGTCGTATAAAGCCTGTATATAAGTACACCGAGGTCAGTGGCGAAGCCAGGGTTTTAGGTCTAGCGTCGAACAGTTTACAAGATATAAATAAGTGTATGAGATTTTAAATGTATTTTTTGTTGGGTGACCAATTAGCTTTGAACCAAACTAATACATAAAAATAGTACTAATAATATAGAGTTTTATAGACATTGTGGGGTAGTCACGACCACCCTTGGCCACCATGTAGCTCCGCCACTGACTGAGGTTGATCCTAATTTCATATTGCTATATATGAGCAAATTTTAGATATCATGCATTATCATAATTAAATTAATTACAATGTGTTATTGTTAGCAATTTGCTATATATTTCTTGTTTATTCGTTGTACTTTTGAAAGGTATTTTCAATTGGTAGAAAGTAAGGATTGTAATAGCCGGAGAAATGATTGAAAAGATGGAATTATGTAATGTTTTCAAGTAGTAAGCTCAATTTTCTTTATTGTGATTCCTTTCAAGTTCTTATACTATTGTTACTAGATTTTATATCATGAACCTACAAGATCAGGCCCTTAAATTTTCGAGTATAACACATCATGCAAATGTGACCCAATGCCTTGGTTCAATTGGCGGTGATGCTTGGTATCTTGGAGTTTCAAAGCCGTCTATAGTGGAAGAAATGGATGAAAATGTTGTGCAAGGACGCAGCGGTCACTTCTTTGTGCCGCCTGCTGTTGACAGTGTTCAGGTCTTTAAAATCACTGGCCCGAAATCTTTGAAGCTGAATCGAGGGACTTGGCATGCTGGGCCATTGTTTAAGCCAAAGACAATGCATTTCTACAATCTTGAACTTAGCAATACCAATGTAAGTACTTATGCTCAAAACTCTCGAATTTCAAGGTGCCATTGGGATTGTTGTTTGATCCTAATTCGTGTTTTTATTTTTGTACAGGTAGTGGATCATACAACCCATAATTTCAAAAAGGGAAACGCAACTGTGTTTATAATAGATGACTAGGCGATTAGCTATTTTACAAATGGGATTGTCATCTTGAAGATGCTTGTATTATTGTTTGTTGTTTATAATGTATTTGAGAACCTACTGTTGTATTTCAACTCCTATTTTGCTTATGTTGTTTTCATTCAACAATCATACCAAAATCTTAGTAAGTTGAAGAAAACAAACATTTCAACGCAATGAGATTACCAAATCAATTCAAAGACCTCCACAAACCACAGTCTTGACCTGTGCAGACCTATTTTTCGCATACTTTTCATCCTGGACTGCACCAATATCACCGATGCCCGATGAGAATATATGGATTGGAAAAACATTTTATCTAGTTTAAAATACTTGTTCAAAAACCTTCTTTAAAGTTGCCACCTTCTTTAATCAATATGATAGTATATGTGTGCTCCTGGTGAAAT
Source organism: Solidago caesia (assembly GCA_028566075.1). Classification (NCBI taxonomy): domain Eukaryota; kingdom Viridiplantae; phylum Streptophyta; class Magnoliopsida; order Asterales; family Asteraceae; genus Solidago; species Solidago caesia. Next base: position 22,922,069 of record JAOXNX010000031.1, read on the forward strand.
CAAAGTATCAAACATATCGAACGGATAGAATTGTGCACGAATACTAATCATAAATAGTTAGCCATTATGGTCTGCAAATAGTTTAGAATTAGAACCACCTACCTAAACATAGAAACAAAATTTTAATTAGTGGTTGTTTTTAATTGCTACAAATATCAGGGTCTAGTGTAAATTATTATAACATCCTGAAATATCAACCTATATGATGTCTTATTATGACTAAATTGGTCAAACAAGTTAATCCAATTACACTAAAATATCCAACAAAATATGAAACTGATGGGATTTTGTTCGTTGGTGATACCGATTCCTGTTGTCTTTTGTGTTTGCCTCTTCAGTCGTAGATTGAACTGCAACACTACTTTCTAGTTTCTTGATGTTTTTAGATTCTGATAGGCATTGACTTTGACCACCATCATAATCGCCCGATAAGCCATGAATAGGAGCTTGAGCAGATTCCATATTCTTCTGAAACTCTACTTCATCCATCGACAATGATTCACCATTTATTTTTGTAACAAATACCTCTGCGGATAGCATGCTTGTAAAGAAATAAGCTGCTTCTCCAACTAGTCTAGATTCTCTCATGTGACGTTGAATGTACAACAAATTTGAATGCAATTGAGGAGGGTTCACTTTTATAGTAACATATATAAATGGTTCAGCACTTTCCATGTCAACGGTGTAATTGAGGCACTAAATGGTTCAGCACTTTCCATGATACAGATCAAATCAGATTCGATCAATATGAACCAAAATCTTATCAGAATATTCTTCTCCCTAAAACGGGTCAAGGGTTTGCCTCTACAATGTCTGAACCTGACTTAGTATCAGACCGTGGAATGAAGAAACTTCACGCTGCACAAAAAATTCGATTAACTCTTAAATAGATTTCAAGTAGTGATAGGAGTTCAACACAATAAATGGATTTTGCTAAAAATAGTCCTTAGAGATACTGTTATAATGTTCAGACACGCCTAAATATGGAGTTATGTAGCGATGATTATAGTCTGTTTATTGGCACGCAAGATTCAATATCTATTCTGACACACAGAATGTGGGATGAAAATAGAATTCTTGTTTAGTCTATACTCTATACAATGAATCAACGTATTTGTATCACCATAATCAAAGTGGCTAAACACATTACAGCTCTTATGGGGAATAGGAAGGAAACAAAACTCTCGGTACTTGAGTGATCCTAAGCATTTAAGATTATTTAAACGTGGATGACAGGGATACAAATTCTACGCTCATACTGGAGATCTCAACATGATGCTGCTCATGATGCTTTTCCTTGTTAGAGAACAAAGTACCTAGAATGATCATAAGAAGTAAAGTATTGTATTCTAGACGGGCAATCTAGTTAAGCGAGAGCCCTCAAACAAATATGTATTATACTGGCTTTACTTATCACACTCCTATAACTACATGGATGGGTTGGATATCAGTATATCAGTTAAAATCTATCTATCTATAATCCAATACGATATTGAGCAAATAGTGAAGTTCAAATAACAGGGCAGTAGTATATTCATCATGATATATACATTAAAAATTTTAAAGATTTTAACTGATATGTATTATACAGGCTTTACTTATCATACACCTATATCTACATGGATGGGTTGGATATCAGTATATCAGTAGCTCATGATGCGACTAGATTTGTTAGATTTTTGGCTATTTTTAGCGGCTTTTAAGAGTTTTTGACATTTTTGGTAATTTTCATTTCTCATTTAGTTGCACAAGTAGTCTCTATAAGATGAAGGATTGCTTGTCGTTATAATCCGTGAAGCCTTTGGCCTTCAATCAAAGCATCACAGCAATCCGTATGTTTTGTTGCTATCATGAAAAACCGTGGTTTGCTTTTGTAATTACACATACTGAGTTTGGTAATACCCTTGTTGCATGATCTTCTTAATTTCCTCTATTCTTTTAAGTTTTTTGTGTTTTGGAATTTGATTTTTGCAGCCAATAAAACAGACAACTTATCCGATTCGGCAAAAAGAATTTACATTTATGTTGGAACAGCCACCAATGGACGAAAAAGTGCATTTGTAAGTCATTAGTACTCCTTGAATATGTAATGGATCCTAAACTTTCCCCACAGAATTTCTAGTCATTTAAGCATTTTGCTAGTGACATCCCTTACAATAATAAGTAATTGAATGTATTAATATATATATAAAATACTATTTTTTTATAAATGTAATAACGTAATAGTAAAAAAAAATTTGATGTATGTTGTCATCAGGAAGAATAGATGGGATATATTGATATAAAAGCTATTGATGCTGTGGAAAATAGACGGGTCATCAAAACTTGCCGTCTTCAAAATGGAGATGGTTATCTAATGGTGGAGTTGCAATGGAGATCGATTAACTAGATTACCACCGGTAATAACTAACAGTCATTGATGGCAGCCACATTTATCATCATGTTTCTTTAGTAAATGATAACCATGTCACTTTATTTAATCAAACTGTCAAGTATTGGGATCATGCTTAGATTGTTTGTTCAAGTTTCAATTGCATTTTCCATTTTCCCTCGGGAACTGAACGAATATGAAGGGATAAACGAATATAAAATTGTGTTAGATGGGCACTAATGAACAAACGAACAAACATAAATGAACACTAATGAACAAACATTTCATTATATTAGATGGGCACCCGCGCGATGCGGTGACAACAATACACAACGTGCGAGGTGTCGTGACGGCGTAAATTTCAAACCCACGTATTCAAAGAGTTCCAATTTAATATTTTAAAAAACGTTACCTACCAAATTAAACGAATATCTAATTTAATGTGAATATCTAATTTAATGTGCTCACATCCATATGCAATCCCGAACCGCGAATCAAGGAACTATAGGGAGTACTATAATCATCATCATGTGATACATACATTCAAATTGTATTATCAGTATTGGATCAATTGGATGATGAAGTTCAGTACCTGATGATTTCGTGTTAAACAGGTTGAAGGAAAAATTGGAGCAAAAGGAGGAGCATGAAAAATTGTTAAGGTGCTTAATAACTTTCATATAACTTTTTAAGATTTTGTCTAGAGATAAAAACTTTTAGGGTTTTGGTTGACCTTTGTACAGTTAGAGTTTTTAACATAATTTTTATATGGGTCTTGCTAAATATAATCTTAAGGCATATTTAAAATAATTGTATTGTTATCAAAAAATTCAGGGTTGAGCTTTTAACATGAAAAGGTACAATATTTTTATGCACGTTAACTACAGCCTTTAAGACTGTATTTAGCATTTTTTATATATATAATTAAATTTTTCAATAAATTGAAAAAACAATCGGTTATTATTCGTCAATAAATAATTTCTCTTTGTTTTAATCCTTCTTATAATTCGTGTATACATAAGAGAAAGATGGCAAAATAAATCATTTTGAACCATTTTACACGTAATAATGGTTTAGTTTAAACATTTATTGATAATGACAATTATCGTAAAGTTTTGTTAACTACATATAGTCATTGCGTGTGATTGTATATTATATGAAATGATATTTATATTTAATAGAAAAAATTGAAAGTCTAGTGTTTAATATACTTTGAAGACGCAATATAAATACTCTTAGTCTAAAAGGACTCACTAGAAAACGGTCAAGGTACGACGTATGAGTGGTATATATCTAGAATTTGGTTCCAACAAAAATGTGAGAAGATCATTGGCATATATATTACACTTTTACCAAACATTGTTTAAATGTTCAATTAGTTTGAAAGCTATCAGTTAGTTGGAAAGCTACTTTGCAACCTAATGTGCATTATTGTCTCCGAAAACAGAATGCATGTCTAGGCCGGACGACATTGGATTAAGAAATACATGTGGTTACATATAGTGATTGTGAGTCCTGGTATCTCTCACTACGATCATATGACCATGTTATAACATATATTCGGTCTTTATGTACCGATACCTAAATCTAAATTTTCTAACGAATTTTTCATAAAGATGTGCCCATGATCAAGATGATCTACCATTGCATATATTAGAATATATCTAAAGAGTCAAAAACAAATATCATCGTATAAGAAAACTCGAATCCTTTTAACTACTAATCACATCAGAACAACAAAAGTAATTAATTAAAAATAAATAAATTAAAAAAACCTAGTAATTAATTTATGAATACGAATTCGCTACACAACCAAAACATAAATTGCGTAAATAATTCCCGGTAGGTACCCCAATATCGTCAGCAATAAGCATATCCAAAACTCTATCTGCATCCATTATTTCCAAATCAAATCATCATTGATGATTAATTCACACAATCATATCATATATTCTTCTCATAAATTATAAAACAGATTTTGCTAACCATATGGCTAAAAATCATGGTTAACCTCCAATAAATAAAATGTTATATTATATATTGGCAATTGGTACTTATTTTTAAGGGACGGTTGACACCCAATAAAGAGTTGCCGTCCCCTAAAAATTATTTGCATGTCGCTTATAATATACAACACTTTTTTGCTTGTAAACAAAACTAAGAAATTGGGCCAAATTTCTGATATAATCCATAATGAGGGTTGTCATGTCTATATGGGAGGGATACTAAGAATGGGAATTAATTAAACAAAAGAAATGAATATTTATATGTATATAGAAGGATACTTACACCACAACCATATCGAAGAAAAACGCCGATAGGAGGCAGGATGATTGCAAGTATAATCTCAACAAATGTTTCAGCGCCCATATTATTATTACTTTTTTCTTTTTTCTTGATTGATCTTGTTCCTTTGAATTATGATGGTTAAGCGATAGAGAGAGAAATAAAATGTTCGGTTTTGTGTTTGGTATCTAACTGATTGATTATTTTGATACATCGACGACAAGTGTTTGTTTCAAACGAAAACTATGCTATGAATACGTGTAGCCTATTCTTGTTATCACGCTGCCACCTAGGTGTCACTGGATTTACACGTGGACTACGAGGGAAGGCCGGTGACAATGTCTTCATCTTTTTACTTTTTATTGTTCTATTAATGTTACATCACTTTTTTTTTTTTTTTCTGCGTCTCATGACACACTTTTTACTACACAAAAAGAAAAAAGAAAAAAAAAAAGTTGGGAAACACTTCACTTTATGTCCACAAATTTCTACCCCTTGTTCTCTCTTCGTCTCCACAAGGATGAAATGAGCCATCAAAAGGAGTAGGTGTCAAGTGAGGAAGAGACCATTGAAGAGGCCTTAGTCTAATTCACTTGTAGTTTATATTTTTAACTACTCCCGTCTCTATCCTTTTCACTTCCTTCATCAATTATGCAATATCAGTACTTCTAAGCTGACGACACATATCTCAACAATACCTTTTCACTTTCTTCATTACTTTATTTTATACATATACATACACACATATCCACCAAAATATCTCATAAAACTTGTCAACTTTTTTCATTTAATCGAACGAACTCCAGCTGACGAACCAATAGAAGAAGGTGTAGCGTCACACCGGAAGAGTTCTTTGGTTTCAAGCTAAGAAGATTATTGACACTGGTCTAGAAGAATAAAAATGGAATTATAGGAGTTTATTTTACATCATAGTTTTTGTATAATAAAGAATTATGTTAGTGTATAATAAAGATTATCCTTAGTGTCTACATTAATAACGATCCTTAAAGCTTTCAAATACAAACATAATTAACCACTATATCAACAGTGTCTAATCATAACCTTGCTTAATTCAACATCTCTAATATATAATAAAAAAGAAACCTTATTACATCATCATGTCAAAGTATAGCCGTTCGATTAGTTTTTCCTTAATGTATCTATGGTTTAGATTA
>JAOXNX010000031.1:22941930-22953844 GCA_028566075.1 Solidago caesia
TAGCAGGTATTTGATGCTCAAGTAATGAGCATTGGTTGTTGACTTTACGACGAGGTCATGCCGAAATTTCTAATTTTCCATTTTGTCGTTAATAAATTGGTATTCGGTGTGGTCCAATATGTATTTATTTATAAAAGTCAAATAAAGTTTTTATAAATAAAAAAAAAATCGGCGTAACAGTATCAATGTTGGAGAACTCGTGACTCGAACTCGACTCGACGAGGTGGGGAGTCAAGAGTTTATTTCGGGTATTCGGCCGACTCGGAGTGGGGATTGGAGGAGAGGGGGGGGGGGGGGGGTTACAACCTTGTTAGGAAGTATAGGTATGTGTGTGTGTGTGTGTGTATTTATACTATTATATAAAGCATCAACACTCTTTCCTTCTCTTAAAAAAGTAATTGATCTACCCAAATTACCTTCTCCTTTATTCACTAATTTAAACATTTCTACCTAATACACCTATAATATCCTTAATGAAATAATTTACAACATAGATCTTTCAACTCCTAAAATAACTACACTACCCCCTTTTACATCGATTATCTTTACATCAATAACCACACCACCCGTCGCCGCTACCATCATCGCCGCCGCATCGCGCGGGGACGAGTCTAGTGTATAAAAGTTGGAAAATATAGTAAATGAGTTAAAGTTTTTGGTAAGTTTATCAACTCCGATAAATTCCACCTATAATCATATAGGTTATTCCCTAATTTAATTTGATTATTTGGTATGAAATATGTAATTAGCAAAATATACATACTTAATATATACATCAAAAACATACTTAAATTAATGTTATTAACCCACATTTTTTTAAAATTTGCTATATTTTAGATAAAAATATCTGAATATTTATTAATTATTACAAGTTAATATAAGGGTTGGATGGTGTGAACCAATTATAGAGGGCCAAATGGAGAGGCAAAGGATTTTGGGACAACTCATGACACAAAGACTGGTTGAGAAATGAGAAGGGTCGTTGGTGATTTTATGTCATCTTAGCTGGTGCTCTTGTGCCTATTAGTTGGCAAACTAAAAGCACCCCCACCCAATAAAACTAGCCGAATGGATCTCCTCCATAAATAAACTACTCGTATTTATAAATAAATTCAAGCCCTATTAAAAATGTCAATGTGTGATTTATTAAACGTATTAAAACACAAGTACTTAGTTTTGACCCATGAACATGTATAATATCCAAAATTCCATTTCTCATCTTTTGCATACATATATGATGAAGAGAAAGCCTAAAAAATTTTTTTAAAAAATAAATAATGCGCCTATATATCTTTACATAAAATGATGTAAATTGTACCTTTTGGTCCATTGATGAATCTTTAACTAATAGTAGTTTTTTCTGGTACAGGACTTGGATGGAATGAGGATGTAATTTAAGTCATTATGAGAAAGTAACAGCTCACCACTTACACATTCCTAGCTTTAACTATACGTATTCAGTTTTGCCAACACTAGATTTACATCATTGTTCTATGCAGATCAGATCGATGTGGAGTGTATTAATGTATTATTATTCATCTTTCAAAACGATATATACGTTGCTTTCATTGTCCATGGATATTATTAATTAATCAGTAATAATATTTGACAATTTAAAAAATATAAAACAACTCAAAATCTTGGAATAATGATTGACCTGTCAAAACTAACTCGGATCCACATTTATAAAGACGTGGGATATAAGACCGGTGTTAAACACTTGGTTGTTTACTAGTCACTTCCAACATTCTCTAACGTATTAATAAAGCACCATTAAGGATAATATTCTTTGATTGAACAATTAAAATCGATTAGCAAAGCGATATAAATAGAATAATACTAGTTTTAATACTCGTACGATGTACAGATTGATTATTTATTTAGGATTATTTTGCAAAGTTATTATATTAGATGTTATTTTGTTTTGGTTGCACTCTTTCAAAGCTGCAGGTTGTAAAATTGTTTGATTTATTAGTTCCTAACAATGTATATTCTGTTAACAAAAGCATCACATCGTATAAATAATACTAAATTCTAAAATATCAAATATTAATCGTAAGATGATATATGTTGTACATAATACCAACTGAAATGACGAACTAAAATACATGACAACACTCATTAAATAAAATAGATCGATATTATATGCATTTGTCATGATTTTATTATACAAAATTTACCTCCTAATTTAAGTGTCTAAAACAAAAGAGAATCAGTTACTAAAAACTCATTGATTTGTTTGTGCTAACAATATGATTACTTAAACAAAATAAATGATTACTTAAATAAAGAGTGAGAAGAAAAAGTAATACAAAGAAAAAAAATAGGTATAAAATAATAATAATAATAATAATAAGTAGCAGACTTACACTACACAAAAAGAAACCCTTGAGTCCGTCACTGATTATAATAATAATAGCACATGCGACTGTAATAAAAAGCATACCAGGTTTCAAAGATTGGAATGTAGAAATTGGTTTATTGTGCTTTACGGTTAAAACATAGATTATCTACGCGTTGTTGCGGAACACGCTTTTTACACAACAAAGTTTTGAATACAAACAATATATGGTATTATTCATGTAATACAAATAGATTTATGTCAAATCTTCGAACACAAATTTAAATAAAGGCAACAAAACATGTAGCAATAATAAAAATAACGTATAAGAATAATAAGATGTATAAAAACATAGAACAAAACAATAATTATATTAATGCAAAAAATGACACTCTGGTGACGGTGATGTAATATAATGTCTTGTTTTAAATGTTACATAAACGTAAGACATAACGATGATGAAAATTATTATATATTAAAAAACGTTATATATAACGAAACGGGGAAAAATAATTAAAACCAAATGTTTAAAGGTAAAACCATAAATATGTGAAAGTTGTTTAATAAAAACATGAGAACCCAAAATCTTGGTGTCAAAAAACTGAAAACGAAAACTTTAATGGGGGGCAAAAGTTTAAAGATAGAAACTTTAGTGGTAAAAATAAAAAAGTGGAAAAAGTCAAAAGTGTTGTACTTCATGCATATAAAGTTGTACTATGATGTGGGTAAAAGTTAAAAGATAGAAACTTGCTAAAAGGAGTGGAGTTGCATGAGGTTGAGCTACTTGCATCATGTGATATCATGTGGTATTTTAGGTTGCCTTGGGTAGCCCGGAAAAAATGATGGGAGTGGAGTAGCCCCATGGTGGACTACTTCTAATGATTGATTTTTTTTTTAATTTTTTTTTTAATTTTAATATTAAATAGAAATACATTTTATTTTAATAGATCGGTCGAACCATTTGACGTAGAATCAGAACTAGAGGATGCTAACAAATCTTCAATATCAATATCATCCATAATATATGAAAATGTAGTGTGTTTTAAGTGAAAAAGTATGAAAAAAATATATAAGTAGATTGTGAAATAAGTGTGAAAATGTGTTTGTATATATATAGGGAAAAAATGTAAATTAAAAAAAGGAAAATATATATATATATATTTATTAAAAGAGCCGTTTGAACGGCTATATTTTTTAAAAAGGTGTGTCTAGTTAACAATGTTCAACCGAGCCGTGGGAATCTCCAAATCGCCAAGTGGGGGTGGTGTAGCCGGCGATCCCAAGGCGATTTGGGCGTGGGTCGCCGGGCTAACCGCCCCATTCCCTTTAGCCTTAGAGGGTAAAAATGAAAATTGATAAAAGTCAAGCAATGTTGTACATTATGCACATGAGTTTGTACTATCCATGTTGATTTTTAGTGTATATATATATATATATATATATTATAATAATATGAATATCATCTAAGATAATTACTTACATGAACACTAGATAAAATATGTGTTTTAAAAAGAATATTTACATCTCAGATAACAAAGATTTAATACTTGGAGGACACTATATAGTCTATATTATATAATGCTGATTTTAAAATACTAAAAAGCAACTATTCATGGTAGGGAAGGTCTTGGATATGTAGAATGAAATGATGGTCACGTCGTGTATAACAAATCATATGTCTTTTTATTAAATTAATCATCAATTTGGATCAAGATGATTATATATATATATTTTCACATGGTAAAACTTCCTCAAGCGTGGTCTTTGTTTTTATATTTCAAATGATGCATGGTTACCTTTTAACTTGCAAAGCCTCAACAACTTTTAGAAATTTTCATTTTTAATCACTAAATTGTTGGTGCACAGTTGTGCAACCGAAGTCTTAATATATATTTAAATGATTATAAATTTTAATCAACATTATAATTTTAGTTACAAAATTAATAGATAAAAGGGCAAGTAAATGTGAGTTGTGACAGCCGCATGAGAGTTTGATGGACTACTTTTTGGTTGTGACCATGATCACCACGCACGTGCACTCAACGTGTCATCCCATGTCTATCACGTGTACCTCTCGTGATATCTCTCCCCATTACAACCGTGACTCCAGAGGAATGTCACCAGGCATCAAATATTGAATTTCTCAGTCGCACATGAAACTTCAAATACTAATTTTGCTGACCATTAAATTTTATGGAGATAACCTACACTGTTTTATTTTGCTTCTCAAGCAGTCAACTATAGGATATATGCATGGCCCGTAAATGAATGGTTATGACCTTGTGCGGTTGTACCAACTGATAATTTTCTATTGGGTATACGGTGTAAAACAACCCCATAGAAAGTCTAAAAATACGACATACGAATAAGCCAACCCGAACTCCGGACCACTAAAAGTGATGCATAGTGATGAGCTGAATCAAATTTTAGACCATCATACATAAGACAGGACTAACTCATAAGGCTGAACACATAAAATTGCCTTAAAGTACCCAAAACAAAGAACACTAGATTGCCAAGTACAATCAACCAACATCATCACCATCAATCATGTAAGAGCAAACATTAATTGCGAAATCAATAGAGAACCAAATGTTGCTACTTACTAAAGCTCAATAGCACCTTAATCGACGGAGGGAAACACTAATGGAAATGATGGTTAGAGGAACAAATGGTAACTAAAAAATTGATGGATGACAGGAAACATGGAGATCGAAGGACTCACAAAGAAGGTATTGTTGAATTAGTTGGGGTTGAAACTTGATAAAACCATTTCTCCAAAAGATACATTGACATTTTGCAAGAAAAGAGCATACATGTTTAATATGAATAAATAGTTAATACATCAACCATTATCTAAACATGGATCACTTGATAATAACATTAACAAAAGACAACTTACAAATTTCAACAGCAAAAAACCATAACTAATGACATACCAACCCAAACATAACTTATTCCCGCCCCAAGAAAAATCAACGGGAGATAAACAGCACGTTTTAACATAAGACTAACAGGGAAACCTATATAATACTGAAGGTACCAAGTTACTGAATGAATCAGTAAACAAGAAGCTAGAAAATTCCACAACAGATCATGTCCTCTTGGCTGCAAAATCCCACAAAATTGTTACTATAAAATGTTTAACAAATTACAAAAGCCACAACATGCACAAACACTTTGGTCTCTGCAACCATCAAATAATGTTCGGCATATTTATAAACTGAAGGTGTTCTGTAAGGCAAGCAAATCAAAAAGCTCATTTTAGAAAACCTTTCGGAAATTTTCAACATTCCTCTTTGGTGGATGTGTATCACCAACCTAGAAATTATCTGAGCTTATGACGCACTTGTGCTTAATGCTTTGGTAAATGATGATAAGTTTTATAATTTAAAAAGATCACACGAAGAGACACAGCAATTGAATTTTGATTTACTCTGCAATGTTCGAATATAAAAAGAGATATGTTGATCATTCACATCAACATAATGCATAAATTATTAAAGGATAAAGAGAGAAATTACTTGGAGATTCAAACATGTGAATTCAAAAAATTCATTCCTTGTGTATAAGATCCTTGATGAGTGTACTGCAAATTGATTCACGAATCCAAAATGAAGAAAAAAGACACAGCAAAATCCAATCAAAGGAAAAACAAATTGAAAACCTGTAAAAACTAGAACTAAGATACAAGTACAAAAAAACAAATTCGCTAACCTGTGCATTTGGAACAAGCTGAGATCCAACTGCATCTTTCTTGCCAGATCCATCTCCACCTCTTGCAGATCCCTTTGTATCACCCTGAGTAAGAGATATATATACCCTAACATCAGCTATTGTACCACTTGACGAATATCTCCACAAATTTAGACTGATTAAACTGAGTTCAGTAAAATGTGTGTCAAATGCCCCATACCTCTAACTGCGTACATCAGCATTCCATGTAAGCATCCAACAGTGAAGCAAAAAATTACAGAGGTAAAAACCGTGTTAGAAAATTAACATCAAAAACTGATATAGCTGGGATATCAACAGATAACATTAAAAAACAAAAGGAAGTGTTTGCTGTACCAACACTTTGAACAATATTCTTCTCCTAGAATACAAGTTTTACATAAAAATATGACATTGAAATATATCCTATATATTTGATGTTTGGAAGACTTCAAATCTTACATAAATTACTCATTACAAGAAACCAGAATCATCTTAGCCTCCATATGTCATCATATATCAAGTCTGAATCAATTTGTGATAATTACTGCTATGCACTAGAATACACCCGAATCTAGCAGAACATATGGCCATGAGCTCTTTTGGAAAGGTAATCGAGGACAAAATCTTGGGAGGGAGCAAGTTTCATATTATGGGTTGAAAGCACAAAATAGGACGTAGTATGCCTTGATCTCGTCTTTAAACGTCACAAATGGGACAAATTCAAGAGGGGTAACAAATTCCATATGGTTTTTTGGTTGAAAGCACAAAAATATGATGCCATATGACTTGACATGTAATACACAGAACTTTGATGAAATCTAATATTAAAGATTTCATTTTGTGACTCAAAGATAATAAGGACTCCGTCGATCTAGTGTTAATACTTATAACAATAGAATCAACACTTATGTTATATGACTCTTTTTTTACACCCGCTTTGATATCCTCACTTGGGTTATAGGCAAGCATCACCAAGCACGGTCTTATGTTATATACCTTGTATATTGGGACAAGAAGCAAGAAAGAAAACCTGTATGAAAAATGAGAAAGTTGGTGGGGAAGACAAAACCCCCAAACCATCATCATCTTTTCATTTAATGGTTGATTCAGAGACCAGATGAGTAATTCCTGAAATGTTAAAATTATGGCAAAAAACTTGACAACTGTCGGTGTTTTCACGAAGATTGAAACTCAGTTTTGAAAGATGGAAGCCATTGGAGCTTATTATGAAGGTTTTGAAGATAAAACTCCAAGTTTACAAGTTCCGATTGACATTTGTTCACCAATGTAGTTTAATAGCTTAATATTGAACAATTTGGTTGATTATGTACCTGTCGATTCAACTTTATCATTATATTCAAGTGATTTGATAATAGATTTGATACAAATGTGTTCTTATATAGTTTAGGGTACTTCATTGATCATTTATGCATATGGTGTCAACATTATGTTCATGCCTGAGTAGGTAAGCGTCATAGATGAAGGAACTGAAGGTTTCCATGTTCTAATGCACCAAGTTCATAAATCGGGATCTTGTCGGGTTTTAATCTACATACCTAAATAGAACTATAATCTTAATTTAGATAAGTTTAAACACTCGATACCTGTTTAATAATGAACATTATTTGTTTGGGATTAATTATTAAGGGTTTGGAAAGTATAAATTTCACTTTGGAAACACCAAACATCGAAAATAGAACTACAATCACGACATGCTTGGGCTAATGCAAACCAACATAGGGACTGGAGTAGGTCTGGGGTGAGAGTGTGAGACAAGCTAGCCCCTACACTGAAAATGGTAATATAAATGTTCCGAGTGCCGTTATTTCTCCTGTTGATCTTTTTTAAGGTGTAAAAAGATAGAGTTGGAATCCCTCAAGAAATCTCAAAGCATGCATCAGGAATTCAGGATGTTAGTTCATTTGTAGTTGTTAATGTAGTATTTTGAATTTTTGATACAATTGTACATAGAGCTATTGGGCAACTCTGGGGATGTAAAGCAAGTTGGGATCATCATTCAACCGATGAGGAAAGTTTAGTATTCATGAAAACTACTGGCACGGCAAAAGAGTCCTTATTTGAGTCTTACTTGTACTATGTGTTGCTTACTTGCTTGTATCAAAATTGTGATATTAAATTATTAATACATGTTAGAATAACGTGCCGTTGGGCTCTACTAAAGAGTAAGAAATACTAGGAACGGTTAGGTATGTTTAATAGCTTAAATCACTATGTGAAATCTTTGATGAGCCCATGTTAACAATCTTGTTAATAGGTAAGATGCTCGAATTTCTTTACACATAATTTGCAAGTCTTCTTTCCATCACATGCTAGTTATCATCGTTGTAAAAATTGGCACGCATAGCCTTTGCATAATTCTTAGGTTACACATGCTAGAAATCTAGAACTAATAAATGATGTGGGAATAACGATTTTGATATCATAATATATTCAAAAGGCGAACATTAATCCAGATTTGGTTCATTGTGACAAAACATGTAGGGACGCCTATAGAGGGAAATAGGCAGTGACGGACATTAAAAATCACACCAAGTATACAACTCATAACAGTTACTTGTGATGGGGTTAGGTTGTGATGGCCTTTAAAAGTTTAAATACTTCAGTTAGGATATCCCACGCAAGGTTTTTTTGCAGTGAATTGGTCAGTGTATCATGTTTGGCACTAACAATGAAGATATGTGGCATGGTTAGCATCTCCCGCCACAAGCCATAAATAATTAAATATTTAGGCATTTTCGCTTCAGTAATGTATTGTTTGTAAAACACGGAAAAACAACGCCATTTTCCTAAAAGCCAGGTGTTACATGACCACGCCTTACGCGTCAAAATACTGTCTTCCCCCAAATGATCAACGAAAATACTAAGCGACAAAGTAAGACCTCATAATCCCATACCATCCCATCAGATTTTTACAGTCTTAAATTAAAAACATAGTAAGATAAGAACAATAAGTAACTACAAAAACAAATAACATTATTTACCTCACGGTACCGAGACAGGTAAGCCTTAAGTGGTTCAATATAATCTTCAAAACCTAACGTAGCCATTGCCCAAAGCAAGTCATCACCATTAATCGTCTTCCGCTTCTCTTTCTGACACTTATCACTAGCCCTAACATATCACACACAATCAAACTCATCAACTACAATATCTACATATATACTACCCTATATATCATATGATAATGAAACTGATGATAAATAACAACATAATAACAATAGACACACTTACTCGCTAGTAACGAAACTAATGAACTCAGAAACACATTCCTGGACAGTATCCTTCGCATCTTTAGCTATCTTTCCATTAGCAGGCAATGCTTTTTTCATGATCCGGCTTATGTTAGCAATCGGAAGGAACCTGTCTTGTTCACGGATGTTGGAGTGTGGACTCTGTTCGCCGCCGCTGTCGTGACTACCACCGCCCGGACTTCCTGGACCATCCGCCATATCGAAACCCTAATTTTATCAGAAATCGTTATGTATTTATTAATTAATCTACTAATCACAAATGAACGATTTTAATCAATTAAAATAATAGAAATACATAATAAATCAATCGATCAATCAATTAAGGAAGATAGAGTGTAAGGAATCGTAGCAAAAAGTGTGATGAAATTGGGGGTTTTGAGATAGATAGAAATATATACCAGTGGATAGATATATAGAGAGGGGGGGATTTATATAAAAATGTTTGTATTTGGCGCGAAGAGGGGGAAGGGATCTGATTGGGTTGATTATGATGCAGGGAGAGTAGATCGGACGTTGGAGAAGAGAGATTGCGTTTTGAATTTTGTGATTTTTTTTTTCCTTTTCTGAGAGAGAGAGAGAGAGAGAGCGCGGTATGAAGAGAGATCTTTATTGGAGCTTTTATGGCTTCATTGTATCTCCACCGTTCCTTCTTTTTTTCTTTTTCCTTTTTTTGTTAATTTTATTTTTATTCCTTTTTCCCTTGAACATTAGGTTTTCAATCATGTGTCTAAATAAAAATGCCTTTTCTTATTTCAATTATTTTACATCAATTTGATATCCACAGCCCCGACACATGGGCTCTAGAAGTCACTTTGTCAAGTCATGTCTCAAGTTCTAACCTAGCTCATGGGGTGCCCCATTGTATCGAAAGAGTTGTCTGAAGTCATTCTTATAAGATAGACAATTGTTGGTCCCAAATTAGAATCTGAAGCTAAAGATATCCCTGCCAATCTATATTTTTTTCAAAACTTATCTTAGAGTGATATTCATTAGATTTAACTAGCATGATACCATCGTGTTGTAGCAGCGGAAATTACATTACGCAAAATGACGTGACGACGATAATTTGTGTTGGTGAATGGTAGCGGTGATGATGGTGTCGGCGGCACGTATGGGTGCATGCGAGGGGGGAGATGTGAGTTTCTCATTATAGGGTTATGAATATAGTTTGAAAAAAAGATTTTGGTTTAGAGTGATAGTATTGATTTTTAAGTTACTGATGTCTAAAATTGTTTTTTTTTTAGGTAATGGATTACCCAGGTTATAATGGATGTCTATAATTGTTAATAAATTATAAAAGTATTTTGGGGTTATCAAAATCTTATTGTTGAAAATTTGGGTTTGGGTGTTTGGGGGTGGAGGGGGGTAAATGCATTATAAGGTAATATAGATATGAAAAATAGGTTTTGTTAATTACAGCTTTTAAGGCTGTAAGTAAAAACTAATCCGGTTCATTAAAGTAATTTGTTGTTTCTCCCTCTTCGGCTTTGCTTCGCAGGCCGTTGGGAATTTTTTTCAAGGCTGTCTATATCTTACCTCCCCCGTACCCCGTTTACGCGGGATTAGGTACCGTTGTCATTGTCGTAAAATTGTGACGCCTTAAGGCTGTAATTATCATTTTTCATAAAAATTAAATAACTATTTTTTGATTACCTAAGTAACTTCAAAAAGAATTTTGAGTGTTTCATTATTGTTTTGGTGTTACTAAAATTGTGTAATTATCATTTTTCATAAAAATTGAATAACTATTTTTTTTATTACCTAAGTAACTTCAAAAAGAATTTGGGTGTTTCATTATTGTTTTGGGTTTCATTATTTTTATGGGTCGAGTACGTCTAATTGTATTGGTCCATGAATTAACAAAACCCAGTGACTTTAGACACACTTTGGCCCAATTGACATTTTGGCCTACTATCGGACGTTGATGCTGTAAGACTGTAAGTTAGAGGGAAATAGAGCTTTCGTTTGTATTCATATATTTGTTGATTTTCTAACTAATTATATCTATACTATCTTACAAAGCATTTACATAGTGTCTTAAAATTTTAGTTAACCAGGGGTATCCCTTTACCCAAATTTTAAAATTTTTAAACATTACCATTTTTAACTTATTATTTTTTATTTATATATATTTTATCAATAACAACAAATACAATTTTTATATACACGTGTTAGACAATTCAGAGCCGGCTGTCGGCAAAGCCGATTGCCGCACACCATCACCTTTTAACTTCAACCATCAACCACCGCGCATTGCGCGTGTATTATTTCTAATCCTCTATTAAGAGAAGAGGACGTGAACAGTGAATTACAAGTTCCAGAGCATATTGTACAAACCGAAAACAAATAGAATATATATTAAATTTGCAATTCATGAAACAAATAACCCTTAGAAGAAGTGGTCCGTGCTTTGCTTTCTGAACAAAAGGTTGCCGGATCTAATCCCAGCTCCCCCTTTATGCTTTTATATTATTATGGGGTGTTTTGGAAATTTACATTTTACCCCCTCCAGTTTTGTTTTTGGTTTCCTTTTTCTTCTGGATTTTAAAAAAGTGAATTTGCCCCTTATGTTTTTCTTTTATTA
>JAOXNX010000031.1:22979050-22992095 GCA_028566075.1 Solidago caesia
TCCGCACCAGACGGGATTCGAACCCCCGCCAAGTGCCTCACAGGAGGACTTGGTAACCATTGGGCCAAAGCCCGCTGACTTTTGACCACTGTTATAGTACCTAGTTACCTACT
The DNA here is from genome assembly GCA_028566075.1 of Solidago caesia. Taxonomy (NCBI): domain Eukaryota; kingdom Viridiplantae; phylum Streptophyta; class Magnoliopsida; order Asterales; family Asteraceae; genus Solidago; species Solidago caesia. The sequence continues at coordinate 22,979,164 of JAOXNX010000031.1, forward strand.
ACACTACCAGCACAAAGATACGTAGAATGATATCGTACATAAATTGTATACCTGTCACATATTTTAAAAAAAATACGCATCTTGATCATCATTTGTGACATTTTTCATTTTGTAATGAACTTTAAATTTACATCTACAAATTAAGATAACGATTTTGTCAAAACAATTTTACAAGATACAGTACCGTTTAAAGCAAAAGGTTAAGAAAATCAATTTTACGTACAACAATATATTTCATTGAATTATTATTGATCAAGTATTATGCGTGTCTAAATCAATTATAATTATGATAAACATTAAACAAGAATGAATTTGTCAAAGTTTTTATCAAACATGAATACGTTCACGTACTCTCAAACTACTATATATATGCATATGCATGGTATATTAATTAAAGCGTTTCTTCAAACAAAGTACGTACGTGTTTCAGTAGTATATGATTAGAAACTAGCTAACAAGCTCTTATATGCATTTGGTTGGTAATTAAATGGTTGTTTGTAACGGATCGAAAAGGTTTTCTTACTAACAATATATGATAGAAATAATTAATGTATACGTGAATAATGAAAACATAGAATTTTACATGTAATTAATTAGGTCTTGTATATAATAATAGTCACATTATTAAAATGAGTTTAGAAGTATATCACAAGTGGAATTTATGAAAGTTGACATGATTTGCAGAAATTAACTACCCATTTTTCTTAACTTAAAGATCTTTGATGGAACGCTACTTGATTCTACAATCAACGATTTATATCTAACAAATCATTATTAATATATGTTTATTTTTTAGAATTTTAAATTAATAACATAATTAAGTATGATCAACTCTAATTCACATTATTAACAATAATAATAATAATAATACCTTCAAGGCTCAGATATACACAATCTAAGTAGGGTATTTTATTACTATTTTCAAACTCTTTCCTATAACCATCGCAGGAATTAGAGTTGTAAACAAACTCAACATTCGATGATCCATTCATGAACCGTTTTATAAGAAGTTCGTCAGTGTTTGTTCGTTAAGTTAAATGAACAAACATTAATAAGAAAATTCATTCTTTTAATTAAATGAACGAACATAAACATAATTCTCGTGCATTCATTTACATTTCGTTCGGTTTATAGCCCTAAGAATGTACCCAATAACCTCTTGCAAAAATCTCATAATGTTAATTATTATACCACCTTGAAGGTTGTTTGATACCGTCAATTCTTAAAAAATTTGATGTACTATTTTCTTAAATTGATGTAATTTTCTTTTTTTATTCCCCTACAAAATGTAAAAAGTGATGGCTATATATACATATACTTATAGATCAATTGGTACTGATACCTAAAAAAAACACATAAGCCCCAAGAATGACTTTGTTAATATCACATATTTCAGGTTCAAACCTAGCCTCCTACGGTACCATACTGTGTCAAAAAAGTTACTTGGAATCATCCTTATGAGTTGAACATTTGCTAATGCCAAAATGGCACCCATAATTAAAGATTTAAAGATGTCTCTTTCGATCTACATCTTTTATAAAATGTAAATATATATACATATCAATATATCATCACTAAAATCTTTTATGTTTTGTTTTATTTATTTATTTACATTTTTATTATATTTTCAGAAAAATGAAAAAGGAAAGACTAACAAATAGCAACTCCTTATCCACACTTGAAAATCCACCACACAAACAGAGAAAAAAAAAGCTTTTCATCACAACAACAATGGCATCTTCAATCTCCAACCCTCTTTTCTCAACACCACTCTCTCTTTCCCGACTCCGTCCCCACACGCCACCTCATCAATCCCTCACCTTCACCACCAAAGCCACCCCAGAAAGCTCCGAGAACCAACCCACACCCACAACAACATCCGACCCACCCGAACCCGAATCCTTCGAAGACCGTCTGTCACAAGTCCGGCTACGTTACAAAAGCGGCACAGGAAAGAAAGCTGACGCACGGAAAAGCAAAAAATCGGGTAAAAAAGCCGGTGGGAGTTCCGGGTCCGGGGCAAACTTGTATCTTCCGCCGGTGCCTTTGAAAGAACCGACGTCAGGTGGATTGAAAGTGGAGTTCGGGTTTAGCCCGTATTCGGAAAGGATGAATGGGCGGGTGGCGGCGCTTGGGTTGGCGGCGTTGGTGTTGGTGGAACTAGCGACCGGTGAGAGCGTGATAAAATACCATACGGCGTCGATAATATTTATACAGGTGTATTTTGTGGCTGCTGTTACGGCTATTTATTGTAAAGTCGAAAAAGAGAAAGTAAGCATTTGGCCGTCTTCATAATCGGGTTGTTAGTTGATATGGATTTGGATCCGGATGATGGGTTTACTTGCTTGTATTTAATTAATTATATATATTTTTGTAATTTATTTGTAAAATATAAAAGAGATCGATTGTTAACAATGTGAAAGAAGTAACAAACAATGGAACAAGTTTTTATTAGGGTATGTATGTTATTGAGTATTCCAATTACACAGTAAGAGAATTCCAGTCGCACCATGATCAATGTTTTTACAATTTTATTACAGAGTGAGTAATAGGCTAATGCAGATGCCCTTCTAGTTCTACCAGCTAGCGGTGTCAGGTCTCGAGTTCAAACCTCGTTATGACTCATATGTAGTTTCTTGATTGTTTCCAAAAAAATAAAAAAAAATAAAATGCTGATGCCCTTCTAAGTCTCCAAAGTTTTTGAGTTGCATATTAACTAGTATTTGCTTGACTGATTGACGCAATTGTTTTTGAAACACTTGGACCGGCTTTTAGTGACTCGTGTGCAACCCAAGTCCCTGTCTTGCTTCAACTGTATAGAAGCGGAAGCATTTGTGAAAAAAAATTATATTTTCCATTAGAAATGAAAGAGAAATACAAGAGTAACTACATCTATATAGCGTCTAATCTGTATCTAAAACTACTTAACGGCCACTAACAACCTTCTAACAAACCTAACAATTTATAAATGATAAATAACAGAATTGGTCCTTGAAGTATTACTACTTTGCTATATAGCTATCCAACTCATATAATCTTCAAACTGAGATGGAATTGGACGACCCTGTATCAATCCTATCCAATAAGGTAAAGAAACTGCGATTGTGTGTCGTCTATGAAAACCATACCTGCTAAAATACAAGTCAACCTTCATTCTTAAAGCAACTGCTGAATGGGATCGGAAGTTGACTACAGAATCATGTCTAATGCACTGCCGGCATAAGCATAATGATGTAAAACGAAAAGTTCTCGACTCTTTGACAGGATTGGATTGGATTGGATATCAGTATCGTGGTGTTGTTCAATCCGAAAGCTTTTGTCAATCATGCTTTTCATGAATTTAGCAATTTCTAATCAAACAACTTAACTCGATCGCTACCGGACATGTTGACAAGGTGTCATCTATCTGTCATCCTTGCAACGAGGCAAAGTCATTTCTACATATCCACGCAATGACTTGGGCAGCACTCTAGACTGCAAACAGCTCAAGTTCCAACTACTTTTCTAAAACATTAAGAGTCACTCTACACAAATTAACTGAAAACACATAGACATCATATGATGGTGCTTCGTCATTAGGTACTAATAGTTGGTTTTTAGTAGACAACCGCTAAGGCATTGCTGATTTCACAAGGCCAACATAAAGGCAATTGAGGTTGTGGATATGGCAACACATTTTGTTCGTGATCGTGTTTTTACAGGTGATTTAGCTTATTTGATAGGCTCATTAGTTTATTTGCTTACGAATGGCATGATCGATAAGCTCATTTTTTGGTGTTTGTGTAAGCTTATTAGCTTAGGCTTATTATTGGCTTATTTAAGCCAAGTTTCATAAACCCCATTTTTCTAGCTTATTTTATATGCCTTTGAAAATTCATATTTAAAATTACATATCTATCCTTCATATTGTTTGTTTCTAATACTTTGCCAGTAGTAGTTTGCCAAAATGTCACTTTTAAAATTCTGATTATTGTTTTGGTCCAAGTGTTAAATATGTGAATCAATAATGGTATAAATATGTTGAAAGGGAAAGAAAAAAAAAACAAACAAACAAGCCATCAGAGCGGGCCTAAATGGCAAAGTAAGAATTGCAATCTCACAGAATGCTAACAATTTTAAGTTTTCGAATTCAGCGGTCACTCTTCAGCCTCCCTCTCTCGCAGCGCTGCCTCCTCCGCATCAAGTGCAGCTTCACCGCCTCAGCTCATCCACACCAGGTTCCCAACAAATCATTTTAAGTTTGTGCGCACCAACTGTTTGATTAAATTACTCAACCACTTTACGAAACTTTGACTCAGGTACCAGTAGACACAGACTGTAATGAATTCTTGCCGTGGTTAACGCATAAATCTGGTACCGAAATCTCGTCTGTACTGTCAATTGGGAAATCAAATCACGGGGGCAGGTCATTGTTTGCTTGTAAACATATACAACCTGGTGATTGCATATTAAAGGTTCCTTATAGCATGGTATGCAGCAGCAATTTATGGAACTTTGTTACTACTTCATAATCATAAAATTCATAAGCATGTTCTCTGTTCTTACGTATATTTGTATATATATTTTAACGGCAGCAACTGGCACCGGATAATCTACTTCCATCAATAAGTTCTTTGTTAGCGGATGACATAAATAATGTTGCAAAGCTTGCTTTGGTCATCTTACTGCACCAAAAGCTTGGTCCGGTATCGACTTGCCTTTCATTATTACATCTTTTGAAAACAGTTATACCATGTTGTTATGTTCGGGTATGTATTCTAAGTAAGTGTTTCCTCGTTTATCCTGTATCCCCTCATGCAGGCTTCTGAATGGGCGCCTTACATCAGATGTTTGCCACCTGTTACAGATATGCACAGCTCGGTATTTTCTCTAGTTAAACATTTGATAACAATATTTGTCTTTCTCACATTACTTTGTTAGAATCTTATTTATTACTGTATATATATATATAGCTCTGCTTGAATTTTGAAGTTGTTTACTTACATTATTACTTATTACCCATCTGTTCTTTACTTGAACCACTTTTATTTCTCTAGATATTTTGGAGTGACGAGGAACTGAAGATGATTGAGATAAGTTCTCAATATCACGGAACGCTGAAACATAAAGCTCAAATTGAAAATGACTTCTCGTCCATAAAACATGTATGTTCTTAATTATTTTCAGTTTGGGCAAGCTTATTGATTATCTGATTTTTGTATTCATATGTCCGCCTAGTAAAAAGTAACAGTCGTTTTATCTTAGAAACAAGTTCCTGTTATTTATTGGCAATATTGCATTTTCATATTTTCTCTTAATTACTAATATATTGGATTCTTAGGTCGAGTATTGTTGATTCATTTCTTGAGGTCTATCCTCTTGTGCTCATTCACTGGATGCTTCAAAACCAAACAATTATTGTTCACAAGCTTATTATTCCTACGCAGGTTCTTGACCGCTTTCCTGAATATTTTGAAGATGTTACATTGCACAAATTCAAGCATGCATATAATCTAGGTATATAACATTTTGGCAGAGTCAATGTATTTTTTATTATGTAACCGACAATCATTCATGGTATATTAGTTTAAGCATGCATGCAGACTTTTTTTTTTTTTTTGATATGTTCTAGTAATTGTTTCAGTTGAATCTCGAGCATGGGTCAGCACAAGGGGCATTTCAATGGTATCCAGATTTGATGATTCTTATTACAGTTTATAACCGTTTGGAATTTATACGAAGGTTCCACTATGAAGTTGTAATGCTTATTCTTCAGTGAGTAAACACGTTTTTAGATTCCTTTTGCAGATTTCTTTAACCATGATGCATTTTCGGAAACAGATGTCTTGAGTGATGACTTCACACAAGTCTCAGAGGTAATCTCTTCGAACATATGTCTTTAATATTCTTTAACCGCTGATTTATCTGTCTTCTACAGGTTATTGCCGATGAGAATTACGCTCCTGGTGATGAGGTTCTTATAAGATATGGGAAGTTCTCCAATGCTAGACTTCTGTTGGACTTTGGATTTGTACCTCCTTCCAACAAATATGATAAGGTTCAATTTAAGGTCAGTGTACCTCAGCATGATCTCCTACGTGCAATGAAGTTGGATCTTTTGAATAGATACCCAACACCAGCCTTAAAAGATGTTAACGACTTGAGCTCTGGGGGAAATGACTTCACAGTAATGTAGGTATCTGCTCACCGATTAATTAACTTGCTGTCATTTTGGATGATGTGAAATCGACGTAAAAACTCAGTTTTTTATTCTTCTTTTGAACAATAAACTCACACACACCCTACACTACACCTTTTCCTACACCTTTGTCCCAAGTGGAACTTGGACCCACAACCACTTATAGTATTGTATGTAACTAGTAGAGTCCTGTGATAGTTTATGGTTTTATGTTAGGAGTATGTTGTTCGGCCACTTTGAAGAGAATTTGACTGGATTACAATTTGTTCACTATTTTATATAGGGAAGTCAAGTCTTCTAGTGGCAAAGGGAGGGGAATCCCACAATCACTCCGTGCGTTTGCTCGTGTTCTATGTTGCACCTCTCCTCAAGGTCCCTCACATACTCCTCATCCATGTAGATATTCACATGTAACTACTAACTAATAACCACTTTTCATATTTCTGATTTGGATAAAAATAAGGATGTATATCCTTTAAGATACGTGTTTGACAATTAAATAAAAGGTTTCTTTATTGATCACACTATATAGTTTTTTATTTTTAGTTATTTTGTATCAAAAAGAGTTCATTTTCCCCAAATACTATTCTATTATAGTAAAATTCTCATCAAATGACAAACATGTAAATGCCTGTGTGCATCGACTTAGATATGGGCTTTGGGTTATCCGATTGATATGTTGTTGTGCTCTTCAGAATTGCAGGACTTAGCTACTAATGCAACAAAGAATGATGGTCGTTTGGCTCGGGTTCCTTTGAAGAACAGGGCAAGAGAAGTGGAAGCACATCAGCTTTTGCATTTGAAATTCAGTCATATGATTGATAATTATAATGCAGTTCTTGAGGTAATGTCCTATCCGTTGCTTCTGGAGGGGGTTTAATCCCATTGCTTTACTTCATCTTTCCATGAAAATTCCAATTCACATGGCATTAAATTGTTTTGAGAATCTGGCATGCCAAAAACAATAACATTAATAAGTAGTAATGAAATAAGGCAAATAGATGATTCTAACTTCCAAAACTTACTACAAAGGAAATGTTGCAATTTTAATCGGACATGGCGAGATGAAACTGGTTGCAAGTTGGAGGGAGTTCATAATTTAGACATTAATGAAGCATACATAATATGGTGCATACATATTGTTGGTGATGCTGATGCCTGCAACTGTAATCCGACTGAATCAATTCTGCAAAATATGTAGTAGAGGTGGCAATTTCAACCCTTTCATATTAAAATGAGTTGATCCGTTTGTATTTTAAATAATAAGGCTCGAACGAGCTCGAGCTTTTAAAACGATCTCGAGCTCGAGCTCGAGCACTACCAAGATCGGGCTCGGCTCGGCTCGTTTACACCCCTAGTTATGATGGCAACTTTGTGTGTTTTGATGAGTATGTTACAATAATATATACGTGCTTGGCTGATAAGGCCCACCGCCCACATTCATTAATGACAGAAATGTATCTGTTACAATGGTTTTCAAATCTGAGATGGTTGTATCGTTCAATGCTGGGTTGGACTTGTTCTGCATGCTTGAAGCCTTGAGTGTTATTATATATCACTCGTTTGACAAGCTGACGTATTTTGTAGTTTGCTCATAATATTTCCTTCTCAACAAATAAATATATGTTGACATTTTTTATTACAGTGCAATTCATGGTTTCCTTTCTTTGAATTATATTTTTAACCAAAGTTACATTAATCTCTTTTGATTTTCTGAATTCTTTAGAATGTTACGCCTGGAATGAAGTTGTGGGGTGTAGTTTCCGAAGTGAATGAGAAAGATCTTGTAGTTAGTCTTCCAGGAGGTCTTCGTGGGTTAGTCCGCACCTCTGAAGCAATAGATCCTCTGTTACATGATGAATTTAGAGGGGTACAGTGTTTCTAAAAATGTCTACGGTCACTTTCTTACATTTGTGTTTCTAGTCAATTTGTGTTGTATTTATATAAAGTTGTTCTTGTAAAACAGGAATCAGAAGGTGATGTACTTTCTGCCATATATACTGTTGGTCAACTGGTTTCATGCATAGTACTTCAATTAGACGATGATAAGAAAGAGAAAGCAAAGCGCAGGATCTGGCTTTCTTCGCGTCTAGCCTTGTTGCATAGCAGCTTCACCTTGGACACACTTCAAGAAGGGATGGTAAGCCATTTAAGTCATTCTTCACTCTACCTTAATCAATATCATTTTCGATACACATGTGGCTAAGTTGTCAGATGAAAATTACTGAACTATGTATAAAACCGAAAATGTTCAGAGCGGAGCCTTTTGTTATAGAGTGGCATGCATTTATTTAGAAGATGGAATAACTTACCCTTTATTTTTTACCTTCTGATATTTTTTCATGTGCATTGCAGGTCATTAATGCATATGTGAAAAGCATTGAAGACCATGGTTACATGCTTCATTTTGGAGTAACTTCATTTAGTGGTTTTATGCAAAAAAGCAGCAAAGAGGGTAAGAGTTACTCATTTTTATTGTCTTTTCGTGTTAAATTATAATTCCATATCATCTTAACTTATTTTGTATAATGTAATGTTTGCTTTTGTGCTTACAAAACTTACAAGTAGAACCATATTAGTGCTGCTAGAATACTAAGCAAAACAATCTTAGTGTTTTTGTAATGAATTATGTAGGAGAGTTTTTGTTAAGTGGTGCTGATTTGCATTGCTAAAAGTAAATATCACATGAGCTACATGTTTTGATGCCCTTTGAAACACATTCTCTATATTATTAAAAGTATTGATATACACAACTTCTAGCATCCTTGTAACAAAACTTCATATCTATCACTTTCCGGATGCTTTGAATGGCTGCAAAAACATATGTATTGGCATGATTAAAGTAGAGCCTCATAGCATGTAGCATGTAGCACATGGTTTGGATCTGATCCCATTATTGTTAGATGTATACCAAACTTTTCTATTATTTATTTATAATGTATGTCTCTTAGATATTTATCACGATTTTTCCAGTTAATAATCTGGCTTCATCGAATCATATCTAATCTATGTTTAATGCTTTGTTGCTCCCCCAATACGTATACATATGGAAACAAGCAGGAAGCAAGGACACTAAGATGGTTGTTGGGAGGCTAGTTCAAGGTGTTGTAAAGAGTATCGATAAAACTCGCAAAGTCGTTAATCTTAGTTCTGATCCTGAAGAGGTGGCAAAATGTGTGGTATGTATCTGTCATCTCTTTCTCTACTGCTATGGTACTCTTGCTAAACTGCTACAAAAGTCATTCTTGTACTTCTATACAGACAAAGGATCTTAAAGGCATTCCATTCAATTTGCTCGTCCCTGGCATGATGGTTAATGCTCGTGTGCTGTCAACCCTCGAAAATGGCATTATGCTCTCCTTCCTCACCTTTTTTACTGGAACTGTGTGTTTGCTGAACCTTTTTACATTTACTTAGTTTAAAACTGTAATTAAGAAAGCCTTGGAAATGATTTGTGATTCATGTCACGTGATTGTTTTTCCAACTTTTGTAGGTTGACGTTTTTCATCTGGGAAAAACTCTTCCCACTTCAAAGTGGAAAGATGAGTACGCTCAAAACAAGAAGGTAACATTTTATACTTCTCTTATAGGAGCTCATTCGTTGCGGCAACTAAACTTTCCATAATATTCTTTTGTAAATACGCCCTCCCCATAGAGGTCGTGTAGACTTTGTGTTCACCATAAGAGAGCCAAATTGAAACAGAGGGAGTAATTTGTGAAACAATATGTTAGTCTCCTGTGCTTTTCTGTAATATGGCTACACCTATTTCTGGTGAATATTTTTTTGCATTCAGGAAGGAATTTTGGCTTTTTGTATAGCCCGTGGTTATTTATCCCATATTCGTTTCACCTGTCCAGGCCTTGCTACTCAAATCCAGGGTCCATAGGGTTTTTATTATATTGTTGATTTGTGACTGTGATTGTCAAGTACATAATCTCTGGTAGTGTGCATTCTCTAGGAACATTGTTGATGAGTGAGGTTACTTTTTCTTTCTATTGGCTGTTGAGCCAAAGAGTGATGATAACTGGTATCCCATCACTGCTTATTTATTTATTTATTTATTCATGTTTAAGGAGCCAGACCAGCTATTGTGTGGATTACTTTGGGATAACCAAATTTGTAAATATAGTTGTCTTATCATATCAGCTGCAACATATGGTTATAAATGGATTGCTTCTTTTAAATGTCACTCACTGACTCACTGTTACTATTCGGCGCTTTCCTTATCTATGTATTCACTATTGTTTTTCTTCCAATATCAGGTCAATGCCCGGGTTCTCTTCATCGATCCGTCAACCAGAGCTGTTGGTTTGACCCTGAATCCCCATCTTGTTCATAACAATGCTCCACCGGCGGTAAGTTTTTGGATTATTGAATTTATAACCTGTGCGTAAATATTATTGCAAACTTGGAGAAAGTGAAGAATAGGGAGGGAAGATGTACCTTGACTATACCCTGGGGCCCTGGGGAAATTTAGGTTGCACATCATGAAGCTGTAGAATGTAGGTTTAGTTTTACTGTTAGACAATGAACATAAAGGGTCAAACACTTTAGTACATTACAGGTGTTATAAATTTACAACAAATTCTTTGTCTCTGATTCTATGCATTCAAGGGCCTGGTGACAAGTGTTAGTGGGGATAAACATATGACAGTTTATGGTTTTCGTCTTTTGGAGGGGCTTGCTACTGGTGTTTTAAAGGTTGCTTTGGCTCTCAGGATTTTGGACTCATGTTGTGTGTAGTTTGACTTGATACGTGTTTTACTTCAAAGTTTAATGAGTTAGCTATACGAGAGATACTTTAGTTTGGTTGTGAGGTTGTATAGTGTAAATTAGCATTTGACAAAAGTCATTTATTTAACGATTAATTATAATGATTCATTTGATAAGATTTATTGTAAATAAAGTAATTCTATCTACGGCAATCGATTGCTATTACTTTTAGTAAAACAAACCACTTCAAACTCATATATATTGCTTATTGTGCTTTATCATTTAATAACGCTTAAAGTGTAAGTTAACATTTGCCAAAAGTTATTTCTTTAACGATTTATTATTTTCGTTTAATATTTATATAATATTTACTTAGAAATAACGATTTATTATATTCGTTGAATATTTATATAATAATTTCTTTAATGATTTAATAACGATTCATTTAATATACGTTGAATATTTATATAATAATTACTTACAAATAAACAATGCTTAAAAACTTAGGTAACTAATTATAAATGAAACTATACTATTTTTCTTACAATAAAACATAAAAACAAATATAAATATATCTATTTGACAAATAAAAGATACGTTACAAAATTAATAAAATTTAATTGAAGTTTACACTAAATTAGCTCGAAGGTAAATCTATCACTGCTGAATGTGTTAACCAAATAAAAGTTTAAACGTTCCTTAGCTCGATCATTTGTCTTTCACTGCTGAATCTTTTAACTAAAAACAAAACGTTAATGTACTAATATCATGGGGTAACGAACAATAACAGTAAAAAATATTAACTGACATATTATTTCTTTCACCTAATCAGATATAAAAAAACAAATTTATTCAACAGGCCCGCGTTACCGCGGGATATAAATCTAGTTAAAAAGTTAAAGCTAAAGTATAAGCGATTATGGGCTAAGGCAGTGCATGGTCCAACTTAATTGATATTAAGTGTTAATGTTAATTTGATTCAGACCCATTTCATACTCTCTCTGGAGGGAGCTCTCTGACCTCTCTATAAATTTGAGAAATCTTTCCGGTTTCTTCTTCGGCATCGCGTCGTCGAGAATATTTTTGAAGGGAAAAACCCTAGGCCGGAGGTCCTTTCGGAAGCAGCCTCTCTACCTTTGGGTAGGGGTAAGGCTGTCTACATCTTATTTCCCCCATACCCTGCTTATACGGGATTTGGGTACCGTTGTCGTTGCCGTTGCCGCATGCTTAGAGCAGTGCTAATGGGCACATCAATGGCTATTCACAACCGACGCCATTAAACTAGGCGCAACGAATTATATTATATAAACAATCTTTTAAAAACGACAACAGATGTATCAATAAAAATAGCAAAAATTACTGTTAAAAAAATAAAATAAAATAAAAACATGGCAAAATCATACTATCAAAATGACATATCGTAATTGCTAACCATTTTTTATTGCAAACTGGTTGATCAACTATTGATAGTTGTTTAAGAGAAATAATTTCTAAAAATCAAATCCAAATTTGAAGCAATTAGTAATCAAAAATTAAATCTAAGTTCTAAAATTAATAATCAAAAATTTAACCTTAATTAATAGCAATAAAAAAAGTACCAATGGCGAGTTTGTATGTTTCCATGTTTTGTTTTAATAATAATAATATATCGTTAAGAAAAGCCAAAAAGTAATGAGGTGAGAGACACTTTGCAATGAAAAGATAGAAGAATAGTGCACAGTTATTTCTTTTCTTGAACGGCCAGTGCACATTTACTTGATATATGAGTGTTCTTTTTTTTAATACACAAAAGATGGTAAGTGAGCTTTTTTATTTATGTGAACTAAATTATATGGTTTAACTTTTGAATAATTGTTAGGATTTGTAAAACAAGTACTGTAAAACAATTTGTTTAGAATAATTGGTTTTGGTTTTATTTGTGAGGGTAACTGATCAAAAGATCGTTTAAGTAGTCTAGCATATATTTATGGGAAAATGTTATATGCTGCTAACATCACCCTACTGCACACACATAAATATTTTAATGATAAAAGGGGGACC
>JAOXNX010000031.1:23046088-23069461 GCA_028566075.1 Solidago caesia
GGGCTAGAGGGGTCAATGCCCCCCTCGAAATTTAACTTTTGCCATGGATTTACAAATTTTTTCATTTAATTTTTAATTTTTCCTATGGATTTTCAAATTTTGTCCTTTTTGGATTTTTTTTTTTCCATGAAATTTTTAATTTTGTCTTCTTTTTTTTTTTTAGTACCGCCCCTGTTTCTTTGGAGACAACAAAGGGATGTCGAGATTGATTCAAGAACTAACCGATAGGAATGTACTCAAAATTATAGAAATCCTCCATCATTTGGAACACATCGTCTTTCATCGTATCCCAATGTTTCTTAAGCAAAGCGAAAGAGAATCCATCCGGACCGGGAATTTAGGGACGGTTATACCGATAAACAATATTTTACCGCATAGTAACTATTACATCTAACTTTTAACTGACTCCTACCAATCAATTAAGTAACCGATACCTTTAACCTCAACTCCTCAAGTTCCAACTCCGTCCATACGGTACCCATCAAATCACAAGAAACAAAGACTAAAAACTGGCGTCCGACAAAGATTTGGACAATAATAAAAACAAGAACAACTAAAGCTATGTGAGATATATATGCTTTAATATAACCCAAAACCATACTTGTAGTTTTATCACATGTTATATTGTATTATAAAATTATAAGCAGAACACATTAAAAACAAAAGATATTATATTGTTCACTAAGTTACATACCGTCAATAAATGTTAATTAGTTGGATGCCTTCTTATTGTGTTACTAAAAAGTCCAAAAGATGAGAATATGTCTGCCGTTTGTGCATTAGAAAACAAATGTTTCGATAAGCGTATGAAGTTTACCATTTCACTACGTTGATTTTTTTTTCTTTCCATTCAGCAGTGCAAGTTTCATTTTATGATTTCATCATGCATGGCTGAAGATATATGATTACAGATTTATAGTATTTTTATTCAAGCATTTATTGGTTAAAGAGGATGGTGTTACAAGTCCATCAAATAGTTAGCCAAGAAAAGAAGTAGGTTTCATCTCGTCTGACGGAGGCTAGAGTGTTCGGCTTCCACCCCTGGGGTCTAAACCTGACCACCTCGGGGTGTTGGTGTCCAGGGCCGTCTCTGAAAATTTATGGACCTAGGCCGAGCAAGAAAATAAGGGCTCCTTAACTAAGCGCAACATATTATATTATATAAACTGTTTTCTAAAAACAACGATATGAATTTTAACAATAAACATAACAAAAGTTATTGGTCGAAAAATAAATAAAAAAACATTGAATATAAAACTAAATAAAGGAAACAAAACTTGAAATCCAAAGAAAAATATGTATAGATATAAAATCAAACAATAACATACATAACAATATATAATTAATCCATAAAAGACGTGTAAGTGGGTTTTTTTATGTTGGCTAAATTATATTTTGGATGATTGTTACAATTTGTAATGAGTTTAGTTGATTAAATATATATATTAGTTTTTTTATATACATAACATTAGAAAAAATAAAAATAGGGCCCCCTAACAAAATCGGGCCTTGGCCGATCGACCACTTTGTCCCACTATCAAAGCCGGCCATGGTGGTGTCAACCGCTACAAGGCCTATGTCGAACGTTGGGATCGTTGGCCCGGTGTGGGTGTGTCGACATCAGATGAACGTTTGATTTGTTCCAATATTTAAATATTTAATGGGGTTTTTTTTTCTTTTCTCTATTTTTTTTTATTGGTTATTGGGTATTATGGGGTTTAGTTTTTAGGTGTTGTGATCCAGCTTTTGGGTTTATTGTTAGGGCAAGGGTGCCCTTACCGATTGGTATCAAATAGATATGGACTCTACCATTCAAATGGTGCCATGTGGCCATACCTAAATATACCCTATGATACCAAAACTAAAGTGATGTCATGCCTAAACCATACCACATGGTACAAGCAAAAGGGGGAATAAGACAAAAAAAAAAAAAAACACTCACAAACACAACTCCAACGTTCACTAACATCGGTGTGGTGCCACCGATTTGCTCCCCTCTTACCGATACCGATGCTTCACCGATTGATAGGGGGTGGGATGCCAAGCCACCGACTGTCGGCACCGATGCTTCATACCAAGGACACCCTTGACCCTTATGGAAATGATGTGGTTGTGGTTGTGATGTGGTGCTAATGTGGCAGTGATGTGACACATCATCTTGGTGTGGCGGCGTGACCATTACTAATGCAATTAGTAATGGTCACACTACCATCCCAAGGTGCTGTGCCAGATCAACATCACAACCACACCACTTTCATAAAAATAACCTCAAAATGTATACTCAATAATAACCCAATATCCAATCAAAAATATTAAAAAAAACAAAAAAAAATTAAATATGACCCCACTTCTCTTTCACCGTCGTTTATTCAACACCGACAACTCCACACCAGAACGAAGCCAACGCTTGTAATGGACGACCCCGGTGTTGTGGCCTTCCACCTCATCGACCCAACAACCATTACACATGCTCTTAGTGTGCCTTTACAAAGGGGAGATAAAAGTGACTTTATTACAATGCTTCCTAATTGTTCAAATAGTTGTCTTATAACGGCGTCGAAACAGGTCTTCAACTTCAGCATGACGAGTTTGTTGCGACGATGACAACCAAAAACTATTACTCCCTCCGTCTCATTAGAAGTGTCTTGTTTTGAATTTTTCAAAGTCTTTGTTTTTCAACTTTGACCTTAAATATATTTTTTTCTGTTATATAATTGTAACACCCCAAAATTTTAAAAGTAATAAAATAACTATATTTGTAGTTTTGCATTTAAAATAACTTCCTAGTATTTAAATTTTGAGATATGATATGGAATTAACTTGGTTGGAACCTTAGCGGATAGTGGATATAATACCCACATAAAATAGAAAAGAGACGTGGCATTTGGTGAAGATGCCAACCAACTCAAATGGTGTTGAGTCACATATCACAACATCAACAATACCACCATTTCATTTTTCTAAACCCTTTTCTCTTCAATCTTTTCTATATCTTGGAGCATTCTTACATCTATTATCATCGATCTATAACCTATAATTAATAATCCTCCAAGGATTTGCTAGTAATATCAAAGTTGAGGTTTTGGTGTATGTGTGTGGGTGGGTGTCGACACACATAGAGAAGGAGAAAAAGATTTGTGGTGATTTCCATCCTTTCTTTTTGGTTCATTTCTAAGGTAAAATCGTTCCTATTGCTTTTGAGATTCTAGGGTTCTTAGAATTTTATTAAATTGGGGGTTTTGGATGGAATGATTGTTTGGTAGTTGAGCTCTAGTGTTTTAGTCATTTAGTGAGCATGCATTGTTATTATTGATTTTAATCATTTCATAGATATATGGTGTCATTGTTATTAAGTTGAATGAATGATTGGTAATGAAATACCAGTGGCTTATTATGGTCAAGTATGAGAAAAATGATATTTTAATAATTGTGGTGTAACTATATTGTGTAAGTGATATTGGAAATGAGATTTTTGTAAAGGAAAAACAACTTAATAACAATGTATGTTGGAATGGGTATAGGTAAACTAGTGATTTATGGCTAGGTGGCCTTGATTGTGAAAGATGACCTTATATATATATGTGTTGTGATTATTGCTAGGTTGAAAGCAATATTTGTATTGTGTTCTTGCGGTCATCTTTGATTTGGTTGTCGCATTAGAGGTGAGTATTCTTGCATACATGTATATATGTGTTGGGTCGATTACAAGTACGGGGGCAACCTAAGGCTTGTAATCGATGTGACATAGGCCAAGTTGTGGGCCATTATTGTTGAATCATGCGTATGTACAAGATAGTGATTATATTGTTGATATGGATCCATATGTGTGTTTAAGCGTAGAAGGTGAGCATGCAAGAGATGATACGACGATATCATAGGCTGTCAAAAGTCCTAGAACACGTCCTCCAATGTATGTGTATATGTATGCAATTATATTCGCTAAGCTTTGGCTTATTCTTTTAGTTGTTTCCTTTTTATAGGTGAATCCTATATTTGATCAAGAGAATGGTTTAAGCGAGAAGTGTTTGTGATTGTAGCTTGAAGGAAATTGGTCCTTTCGTGGAAGAATGGCAATGTGACTAGAAAGATAGTGAATTCCTTTTTGGTCCTTCGCTCTTGGTATAGATTTGTGTCATTTTGTTATAACGTTGTAAATGTAAGTTTTTGAGTTAAGCGTTTTGTAAACTTGTGGTATGTTATGAAAAATTGGTGTTTTTGTCAATATGGGCAAAGGTCGGGTAATTGACCCGCTAGTCGTGTAAATGCTATTTTGGAAACTTATAAGTAATGAACTTCTTTTATATGGTATTAGAACTGGTTTCATTCCCAGTTGATATTGATTCGAATTCTTTAGAAGTTGAAATGAATCGATTTGGTTGTATTTTGAGTTAAGTGTCAAAAATGAATTTGATTGGCTTGCCTGCAGTGTATCATGACGCGAGGAGGTGTAGTCGCGTCGCGAGTCGTCATATGTTTCGAGTCTTTTTGGTCAGTAAGTATTTTCGCGTCGCGAGGTATCTTGGTCGCGTCGCGAGCCATGTCTGTCACGTCGCGACATCTTTAGAAAAAATAAATAAATTTTGGTCGAGTCATTTCAATAATACTTGATGAAAATTATACCAATGTAAACACATCTAAAACTCAATCAATCCATATAACTTTCATCAAGTATTATATAACATAAACAAAAATATTTAAAGTCAAAGTTGAAAAACAAAAAAAATAATCAAAATAGGACCCTTTAATGAGACGGAGGGAGTACCGGTATTTTTTTGTACTTACTTTTTATCTTAAATATTACCAGTATTTTTTTGTTGGTGAACAATAAAAGTGGAACGAGAAGCAGGGAAGCGATATATATACAATTATACACAAAACAATTTAACCATGCATAGATAACAAGTTCATGGTTATACATTGTGTAATGCACCATTTGTAATTGTTGTGTATGATTAAGTTTTGTCGTGTACATATCACCTCTATAACAAAAGCATGTGTAGAAGTAGTGAAAGGATGAAGGAAAAAACCTTCTTGATATGATTGTTGTGTAAAATTTGGTTTGCTAATTGGAAATTCGATAATGATATTTAGGAGAATTGAAGAAAATGCTAGCCGGGCCAACGGGATTGAACCCTTTGGATCAAAAGTTAGTATATAAAGACAAAGAAAGAGACTCGAAAGCCTATTTGGATGTAGCAGGAGTCAAAGACGGATCAAGAATGGTATTGTTTATTCATATAATGAATCAAGAAAAAAGGCTTCTTGAAAATGTTAAAAATGCAAAAATGGATAAAGCCAAAAAACAGTTAGCCGAGATCAGCTCAGAAATAGATAAGCTTGTTAAGCAGGTAAATTTACTTAATTAACACATCTCTAGTTATTTTGTAAGACTAATTAACTGATTTGAATTATTATGTTAATCATATATGAATTAGTTAAGTTCTAACATTCTGTTTTTGGAAAAATGGGCAGGTTGGTAATTTGGAAATAGAGATTTATAATGGAAAAAAAGTCGCCGAAAAAGTCTTGTTGAATTTGATCGAGTTGTTGATGTCACAATTGATCAATCTGGATGGAATTGTAGCCGATGGAGATGTGAAGTTACAGAGGAGAATGCAGGTACGTATTTTTAAATTTTGATTTTGCAAGTATATGTTACAAAAACTATACACATTTCATCAACATTATGCATTAAAAGGACTATTAGTATGTTATTAATCTTAGTAAACTTTTTGTAGGTAAAAAGAGTGCAAAAGTATATAGAAGTTCTAGATATGTTGAAGATACAGAATTCTAAGATTATCAGCAAAGGCAATGTGGGTAACGTACGAGCCCCATTGCAGCAATGCGTGAATAAGATTTCATTTGAGCGAAAACTTGTATCGCCTATGGAAAAACAACGTGACTCGATGAAGTGGCCAATCGTGGCTACGACTGGATGGGAGAAATTTTGATTTGCGATCTGCAATGAATTCTTGATGAACGTCACTACTATACTTGGTTTTCTTTTGGTATTTCAGATACATGTATGTTTTGTTTGGTTACGAGTATCTATTTTGTATATATGAAATATATATATATATAGTCGGTAATCACGAATTACTCTTCCATCTTTTGTATCACAGATATATAGCTTAAAACGACTTATAATCATCATATATGAATAAAATAACTTAATCATTGTTTATTTTCAAGGGAGAATCGCACATCTTCCCTTCCAAAACTTGTAAAATTGCATATATAACCAAAATCCTCTGTAAGTACGATTTGAAGATATATGTAATTTTGCAGGTATGGAAGGGAATATATTTTTCATTGCAATCAAAGGAATTGAACATATCGACTATTATCATTCTGGAAATGTCCTATATATATGTGCGCAACACACAAATTCACTAACAAACCAGAGACGACAATTTGTGACATGACATGAATTTATTTAACATAAATAATAATAATAAAGGAAATATATAATAGGACTGGGTTAAAGAGGTTGACATAACTAATTGTGTCAACCTGAATTCATATTGTAACAACAAGAATAATTATATTTACAATGCCCGACCTGAATTCATATTGCAACAACAAGAAGAATTAAGTTGCTCACAAATTGTATTTCTGTAAAATATTTTAGAGTCGAGAATGAATCAACTTCGAGGAGACATAATAGTAAATGATAAGCATTTGGTATGTGTATGGCTCGGATGTTTGACACGAATTAAGGATGTAACCTGAAACCAACACCGAAATAAACTGATTATGGTTGTGTATTTGTGACCCTTCAACCCACCATCTAAATTTTTGCTTGAGATCAGGTTAAAGTTGGTCATTTGCATTTATAAAAACGACCAACTTGAAAATTTTATCAAGGAGTTATCTTTAATTAAATATATGTAAAATAGAATAATAGTTAAGTATGTCAAAGACATTGGTGACCTATTGGTAAGGACTTTGGCCTTGGAAGATTTTAACTGGGTTGGAGTCCTACCTTTCACATTTGTGGAGTGGATTAATGGGGTGGGGCAAAAGTCATAGGTTTAATCCTAAACATTCGTGTGATTTAAAAGTAGGAGGAAGATAGTTTGCTGTTCTAAAAAAAGAATAATTATGTCAAGCAATCATCTTCAAGCTAACGTACATATATCATGTTGTAGCTAATAAGGTTAGGTTGGATGCGCATTCAGTAATAACATATGAACCCACCAATTTACCTCGACACTGACTACGAATGTCTCATAATTGACATCATCATCAATATTATAAAGTAGGCGAGCGCTAAAGTGAATGTAACACAATGAATAAAGCACAACAATATTTTTTTTGAAATGTGTGGATTACTCGCGAATATCGGGAGATCTAGCTAACATTGTCTTAACCGGGTCCGCGTTAAAGAGCCCCCTCGCCCCCAATTTAAACCCTCAATGAGAAACCCCTATCACCCAAAGATCTGGAGGGGAAAACTCACTCAGACCCACCATAGGTGGAAATTAAATACATGTGGTCACCCCAAATATGCCTAGGGTAGGACTCGAACTCCTGACATCTTGTGAGTAAAGAGGTCTCCTTGTCACTAGACCATTTGGTGATGGTTTATTATTTATTATATCTAAATTAGTGTTTTTTGAATATCTTATTTCAACATGATTAGTGGGTTTTTGTTTTATTGATTATGTGTCGGCCATAAACGATGCTAAAATAGCGAATTTTATATTATAATCATGTTTATTTCTATATCAACTTTTCAGTTTTAAGTTCCACCTTCTTAGGTTTGTACTCGTATGATACACGGCTCAATAATTTGTTATAATAATATAATAGGATTAGTTTCTGAGAATGTAACTAACTATTGTCAAATGGTCATAGTAGGAAAGAATAAAGATCTTGTGCATTTAAAGAAGAAACTTTGTAAAAAATGTTCAAATCATGTAACCGACCAATCAAAAACTTGCACGTGACAGTTCATATGGTTGCCACGTATACACTTTTACATGATTTGAATATTTTTACAAAGTTTCTTCTTTAAATGCACAAGATCTTTGTTCTTCCCTACTATGACCATTTGGCCCTAGTTAATTACATTTCTTGAAACTAATCCCTAATATAATTGATAAATATAGTGTTTAATGAAATGTGAATGAAATATAAAATTAAGATTGAGTCAGTTGAAAGAAGATAACCCTTTAAAATGGATGCATTTTTCTTAATATGCATCTTATTCGATAGCCAAATGATATATTGTTTTACATAAGTTAAGCTTTTGTCTTAAACAATTCCGTTGAATTCATAACTACATGTATCACCTTTTAATGGTGCGTTGTTTGTAATAGTCGACATGGTAACTCAGCCATGTCGCTTGAACTTTTGATTGATTAATATAACTCTTACCAGGGTAAAACCCTTTTACCAAAATAAAAAATAGATACAAAGAAAAAACATGCTCCATTAAAAAGTTGTCAATGCTAATGTTTTTCTCATAATAATCAATTACTCTTTTCGATAATTTAAGAAAACAAATGAATAAAAATGGCTAACCTGTAGCCATTTTAAAGAAACAATAAGGCCTATGTTATCAATGACATCTTTCTCTTTTCATCATCCCTATCAAATCAGCGTCACATCTTCCAAGAACACCCATAAGAATACTCCCTAACATCAATGATATTCTTTCTTCTCATTATCCACTTTTTTTTTTATTATTATTTCCATTTTGTAACATCCCAAACTTTTCGTTAACGGTTGACTTGTGTCGTTAAGTCAACATCTTGCTTCCGTTAAGTTTATATGTGATTTAATGTGCTTTCGCAGATAATGCGGCTTATGTGTATATGTATTTAATGAGTCATGATACATGTTATCATGGTCAAAGTGGTTATTAATGTGCTTGATATGTCGATTCGTATTCCCGTTAGAGTTAAATATGACGTGTTAGCTTCCATTAGCGAATTAAGTCTTTAAATGTAAAGCTAGCAAGTTGAGGGACTATAGATGGACATTCCCTAAACTTCTAATGGCTAGAGATTATGTGGGACTAGCCCCAAATTCAGATCATTTCATTCATAATTCCATCTCATATTCTCTCTCAAGAACCCTAGCCCCCATTTCTATTTCTTTCAATTTGATGTTGATTTGGTGGTGATTTCACAAGTATTGGTATCAATAATCTCATCTACATTTCATGTCTTATTGATCCACTCTTTCAATTCATTTCTAGCCTCAAGGTTTGGGTTTGATTTATTTGTGTTTGTGAATCAATATAAGTCATTTCGAGTGTTAAATCGAATGTATTTGGTGTGTAATGGTTCCATGTATCAATTGATGTTTTAAAAGTGTCATTTGGGTCTTATTTTAAGCGTTTTTAATATTGGTAAGACCTGAGGATAAAAGGAATTCGTTTGCAAATTATTTTTAGTGTCAAAGTGAAAGTTGTTGTCAGACTTGAGAAAAGTTGCGGGACAACTTTTACGCTGGTCGACTTTCTGTTCCAATTCTGAGTGAAAGTTTCGGCGCAACTTCCAAAGTTGCGGCGCAACTTTTGCCTGATGAGCTCGTGTGCTTCGTTTTAGCTTATAGGTTGATCCTATACAGGGTGATGAACACCGTCCCCCCTATGAGGGAAGGGAAGGGAAGAGAGGGGAGGCGTTGGGTGATGACTGTTCCCTCTCTCTATTTTATTATTCTTATTATTTATTTTTTTAAATTGAAAATAAGAGTGAGGGATAAGACGAGATGAAAAAGAACATGAAAAATAGGTGAAAGGAGAGAAGACACTCCTTCTACCCTTAGAAATTCATGTAATTCAAACAAGTAAATTACGTCTATTACATTTATTAATCGAACATTTTTATTTTGCGAGTCTTTCTTACTTGGGAAGCACAGAGAAATTGTGAAAATGTTTTTAGACCATTGAATTTATCCTTTGTGAATGAGATATCTACCATATGTTTATTGATTTCCTCGTACAAAATTACATGTGAATCAAACTATAAATTTTAAAAAAAGGTAGTTGGATAGGCACCCTCTGGACCCATGTACCCGTAGGTACCTGCAACGACCCCCACCGGAGCCGTATTTGCATCCAAGGTAAATCAACCACTTAAATCCAATCCTGCCTTTGGCAGGGATTGAACCCGGGACCTAACCCAGAAAGTGGCGGGTGGTGGCCAGTCCTTCTAAATGAGCTGGTTAAAATATATACACAAATTAAATATGTGTGTGTGTATATATATGGGTCTTGTTAATGACAGTCATATGTGTTGTTGTTAACGTGCAAAATAGTTGTACTTTTCATCATAAAATTCAGGGGATGAACTTTTGATATGAAAAGTATAACTTTTTTATGCACGTTAATGACAGTCCCTAAGAATGTATTTAACATTTTCTTAAGTATATATATATATATATATATCTTAAACAGTCATTAACTTCAAACAAAATTACACTTGGGTAATATATGTACATTTTTTTAAAATTTAATTTAGGTCATTTTAGATCTTTTTTAATTAGGAAAAAAATTAACCTAAATTATATTTCTAAATGTATGAGATTTTCCACGAAAGTATCAATAATATTATATAAAACATTTTCTCTCATCACCATTGATGATTTGATCTAACTAAAATGCCCCTCACCCTTGTTTATTATTTTAAACATCTTTATTTGATATACCTATAATATCCCTATTAATTTACATTATATATCCCTTAACTGCTAAAATAACCACCAACATCTCTTGGACCGCTACCCATCGAATCCAAACTATTCTTAAATGCATTCAACCTCCAACCCTTTTATAAATTTCCTTGAGGTCTACGACCGATAAGGGCGAAACCTCCCTGAACGGGCTACGCCCATTCGGCTAAAGGTTACGCCCGTACCATCTCCATCCGTTTTCAACACATAACCCATATAAATTCTTTTTTTTTGAATTTTTTCTTTAAATTTTTTTTGGAATAAATTTTTATTAAAAAAATAAAAAATCAAATAATAAAAAATAAAAATAATAAAACATACCAAAAAAATGAAAGAGAGGAGTAATGTGTGGTGATATTTGTCTCTTCATTTTCAACTTTCTTTTTTAATTTTTATTTGATTACGACTCTCAATCCCTAAAGTTTTTTAACAATAAGATATAAATTTTAATGGAGTGTTATTAATGAAGTTCGGTGTAAAAAAAAAAAACAGAAAATTCTTTTTTTAATGGAGTGAAATAAGGTAGGAATAATAATTATAAGATTGTGACGGATAAAAGGGGAAGAAAAACAAAGAAATGGATCCCCCCATCCTCTCCAAAGTCTCAAAGTCCGCTTTTTGGATCTGAAGGAAGATACTTGCAATAGTAGGTTGTAGTAGTAAGACAAGCTGTTCGACCACGCAATAAGAAAAAAAAGAAAAAAAAAAAAACTGTGTGAAAGAAATAATCGATCGCCACATATATATGCATTCTTGGTTATGTTATGTAAAATGCATACGTGGCAACCCATATGTCTAATTAAAAACTAACACGTGGCGCTCATATGGGTTGCCACATATGCATTTTACATAACATAACCACCAAAAATACAAAGGTGCGTACATTACATATCTAATATATAAGGTAATTACATTACATAACCATTTTATTTACATTCATGTGCCCTATAAAACCACCTATACATACAAAACGTACTACTACTACATATCTCTCTACTCTACTCTATAATCTATCTATATTAATAATAAATAATAATAATAATAAATAATAAGCAGATGATGATGATGATGATGAGATTAGGGAAGGGACAGTGCTGCATAGATAACGTGAGTCGTTAATCTCGGCTTTAACACGTGATCTTCTCCCTCCCACCTCTCTCTCTCTCTCTATATATATATCATGGTAGCAAGCAAGCAGTAGCAGTAGCAGTAGCAGACAGTTTGTTGATCCAATTACTATCTACTACTTAATAATAATAACAATAATAGCATCAGCTAGTAGCCAGATTCAACTCAAATACACTCACTCACTCACACTTCCTTCCGTTATTTACTATAATAAATAATTGAAATTGAAATTGATTCCATCAGTAGTTGTCGGTGAGATCGAATCATCCGAGCGAGAATGAAGCCCAAACTACCCACGCAAACTTTGAATCCATCCATTGTTACTTTCGAACACAAGAGGTACCCCTTCCTTCCTTCCTACTTGTTTCTTTTTTTTCCCCCTTCCTTTCAACTATATTTATATCTATACACACACACACACACACATTCTGTATCTGTATATCGTATTTATATGCTGTAATTGTTTTGATTTTAGGTTTTTTTATTTTATTTTATATTTCTCTTCTAATATAAATAATAATAATAATAATATGATATACCATTGTAATGTGCCACTGGAAGTTAATCCAAATTATTATTATTATTATTAAAATCTTCAATTAGTTGTTTTTTGAGCGTGATCTAATTAGTACTGTATTGATTTTGGAATCCCTCTTTTCCAACTTGTTTTTTCCTTTTTTTTTTTTTTAGCTTTACTAGAGGTAAAACACTAGTATAAACATAGACAACTTTTAACTTTCCGGCTGAAAAATAAATTTAAATACATTGCAGATGAAACTTTATTTTACTTCAATTTTGCAACATTTTCTTGATACATTGGTTATGAAGAATGTTTGAGAATGATTGTCTAAAATACCTTTCTACAGGCGGGGATCACTAGTCAAATAAGTGATAATAATTGGCTTGATAAATCTCGATCTCATATGTATAAGTAGTTAAGTACTCATATTTGTTATTTTCATGGGACAGAAGGCCAGAGTAACAAGTACTACAATTTGAACCTTCGTTTTTGACTTTTTCATATAATGTTTGATGTGTAATTCATAGTATGTTTGATTAAAAAAAGGAATAAACTAGGCATTTGGCAATCGACCTAAAACCATATACATTACTCTAAACAATATGTTTTTATAGTTGTCTGGATGTTGAAGCGATAAAGAACTTGCTTGTGAATTTAAAAATACATGTGTGATTGGAAGGGTAATTATAGTGGAAACTGATGGAAATTTGTTGGACAGAGATGCCTATGGTTTTGCAGTGAGACCTCAGCATGTACAAAGATACCGTGAATATGCAAATATCTACAAGGTTTTTACTCCCTCCACCTTGTTACTTATAATCAAAATACAAATACCTTTTATAAGTTATAATAATAGTATTTTTCATGGTTTTAGGAGGAAGAAGAGGAACGGTCGGATAGGTGGAAGGACTTTCTGGAACGACAGTCAGAGTCTGCTCAGTTGCCTGAAAATGGCCCATCTGCACAAGTTGACAAAGAGGATGATCAGGGCTCTGATAAGACCGCAGAAGGAGATGAGAAGATTAGCCATGATGATTCAGACAAAAATGAAGCCCAAGAAGATGAAGTTTCCCAAATGACTGAGAATAAGGTTCATCGGGCCCAAATATGGACTCATATTAGACCATCCCTTCGAGCAATTGAGGATATGATGAATGCCCGTGTTAAGAAGAAGATTAGCACAACAAAAACAGAGGAAGATGCTGGAGCCGAAGAGGACTCCGAGGATGAGTTTTATGATTTGGAGAGGTCAGAATCAGACTCAAATCCGGAGGTTCCTTCTAGTGATAGTGTCGGTGCCCCAATCCCAACAGCCGGCCCCTTAGATTCTTCAATTCATTGGAAAGAGGAATTGGAGTTTCTTGTCCAAGGGGGAGTGCCAATGGCTCTTAGGGGAGAGGTACGCTGAATTCTGCCTAGAGTTTTGGTTGTTGTATATGGTCTAACATTCCCAAGATCCTGATATAATAAACTAATTGCAGCTCTGGCAAGCTTTTGTGGGTGTCAAAGCTCGACACATTAAGAATTATTATCAGAATCTTCTACTTCCCGATAGTAAGAATGATAACAATGCGGACCATCAAAATTCAGAAGTAGATGAAGAAAGTAAGAAGTCGAAAACCGACTATGTGGATGTACCTGAAAAATGGAAAGGGCAGATTGAGAAGGTCATCACGTAAACAAGTTCACTTTAGCCTTGACCTACCTATTTTATTATTAGTTTAAAAGTTAAAAAATAATACATACTGTTTCTTTCTACAGGATTTGCCTCGGACTTTTCCAGGTCATCCCGCTCTAGACGAGGGTGGTAGAAATGCTTTGAGACGTTTACTCACAGCATATGCGCGGCATAACCCCTCTGTTGGCTATTGCCAGGTAAGTTTTTAACACATCTGATAACTAATGTTGTGTGCTACAAATATGCCCACAACCTGTTTTAGAAAATGGAATAAAGATTTACAGTTGCTCATAAAAATGTAATTAAGGTGCTCAATTATGCTTATATATTGGATTGCATGCAGGCAATGAATTTTTTTGCCGGCTTGTTATTGCTTCTAATGCCGGAAGAAAATGCCTTTTGGTGGGGTTTTTTTTCTTTTTCCCTGTGTCTACTATAGCGTAGCTAGCAAAGGTAAATATATGATTAAAATGTTCATTTTACAATTTCATATCAGGGCGTTAATGGGCATTCTTGATGATTATTTTGAGGGATATTATTCAGAGGAAATGATAGAGTCTCAGGTAATCATAATGTTTTTCTACCTGACTACTCTAAATGAACTTGCATGAATCCCATCTGTACTTCGGTCACTCAAATGATTGAAAAGTGGATATTTTCATAATATTAGGTTGATCAGCTTGTTTTCGAGGAGTTGGTGCGCGAGAGGTTTCCTAAGTTGGGTCCGTATTCATACATATTATTCATTTCTTTTACTCTTGTTTTAATGTGACATACTTTCCACAGTTTTTGATGTCTCCTGATAATTTAATGCAGTTAACCATTTAGATTATCTTGGAGTTCAGATAGCTTGGGTCTCTGGACCATGGTTCCTTTCAATATTTATGAATATGCTTCCTTGGGAAAGTGGTCAGGTTCTTCGTTTCATTAGCAATAAGTCATTTTTGTTAAATAATCAAGAACAAATATGAATGTATTGTAGCAATGTAGCTTGTAATACTTATTATTATCCCGTGTTCATGGACTTCAGTTCTCCGAGTTTGGGATGTGCTGTTATTTCAAGGGAATCGTGTCATGCTCTTTCGAACAGCCCTTGCTTTAATGGAGTTGTATGGTACTGTCTTTTCTTTCTATGTTTCATTACTCTTGATGTCCAACGCAGATATATACTTGTATTTGATTACATTATTTTATGTGTCTAATGATTAAGGGTAGAATGAGAATTTTACTAATCTACTTTTAAAACTTGAAAGTGCGCAATTGAATCAGGACAAACTAAAAGAGAATTGTGGACAATTCAATTGGGACGAGGGAGTAAATTGAAACATTAAATTTGTTTAATTGTGTGCAGGGCCTGCATTAGTTACAACAAAAGATGCCGGAGATGCCATTACTTTGCTGCAGTCACTAGCTGGGTCAACGTTTGATAGTAGTCAACTTGTGCTGACTGCTTGCATGGGTTACCAAAATGTCAATGAGGAGAGACTACGAGAATTGAGAACAAAACATCGACCGGCTGTAGAATCTGCTCTTGAGGAAAGATCCAAGGGACTAAATATGTGGAGGGATTCACAGGGTTTGGCCTCTAAGTTATACGGTTTCAAAGAAAATAATACAGACAGTAAAATGAAAAATGGTGGATTATCACGAATGAGTTCCACGTCTTCAAATGCGGATGAGTTATGTATGGGTGTGTCAGGGGATGCGGAGATTGATTCGGTTCCAGATCTTCAAAAACAGGTTACTCTCTCTCTTATTCCTTCAGAGTACCTACTCAAATGATGCAGTACATTAATCTTGTGACTCGTTACAATGGTTAACATTGTTTTGTGTAGGTGACATGGCTGAAGAATGAGCTGTGCAAATTACTCGAGGAAAAAAGATCTGCAATACTCAGGTTAGAATACTTTCTACGTCCAATAAAATGCATTACTTTTATTCCGGGTTCTCCCTAAAGAAGTAAACATTCCTTTTATGGGAAAGATCCCAATCCATAGTTACCTATTTCTCATCAATAGTCATTACAAGATCTTGGTAGGATTGACTATGGTCTATTACAAAATTTCCCAATGTTTTATCATAATTTTCCATAATCATTGAAGACTATTTTATAGTCCAGATATGACTCGTGAACTTCTGACACATTTTGCATCTGGTGTTGAGTAATTTTCGGTTTATTATCATCCTGAACATATAACTTACAGTTTCTGCTAAATTCTTTTTTCCAAGTTTTCTTAAAAGTTGGGTAATGTTTCTTCTCTCTCCAGAGCTGAAGAGTTGGAAACTGCCTTAATGGAGATGGTCAAGGAAGATAATCGCCGAGAATTAAGTGCAAAGGTATGCTAGAAAAGCTTGCACCTAGAAACCTAAATTTGTATGAATAAATTAATAAATATTATCATTTGATTGTTTTAACCATCTTTAGTTCTGTTACTTTGATACCTTACACATTGATTTCTTCAGGTTGAGCAATTAGAGCGAGACGTTGCTGAATTACGACAGGCCCTTGCTGACAAACAGGAACAAGAGAATGCCATGCTTCAGGTTTTAATTTTAGGCTTCCTCTAATAAAGTTGATTGACATTTAGTTACATATAAGTTTCTGTGGTAGTTACATAATGACTATTCTGTAGGTTTTAATGCGGGTAGAACAAGAGCAAAAGGTAACAGAAGATGCTCGCAGATACGCTGAGCAAGATGCTGCAGCCCAGAGATACGCCACCGAAGTGCTCCAGGTTAAGCTCTAGATTATGCTTTTATCAAACTCAAATGCGAAAACTTGGATGGTGATATTATTTTTGGTAATCACACTAATATAATGCGACTGAGTATTTGATTTAAATGTTGAATTATTAAGGAAAAATATGAGGCAGCATCTGCTTCCCTCGCTGAAATGGAGAAGAGAGTGGTTATGGCAGAATCAATGCTGGAGGCAACCTTGCAATATCAGTCTGGCCAAACTAAAGCACAGCCTTCTCCGAGGTATTTCCCTATTTAGAGGTGGCAAACTGTCAACAGGGGCAGGCCAACCCCTTCTGACTCAACCCATAAGCACTTCTTTTCTTCTTCTTGTTTGGTGGTTAAAAAACTCGTTTGGTCTTATCTTGTAGATCAACAAATTCAGATTCTCCAGCAACAAGAACTAGTCAAGAACTTTCACAAGAAATACCTGCAAGAAAAATCAGCTTGTTATCTAGACCATTTGGGCTTGGCTGGCGTGATAAGAACAAGGTAAATTCTCAACTTTTCCTGCTACTTGAATATTTGTAAGTTGCACCCCTAATGAATCTAGTGATTTCTCTGACAACTGCAGGCAAAGCCAGCAGAAGAGCATGCTGATGTAAAGGATATTAATGATGAAAAAAACACAATTGTTGTGCAAGGTTTACAGGAGAAGCCATTAGAAGAGCAGCCTGATGTAAAGGCCACTGGTGATGAAAAAATTCCG
This sequence comes from Solidago caesia, assembly GCA_028566075.1. NCBI lineage: Eukaryota > Viridiplantae > Streptophyta > Magnoliopsida > Asterales > Asteraceae > Solidago > Solidago caesia. The sequence continues at coordinate 23,063,552 of JAOXNX010000031.1, forward strand.
AAAGCTGTTAAGGAAGATGAAAATGGTGATCAGATGGAGCAGGTGTCGTTGGCTGATGATGTGATGGTAAGTAGATGAAAATTATGTCTATACATAAAGTTCAACAAAAATGTCAGCATCTTGTGTTCAGGTTGGTTTTAAGAGAAAATCATATAATGTCGATTTTTTGTCTGTATTTTTTCCGTCTGATACAAATTTTATAACTTACATATAGCTCATTAGTCATTTGTTTGTTTAGTTGTTAATAAGACCCTTGTTCGCTTGAAGAGAAATGTAAAAAGAAAATTGGGCATTATTTAAGCGTATCTTTGATAGTTTTGTTCAGTTAGAGGTAAATTGCTTGTTTTTTCTTCTCTTTATTTGAATTTGATCTGCTTTTAGCTTCATCTCACCTTTTCAATAACAATAACCCTTCCTTGAAAGGTAAATAAACCCTTTTGGTTTTGTTTCGTTGGTGTACCAATGATACAGGCTAAATAGTGAGATAAAACTTTTGTTTTTCATCTGTTGGCTCATTTATGACAAATCATTTAGAAGCAGATCACAAATACGATTTAAAAGTTAAGACTGGTCATCATAGAAGTCTAGTGCTGAAAGGTTAAAGCCATTCCTATCTTAGTAATGAAATAACGAAGATATTTGCATTTCATTGTAATGTATCGTTCTATGCTTGCTTTGTTCACTACGTGACAAACTCTATGCATTTAACCGTACATGAACCAACCATTATAAAGTACTAACTCATAAAATCTTAAAAGGAGATGCTCTATGCTTCATACACAACTATTAGACGTTTCAGACAATTTAAATCTTGCATCATTTCTATATACTTTTTGACCATTGTCCATTTGTATGAGAAAGTAAAATCTCCAAACTGTTGTGTATGGCCGTATAGGTGGGGGGATGTGGTGCACAAATCGCTTCCTATTCTCAACAGATGGTTATGCTTGTTACACGAGGCCATTCTTTATCCACACTGTACACCTCTTTTCACTGTCGGGTGTACTAAGTACCCTGTAACTGCACAAAGTCTTTATATGAATCCAAATTACAATGGACCAAACAGTGTTCCTAACTATATATTCACCATTGTAAGACTTGCAAAGCCAGATTAACTGCTATTCTTTTATATAGAGGTTGCTAATTACAAGAATCGCCAATCCTTTGATATTAAAAAAAAAAAACACAAAAATTCAAAAGGAAAAAAAGAAAGAATTGTGAGCAGAAACAAAGTTGAAAAGAATAATCATACAATGTGTCCCACGTGTCATATAAACACAAAAGAGTCTCATATTTCTTGTTAGCAAAATACCGATCCTCACCTGGTGGCAGCATCGCTGTTTCTTCGTATTCTAGGGGTGGAAGAGCCTGAATGAGTGGTTTGAGGCTGGTAGGCTTGCGGATCATATTTTTGAGAAGCAAGATATGTGAGGGCAGTAACTACATCTGCAATCACGGGGCGCATGTTAGGCTGCTCTTGTACGCACATTGCAGCCACAGCAAGTGCCTGGTATAAACCTCTCCCAGGATACTGCCCTTGGAGCATGGGGTCTGCCATCTGCCCGAATTTCCTACGGTCTTTAAATAAAGGGCGTGCCTGTAATCAAAGTTGAACTCTTTTAACAATTTACAAGGTTAAATGTAAATCTACTCATGCACAAGGTACAAAAAGAAAACAGCTTTTGAAGGTGTAAACATCCCTTCATAATCTACAAAAAAAAAAAGTAATGTTACATTTGGTATCAGACCTCATAGTTTTCATCTTCAATTTCAAATTTTGATTTTACAAATGTTTTTAAGAAAAATGTCTTAGTTATGGAAACATTTATCAACAAATTCTACTGAGATAAGACATTGGTGTCAAGTGTCATAACAAATTCATTGTAGATTTTGAATCTTGAAGTAGCCTGTTTGACCTGGAATGTCAAATTGCATCTCTTTGATGGGATATACCATATAGAAAGTTGCACCATTTGAACAAAACCCAACTTAGTAAAATGAATTTATTTGCAATGACAATAATGGGTAAATAGACACCTTTAACATGAAACTTTCCGAAGAAGGAATGCGGCAATATTGTTGATTTGTATTAACAAAACATACAAAAATGAAGGGAGAATTAAATGGTGGTTGTTTCTTACCCAAGCAACCAGATTGTGTTCACAACCAGTTTTTGCATGGTCAATTGCCTTTCTGCCTGTAATGATTTCAAGAAGAACAACGCCAAAACTGTAAACATCCGATTTCAGCGTGAGCTGACCTGTCATCGCGTATTCGGGAGCACAATAACCATAAGTTCCCATCACTCTCGTTGACACGTGAGTATTGTCACCTACAGGTCCCAATTTAGCCAACCCAAAATCAGAGAGTTTGGGGTTATATTCTTCATCAAGTAAAATATTTGAGCACTTTAGGTCACGGTAGATAACAGGAGGACTAGCTTTGTCGTGTAAGTATTCCAAGCCTTTTGCTGCGCCTGCAGCTATTTTCATTCTTGTGTTCCAGTCAAGTTGTTGTTTATCCGGAGGAAGGTCTAAATGTAAAACATAAATACCAGATCAATCAAGAGAAACTTACTAATCAGATTCTTTGTATACAAGTTAGTAAAAACAGCAAGATTTTGGTGTTATATAAACTACTAAACTTCCATTCCAATTCTGAATTTGAAACAATCTTTTTTTCTACAAATTAACCGTATAAGAATAACCGTTTCAAGAAATGATATTTAGAATTTACAGATTTTTGCAATAAATTTTGACCAACATGTTTCTATACATGGTACTTATGTCTTATAAAAAAAACTACTTCTATTGGTATTTAATTTCACAAATAGCTTAAGAAGATACACTATTTGATAGTTATTACTACTAGTACACTATCTGTTCCTTTTAAAGTATAAAAGGAATCTAAAGACCATCGTTTCGGGCCACATGTACATATCACTACATACAAATCAAAAATTTGACTTCTCATTTTCCAGAAAAGGAAGGGTAATGTAGAAATATCATATCTACGTTGATGTAAGATTTTAATATTTTAATGAACTTTTGTTTCTCAAAGGACAAATATTTAGAAGATAAGCATTCGAGGTTTGACTACATACCATGTAGATGGTCTTCTAATGATCCTAGTGGCATGTACTCATATACCAGAAGCCTTTGATCTCCATCGGCACAATATCCAATTAAGTTTACCAAGTTAGGGTGGTGAAGTAGGCTTAACATTAATACTTCAACAAGAAATTCTCTATTTCCTTGCAAACCATTACGATCAAGTTGCTTGATCGCCACAACCTGCAGATAATATCAATGCCCGTTCAGGATATATACATAATTATACATACATATAAATTTGAATTGAGGTCAGGCATAACAATTTTCAAGTACCATTGCAACACATTCACTACATTTTGAAGAAAGTTATGATCTCTATGTTAATATGTAGATGAGTACCATTGCAGCACATTCTTTACATTTTCAAGTTACTTGGTTTGTTTTACTAACGATACATACATTATGGTGGACATGACATTGGCAAACTTTCTTCGTACTTCAAATATCATGAACACATGAAATCGTAGAAATGTTTTGAGCTATGATCAATCTGCTATATTGCACCATTAACAAAATTGTTGATGTATAGTTTAGTTTAGTTTAGTTTAGTTAAGTTTTAATTTTGCTACAAACATTAATGTGATCATGTACTCTCCATGTGGAAATATTGCAAAACATGTTAGCTACTCTCTTGATTGGAAAAAGAAAAACAAAAAAGAAGAATCACAAGTCAACTTAAATCCATATAAAAGGTTCACAAATTTAATCCAAAATATTTCTAATTGGGATATCCTCTCTGTCCTCTGAAATTTTCCAACAAGTTACCATCATCATCATCATCACCAAAAAAAATGAAGTTGTTGAATTGGGCCCCAAATGTTCTTTTATTTTGTCTTTCTTGAAGGATAATTTAGTAACTTGAAAAATAATCCCACTTTCTTTAAACTACATCCCACAGCAACAATTGCAATTTCACCGGATAGACCAAGAGCATTTAGTTTAAAAATGTTAACTTTTTTACCAACCCAAAGAAATGTAGTATGTACATGATTTGACTCTCCAAAGTCATAGTCTACCTTTACGTCCTAGAACACACTAAACGAATTTACGAATGGACAAATAAACGGTATAATATATACGGAGTACAAAATAAAACAAACTGATAAGTTTAACCAACCTGGTTCGTACTCTCTAACCGCCCTTTATATACTCTCCCGAAACCTCCTTCACCCAAAAGACAATCTGCTCTAAAGTTCTTGGCTGCAGCTGCCAATTCACGAAATGTAAATGTGTGTGCTGCAATGTGTGTAGATCCTCCATCTTTTAAAGCTTCTTTATTTACACCCACCAAAGAGTTAATCTTTGATTTATCTGAAAACAAACACATATTAAAAAACAAAGTACATAAGCTAAAGATATGTATAAGATGTGCATAATCCAAAAACCAGACACTGGATTATCACAAACACTAAAAAACGACAATTATAAAGCTAAAGCCTCAAAACACACTGCAAATGGCTTAAAGCTTCCACCTTTTTACGTACCCATGTTGTAAACATAATTACTACCAAAGGGACCTTGTTGTAAACTATAAAACTGTGATACATACAAACATTGACACATACAATTCATATTATTGGAAATCATGACAAATAATTCACAATGAAATTAAACATAATAATATAATTGGAAGCAAAACCATACTAGATTATTAACAACATATACCATAAATAAGTTCCAAATGATTCAACTAATACTGTCCATGAATTTACTTGTTTCCCCACTTTTGCAACACCAGTAATTGCAATTATGGCAACCCCAAAGATTAACATAATACTGTACAACAACAACAACACTCAATCGCGTCAAGGGCGGGGAGACATCCCAAAGGTTAATATAATGATAGTCAATATTCTAGAGTATATACAAAGATTTAAAATGCTAAAATTAAAAATAACAATAATAAAAGCCCATTTTACCTAAACATCAATTTTACAAAGTCATATCAGATCAGCCCCCACAAAATTCTTTATTCAACTCAAAGTATACCCTAAATTTTGGCATCAAATAATATTCAAACCATACATTAAAAAAAAAGATAATAATTAAAATTTGGGAATTCAAGGGGGAAAAAAAAGATAAAAGAAACCAATGTTGGTAATGGGCTTACCTCAATTTTGATTAATGTGTTGAAAACAGTAAAAAGAAAAAGAAATTTGAGTAATTTATGGTTTTTACCTGAAGTTGATGAGATCTGATCTTCTGGTTTCTTGGCCTGCTGAAATTTGGGCTTTTTCTTGGATTTTTGAGAACAAAATAAACACCCCATTATTTCTTTTTGTTTTTTTCCCCACTCTTAGAAACAAACAGAGTTCACCTTCTAGAGAGGGAAAGAGTTGAAAATATTTGGACAATGAGAGAGAGAGAGAAAGAGCTCTACATTAGTCTTTCAAAGGAGTGCCCGATTTGTAGACTAGTTTTTATTAATCATTTTTGGTTATTTGTCTTGTTGCTTCTTTGCTTTGTCTTCTTTGGTCATATAAATGTGTAAATCCAATCCTTCCATATGTCTTCACTTAATTCAATTTCTCTTTTTCATTAATTTAGTTTTAGAGATATGTGATCTTCATGGGTAAATTAGACTTGGGGTTTGAGGCTACACCATAGTCACCTGATTCGCGGTTCGCTCCGATTCGGGTTCGCGGTTCGGGATCGCAATTTGCGGGGACCCACGAATCCGGTTCGGGAGGGGGTAGGCTCATTTCGGTTCGTTTCGGTTCGGTGAACCCGAATTTAAAATACAATAATAGATTCGAATTTTGAATACTCCAAAGTCCAAACATTTTCAATACTTCAA
>JAOXNX010000031.1:23076273-23087927 GCA_028566075.1 Solidago caesia
CACACAACGTGGATAAAAAATCTGCCACAATTGAAGTTTATGAACCCTGCTCAGAACACATCAGTAAGCTTGGGATTTATGGAAAATATCGTTCTTTTTTTTTGTGAGCTCTTATATGCAAACGCTACTTTTGCTTGATGTAGATATCAGTTATTTCTTTTTATCATTTCGCGTATTAGCTTACATTCAGTTACAGTCATTTTTATATAGAAAAAGGTAGGAGATTAAAATGGTAAAAAGGTGAAAGGTTGGATCTAAAACAGTGATTTTTTTTTTCCTTTTAGAATTGTAACTGCACATCATGACCTTCTAGTATCTTGCTAGTGGTTTTTCTTAATATATTCTGTCGTTAGAAAAAAAAAAATAGTAATGGGTATGTGAAATTAATTATAAATTATTAATGATATATATGTGACCAGTTTGGCAAGTTTTAAAACATTCATGAAAATCTGGTGTTGATTCATTGATTTTACTCATTCTCTTTGTTAATCTTAACCTTTGACTTGTCATGTGTCAGCATCACATTTTTAGATATGTTTGTAGGCTTACCAAATTAGTCACATTTATCATTTTTCTTAATTTATAAGGGTGAGAATATTATTAGTTGGGTGAAATAGATAGTTGTGAGTAAAGGTAACGAATATTTTGAAAATGAGTGGTTTCGATTAAAAATTCTGAATTGTGACGGATTAAATAATGAATATTATATTAACCTAAAGATTTTTTTTTTTAATATAATGAGTTAAATGTATTACAAAAGAATATAGATATTGATATAAAGTTAGAATAAAAAATCGAGTTATCTTTTAAAAAGAGGAGAGTTAATATTAATAATCATTTTAAGTAGACATGGAACTAAAAATGTTTTTTTTTTTAATTTTTATTTTAAACAACAAAAACAATGTATTTATTTAACTCAAATTCTTTAAATTTTATATTTTAATAAATTTGTTTATCTTATATGTCACATATTACTATACCACTGGTTAATTAGTTTTTTTTAGTTGATAAAATCTATTATTTAAAAATCTAACATTATCTAATTTTAAAAAGATATATTAATAAAATTTTATTTTTAATATGATAAAATTATAAATTACAATCTATTTTTAATTAATTAATATATAGTTTATATATTTAACATAATTAAAACTCACAAACAGGTAATTATCTGTTTTTCAAATAGGTTTTTTAAGATTTTTTAGAGAAAATTAAATATGCAGTTGACTGCATATTTGATAGATAAAGTTAGCTAACTTTACTAAAAATTTATACAACCAACATCACCCGAGCCATCCCCATGTTTTTTTTACTCTTTTATTATTTCATCTTTTTACTCTTTTTATTATTTCATCGCATAAAGGATTGTAATTAACTGAAAAGTAAGGAACTCCCTATTTGTTAGGCCGGTCCCAACGGTGTGTGTTCTGCTCGTTCTCAATCCTTTTTCTCATCGTTCTCAGAAAACCAATGTTACCATCTCCTCGTTTTGGCCTCGTTCTCAAATTCTCCCCAGAACGCCGATGTCACGGCCTCGTTCTGGGCTCGTTCTGGAAATCTAATTCCCCCCAGAATTAGCTTGTTCTCATGTATTTGTGGGCCCCCTAATCATGTGTGACTTTAAACTTATGTATATATATATATAAAAAGGATAGTGTATGATGTGGTGATGATGTGGTAGTGAGAGAAGTTGGGAATTTGAGAATTTGGTGGTATGGTTGGTAGGGGGTAAATTCTGGGTAAATTCTGGGAGGAGGGGATGATGTGACGCTGATGTGACAGTGAAAATTTAAAAATTTGTAGTAATAGATGGGAGAGACCTGAGTTGAAAAGTATGGTATGAGTTGGGTTACCATCACCCTCAAGCATCTGAAATTATTTATTCATGTGACCACCCGGAGTGATCACGCCCCCCACGCCCCTTTGTCAAATATTAACGTTCATTTTTTTAGGCTAACGTTCATATATATATTAGTATTATATATGTCTTAGTGTGAGATAAATGGGGCACCTCCGTTACTTCCTTCACGCCCCACGAAAACCAATGGTGCAAAAGTGCAAAAAAGGTGCACACCACGCCCTTTTCACGCCCCCGTTCCTCACAGCCTTATATAACTTATTAAACATCTTAGGGTGTCATCATTACAACCCTATATATATAGACAAAACCCCTTTATGAACCAAAAAATAATTTCTGATAGTTGAGTATGACAACTATAAAACTTGTATATGTAATATTTGTATCACAACTTTTAATCATTGGAACTGGTGAGTTTTTCTTATATTTAACTATAACATAACTATTGGTATCCATATGTGTTATACGGTCAATTGATTGATATATCGAGTTTAATTTACTAATTTATTTCAGAACAAAAGGCGATTGTTATAAACAAACTTTGTCCAAGTTGTAAAATTCTGGGCTATCCATGTCTTACAGAAGACTGCTTCAATAAATGTACAGACAAAGGTCGTCATGCTTATGGGGTTTGTCATATGAAAAACCCTCCGATGATACCCAACGAATGTTACTGTTTAGATCCGTGTGAATCTTCTCAGACTGCATATGCAAATGAGGAGCTCACAAATTGTGAAATGAATATATATAATTAATAAAGTTTAATTATTATTTAGTATTAAAGATTAAAGATGTCTAATAAAATTTACATTTATATATTGCGCAAAAATGTAATATCGTTTTGAAGATAGAATTGTCGTTTTGATATTGTTCTATACCGTGCAACCGTTATTTCCATCACTTTGATTTATCACCTTTCGGATTTGTTTAATGATGTTTTTATTTGAATTTCATATTTTTTAAAAGAGTAAATTTATACGTCGTCATGTAGTCATTAAATGATTATTAGTTTTGTTGTCAACGTGAATTAAATAGTTATTTAATGAAATTTAATGTCTTTCATAAAAATAATAATAATAATAATAATAAAATTTTAAGAGTATACTTTTTTTAACAGCAAATTGAGATCATTGACGGGATATTTGTCCACCCGATCACTCTACTCCTCACGAGAGAAAACCCATCATAGGTAAGAGAAAACCCCTTAGGTCAACATGAAACTCCATTTTATTTTATTTTTTGTAACATGTGAGACTTGAACTCATGACCACTCCATTATTGAAGTCACTAAGAATCAACAGTATATAATACACACCTTACAAAGTATGGACCCATTAATTTCTGATAACTATGAAAGTTGTATTTGTAATTCTTGTGTCACAACTTTTGATCATTGGTACTGGTGAGCTTTTCTTTTTATAACCAAACTTTTGGTTTCCATGTGTTAATATATATATATATATATATACACGTTCTGGTTAAAATAAAACAAGTTATAAGTAAAACAAATAAACCAATCATTATTTTTTCTTAACTGAAAATCGTTATGCATCATGAAAAATCTTCGTATATCAATCTGTATGCTTGTAAATAATAATTGATATTCGTGTCTCATTGATTTCAGAGCAAAAGGCGATGACTATGAACGAACTTTGTCCAAGTTGTAAATTTTCAGAAAATCCATGTCTTAATGAAGATTGCTTCTATAAATGTACAGACAAAGGTCATGTTGATGGGATTTGTCATCGGAAAAACCCTGAAATGAAACCCGAAGAATGTTATTGTTTAGAACCGTGTGAATCTTCTCAAACAAATGCAAATGAGGAGCCCCCCGATTGCGTTAAGTAGTATTTTTGCATTAAGATGAGTAATTAATAAAGCTTAATTATTTACTAGTATTAAAGATGTCTAGCAAAATTTACATATTTATGATGAATATGTTATACCCTAAAATTGTTAAATATGTATATCAACGTGTTAACTTAAAAATGAATCAAACCAAAATTTGTTATCAATGTGTTACAGATATGCATCATTGTGAATGTATTTTTAAGATATATAATTTGTATATGATTTGATTCTTAAAACCGGAGAAAGATTAAAGAATTTTTTACTACTTACAAGTTTTGTGTTTTTGGCGAATCAAGTTTTATATCGATTAGGCCTCTCCCTATCATGTTGTTATCTTCCCCTCATTTTTACTGCCACATCAGCTTTCTATCTCCAAGACACACCCAAAAACTACCCCCTCTCTATCATACTCTCATCCTCAATTAAAAAATTATAAACGCGCACACACATACACTCTCTCTCCTCATCCCCAAATTAAAAAAAAAATAAAAAAAATAAAAAAAATCATACACACATATTCATTCCATTTTGTCTTCTTATGCTCATCCACATGTTTCTTGTATACGCTGAGCCAAGACACGCCTAACTTCATGCTATCTTGGTGCCTATCTCGGCATTCATGCCGAGCCAAAGATGAGGGCACGCCGTGAACATAGGGAGCAACCTTATAAAAATAATATAACAATCGTGATTAAAAAAAGAAGAAAAAAAAGGTGCATGACATTTATTGAAAAAGTGCATGACTTGGGTGAAATATTTTTCCTTTGAGAAACTTAATAGCACCATAACTTTGTCCCAATTAAAAAGAATAAAATGTTTGTTATTAGGATATAATTTATTTAAAAGAAGATTTAGTCATTTGAAAGTTAAGCTCGATCAAAGATTGTATTGGAATATGATTTCACTCATGTTTCTTAATTTTTGAATTTAGATCGAATGGTTCTTGCAGCTCCTTTTTTGTAATGGAAGTCTAGAACCACACCCTGTATTGATAAATAGATTTTCTTTTATTGGTTTTATGTCGACCATTACCAAAAACAAGCAAACGAAAGTTTTTCATGTCACCGGTTTCTCTTGCATACAAAACAACAGATAGTACAAACTCGGCCGGCATTGTTAAAAACATTGTTGTTCTCCAAGTTGTAACTTCTTTTTGGGAGAATTTCATGTATATTCCTACGAAATGTTAAAATATTATGTCCATTGATATAATAAGATGACCATTCAGTATGATCAACTATACACAAAATGCATGATAAGATGACCATTCAGCATGATCAAGTAGAACCAGAGGTGCAACAAACATTTCGACATAGTACAATAGTACCATGATCAGGAAATTTCAAAGTATTCAAGAGGCAAAAAAAGATTCTACCCAGAAGGTACATTTTAAGCAAATGACAGAGGCATAGGTTGTTTCTTTTAGAGAAGTGAGTCCACAAGACACATTAAAAATCAAATCAAAGAATCCTTTATTGGGCATCATAGGGTTTTTCCCTTTTAGGATCAAACCGGAGACCTATAAAGCCTTTTAACAACGAAAACTTACCACGCGAAAGAGAGGAATATCCAAATTTTCTTCTTTCTGAAGAGTCCTTGATGAAAAATGTTCCCTTCATATCTACACAACCACCATTGATGATATTCATATACATAAACGTTCCATAAGCCAAATAATCGTTAGGAATCTGCATCCTTCCCATTCACCCCTTGTCTAACAAACTGTCCACGAACACGTGGTCTCTGCTCTGCCAGTTTTTTCCTGCTCTGGTATCGTACCTTAGAATGCATTTAATAAAAGACGTTACCTTTTAGGTTTTATCATAATAAAATTAGATTTGACAAAACATACAATGTCAAATGGGTTCAGTAAAGAAATGAAAATAGGTTCGAGTAAAAATGCTATTTTTTATGTGATGTATGGGTGTTGACTCACAAATGGGTTTTGTCCGACCAGCCAACACTTATTTTGTCCATTTTCTTATAGATTTTTTAAATAACTAATGTATTATATAATGATTAGAATATACATTTTACTAATGTAAATAGATAAATGTTTTTAAGAGAACTATTTAGGACGTCGTAAGAATTTGAATAAGCAGTAGGCAATTTTGACAAGTCTGACCCATTTGCCCCATTTCATTTCTGTTACACTATTTTTTTTTAGAGCTTACCCGTTTGACCCAATTCAAATTTTCCATATAAATAGATTAGAATTGCCATATCTAATCCTCTATAGAAGCATGTTATGTTATTTGTTTCACAAAGCACAAATGGTCATAAGAATAATACTCTGTACCTTTTTCTCAAAGCATCTTTCTTTCCTCTTCTGTCGAAATTTGTTAAGGGCTGCTTCTCTATGAGCTAATCGGTCTGGATCAACCCCGCTACCTCTTCCACTCCCGCTTCCGCTCCCACTTCCATTTCCATTTTTGCTTTTTTCAGCAACTCCGTTATCACCTCCTTCAGCCATGATGGCATAACTGTTACCCTTTTGGCCACTACTACCATTCTCACCATTACTTTTATTGTTACTACCTGATGCACTTCCATAATTAGCAGCATTTCCTTCAGCCGGAGCAGCTACATTAGACACCATGTTTCTGGAAGATCCACCCTCATCCGGGATGGCTGTTTGTTGCTGTTGTTTCTTGTGAACATGGTGGTGGTGGTGGTGGTAATGGTGGTGATGGTGGCGGACTTGAAACTGTGCCTTGTCACCTTCAGAAGGACCAGGAAGAATTGCTTTATCATCGGCTGAAGGTTCAGGTTTAGAGAATGCGATGTTAGTGCTTGAGCCCATATCATTATTGGGAGTACTACTGCCATTAGAAGGTTGATTTGGGGCACCATTTGAGTTAGATAGTATGTTCACAGGTTTTACTGTTTCTGAGCTAATGGTAACATCTAGTGGTGAGCAGCTGCCTACAATCCCTGTTGGAGCTTGATTGCCGTTCGATGCGGTGTTGTTATACCTGCATCGCAACAAGCATTGAATAACCAGCTAATCAGTTGCAAGTTTGCAACAGAACTGATTATGCAAGGGAAATCTAACACTATTGGGATAATTGTTGGAAATATACAGACACATTTTAAGTAAATAATATATATATATATATATATATATAAACAAACAATATTAATTTTGTTAACTTGTCAGATTTTAATTTTAAATTAAAATATTTCAACTAACAAATATCCACAAGTAACAAGAATTTGCCAAACCAAAAACCCGATTATCTGATTATTACAACTTCAAGCAGGATAAGTAGATCCAAACACTACCTTATATACCAGTATGTCTTACTACAATTGATTATCTACTTCTGATTATTTAGTCTCACATAATCAGTTAATTACCTGGAGAAGGCTGAAAGGCCAGATTGCCTTAGAACATTTCGTGTATGGGTACTTGTATCTGGATCTTCGAAGTCTTGCGATCTCTTCAAACTGAGCTCGAGGGTAGGTGATCCCTTACTATTTGCTTTTGCAACCATAACATTATTAGTAGACATGACCTTTGGTTCACCCGCTTCCTTCGAGTTCAAATCCGTGTTTTTTTCTGAATTTCTAAGGCCTCCTATTTCCAAATCTTTCCCCGTTTCAACCGCATCTGCGATATGTAATAAAGAGATTAACACAAAAACTCAAAAAGGAACAAAACGGAACATCATGCATTTAATTTAATTTAGGCAAGTGTTCATGTGTTACCTATTTTATCATCCTCACCACCCTGCTTTCTAGTGCTAACAGTATCTAGACTTGCATGGATTACATGGGCGCAAGTGCTATTAGGGGTGCCCGCTAATTGGTCCCATGAATACTTTGCACTATCAACTTCCACTGCTTTTCTTGACCATGAACTCTATATAACCAAGAATATATCAGTGGATAAACTTTACAGTATCTATATAATTTAGATATGAAAATAATACACGACAGGTTGTTTACACAAGGTGTAAAACTTATGTTCCCTCATGGATTGTATTCATTTATATTATTTATTATACCTGATTGCCACTTCCATTATCACTTCCATCCTTAGCAGTCAGGCCTATGCTGATGTCATCATCTTCCTCACTGTCATCATCATCGGAGTCTTTATTGCTTCTCACATTTGTAGGTTTATGAGCATGTATACCACTCTCACTTTCACTACCACTCGACTGACAAAAACACAGATAAATTTAATGCCAAAAAAAAAGTCATTTAGTATATCACTCTATCAGTGTATTTTCTTTGGAATATGAGGTAGCACAAAACAGTTACATTTCACTCTACCAAATCATCTCCCAACAAACCTGAAGCCAAAGTCCAAAAGCATAATAACTAAATTAACTCACACTGTGACACTTCCTCCACACATGCTGCCAGAGGTTTTTAAGCTCATTCTTTCGAATAGGCTTGACTAAAAAGTCAACTGCACCTTTGGATAAACAGTTAAAGACTATACCCATAGAATCGTCAGATGACATCACTGCACGTAAAATTTGTTAGGTGTAGCAACTGAATGTATAATAACAGTTTAACAAATTCCTGATGAATACAAACGACACTCACTGACGACTGGAATATTTTTGCGTGGTATGTGGTTCATGATCTTGGACAAAAGACCGACTCCTGATAAATATGGCATGACTACCTCGGTTAAAACGAGATCAATTTGTCTGTTGAGATCAATCAGTACTTTCCATGCTTCTAGACCATTTGCTACGGCAGTAACTGCAATGGAATAACTGATATGTGATCAATAAATCTGAAGAAACACTAGTAATGTAGCAAGACAGGAACAAATATGAGAAGCATATAGCTTATATAACTGTTACTTAATCAAAGTTGAACTCAATAAATAATGATATAAAGAAAGAAACTTACATTTTTAGTGAAAGAACTTATAAGTTTGGAACCATGCAACAAATAAATAATGATATACAGTAACAAGCATTATATTCACCTTGGAAGAATACAAAGGTAGACGGTCTAAGTTAGAATGGATTAATATGGATTGTGTTTTATCTCAAAGGCATCAAATCAAAAGATTTAGCTAACTGGGGAAGCGATTAAAATTCCTCAAATTTTTTTTTTTTATACATACAAGCTCCTAAATCGGTTATTTATTCAAAGATTTAGACTCTTTCCAATTATAATATATTCGTAATCATAATTAATGCATTTAACTATTTGTAAAAACGAACAAGTATTTCCAGGTCTAACCAAAATGAACCTGCCTGTTTTGGCTCGTATTTTAAAAATGACCCGGTTGACCTACTAATCATGCCATGTGTAGCCCTGGCTTAACTTTCTTGTTGCGAAAGTTAATCAATAAACCGATAATTTAAAATATCAGTATTTACTACATTGCCCACATTACTGTCATGCAAATAACCCATATCACTGAATTACAAGTAACACAGTCATTCGGACATTTACTGGCTCATACAAAAAATCAACCAACGCCTGTAGCTGTTAATGTGTTATATTATTTAGGCCATAATAATAAAATAAAAAAAGGTAACTTCTTGCCATTCTGTTCTCAAGTGTGTAACTGAAAAAGAATAATGTTCTTCCTTTTTTAAGTTTTAATTTTATTGCAGCTAACATTTTTCGTTACTGTTAATCGATCTTGAGTCTTAGTTATGTGGGCCATGGAGATAGTATCTAAAGAAAAGAAGTTGCAACTTAATCATTAGCAATCTGTATCTATACTTACTGAGTTACTGCGTTCAATATCAAGAATGTATATACAAATTGAAGTTCATTTAATTGGTTAACCAAACCGACTAACCGAGGAAAAGGCAATCGTTAAATGTTTCTTAGATTCAGGTTTCAGTTTTAACAAAATGGAAAATTGATATTATCAGTTAACCATTTACTTATGACTTTATCAGGGATGAATTGATGAATGAATTTTGGGTTACTTATATCTAAATGATGTGTTTTGTTACTTTTGTAGTGTACATTAAGTCATAATTCTACGAAGCCTCCTTAGTCAAGTCTGCTTCATTGAGCCATGTTCTTTTGACATCACGACCGAGATACTCGTCTATGTTGGGGGTTTTTTTGGTTAAAGGACATTTAACATTGCACATAATCTTGCGATTTGGACATGATTTATGTAACCATTTTGAAATTTATTTTTTCCCCCAATATGTATGGACTGCCTTGCAAAATAATAGTTTGGACTTTGGAGTTTTGTTTTTCATTTAACATTTGACTCAAGGGTAGAAAGTTAATTGCTTTCTTTTCTTGAATAAGAAACCCAGCTAATGATTTTAGTTGGCTCCGACCCAGGATACAAAATTGTACGTCTATATAATCAACAATACGTTAAAATAGTTACAGACCTTCATAGCTGCAGTTACGTAGCAGAGCACCAACAACATGTCGAGTACAGTCATCATCTTCAACCAACAAAACTTTAAGAGACCGAAGAGGCAAAAACCTCTCCCATTGAACTAAAGGCGGCCCTTGTGGACCTTGTGGATGCTGTCGTTGACCAACATCCTTCGATATCACCAGCTCTACATGCCTAGTACCATTAGCATCCTCGTTAATCCTTGACTCGTCTTCCTCAGACAAACTTTGCCCACCAAACGCACCTCCATCCCTCACTTCCTTCAACTCCTTACGCTTATGATAATTAAGTTCCGCCGAACCTTTAGCTACCGGAATACTAGAACTCAACCCAACTCTCCTCATTAACCAGATTCAAATAAACCTATTATAAACACGCTACACATCCGCGACAGCAATAAATATTCTTTGTTCGAACAGAAACAGCACATACCGTTGCCCCCAAAAATTTAACTTTCGAGATAAACTGATTACAGAACCCTACACAAAATGAACACATCAATACTCCATACATCAATATATCAATTTCGCAAATAATATTCATATTTAATATGTTCAGACACGCATAAAAATATTGTAACAATTAATTTTTATGTGAACTATAATTACATATATAATCTAACACATAAATTCAGAAAATAAACAAATAAAAAGAAAACTTTAATATACCAAACTCTAAGTTACTATCATAAAAAAAAAAAAAATTAAAAAAATATATATATTCTAATTTAATTATGAGTTAATTTAATAAAAATACTTACATTTATTTACGAGAATAACGGAGATACAAAAACAGATCTTTCAGCAAAATTCGGTCAAATCAGCAACACAACAAGTCAACAAAAAAGTCAAATTATATAATACACAATTTATATAAATAATTAACAGATAATTAATTATTATAATATTGGAATTAATAATGAATTTATGGAAATTGTGTAAACCTAGGGTTTGTATGATTTAATTGTATTATGAATAATGATCTACTGGTTGGGAGAAGAAGAAGATATTATATTCATAATGATGATGACGTGGAGGTAATAAGGGCCAATAATGTGCCACGTAGGATGACATGTAGGATTAATAGTGATGACGTGTGAGGGAGATCAATTAACGGGCTGAGAGTGGGTTTGGGGCGGATCGCGAATCTTGAAAGATCCGATTTGAATTGGTTACGTGGTGGGCTGCGTGATGAGTTAAAGGTTTTGGGGCCCACCCATTCGGGTAGAAAGATAATGGGGCGGTAATGAATGACGAAATTGCCCTTACTGAAAAGGGTGTATCTACGAAATTGCACTTGACATGTCAGCAAGAAAATATCTAGAGATCTCCACTTGCTGCTGCTGCTGCTATAGGGTGTGTATGAGACATACGATAGGTATGAATACAGATCAACCAGCAGTGGTCCGCCACGTGAAATAAACTAGTGGCTGTTGAATCCAACGGCCATGGCTGGTCGTTTTCCTGGATTACGCACCATTAATTTCCTATTTTCAAAATGGGAGCATCTAATTAAACACCCTTTTCATACTGGCCGTATCACATAATATTGTAAATATGGGTGTTTAATTTATGTTTTCAAGGTACATAT
>JAOXNX010000031.1:23090606-23101384 GCA_028566075.1 Solidago caesia
GTATACGCAATACATGGTATAAAGCATCTATAGAAAAATATCGCCTGGGGTTGAATATGTACATAAACTATATTTTTGCATAAAATGATTTTATGGTACATTTAGGCTTGGTTGGGTCACGGGTCAAGGTCATATTTAGAGTGTTAAGGTGTTACAAATTGTAGTTGTTGTATTTTTTTTTCCTTCCTTTTTGTACTATTTGGTGATAGTGTTTTCTTTTTTATTTTTATACTTTCTTTCATTTAATAGGTGAACTTGATACGGATGTTTACATACGGGTATTTTGTTCAGCAGGACCGGTGTCCTTACTTTTTGCGCTAATCCCAAGTCCACTTTCTTTAGTCCTTCATTTCTTGCTGTAGCTACATATGAGTATTGAAATTGGTATCAGCAAGTTGTGCTTCTATGAGGTGCTTATTGGCATATATGGATTTGTTTTAAATGTGTGGCGCTTAAAGAGTTACATCTTCTCATGCTTGAAATGTATAGTTAATTAAGGAAGTCGTAACATAACTATACTATCTCTACACATTTATATGCCTAACTTCATGTATGCCTTGTGACTTTTTCTTAAGGTTGTTTCGGACAATTTAAAGAAAGTAGCAACAGTTGATCGAGAGATGGATGGTGGCCTTGAAACAATCTAAAGAAAAAATGTAAATTTAAAAAGAAATCTTGAAAGTTAATCATTCTTTGATTATAGCATTTGGATTGGTAATTTGGATGTTGGCTTGTAAGAAAACAATGGCTCCGTATCGGTAACTTTATTGTATGTTATGCTTATCGTATGTTTTTGTTATTAAGAAGGTGTTTTTCTTAATACTACTATGAACAATAAAAAAAAGTGGGCCGTTTCATAGTAACAATCAATTTTTTGGTCAAGTACTCCATATATACAATGATTTTCTTTAATATTGCTAAACATATTACATACAACTAATTTGTAAAAATGTCATTTTGACTATCCGTGTTTCACACGGGTCCTCAAGCTAGTATAAATAAACTAATTAAACTCGACAGTTAAAAATAGTATGCTCTAAATATAATTAAAATATTATTTATATGAATATAAATGTAAGTTTCCAACTTGAAACTAATAGAAACAGTTTAATTAGATAAACCATAGATGGTATAAATAATGTGTTGAAATGAAGATAAACGTAAAAACAATATTAAAAGTATAATAAATATTTTTGAGTTGTATAATTTCTGATGTACATATCTATCTTCATGAATATCTTTATAGCCTTATTCATAAAAAAGAATATCTTTGTAGCACAATTGTAATTCTTAAGAAAAGATGTATCTTTATAAGCAATAAGATATTAACCTAAGAAGTATGTAATAGTAATTAATAATATCATTCGAAGCAATTAATCGTATCAATCTTCACAAATCAAATAACTATATATAAAATACAAAGATCTTGAAATAAGTAGTAAAAACTCTTTTTTATCAACCGATTAATAATATATATTTTTTTTTAATGTTGCGATTATAAATCAATGTTATCTAACAACTAACATAGGCCTAAGGTGTTCAAAGTTTACCATTTACATAAAAACTTTTATTATTATTACTTTTTGAATGTTAATTTGAACTCAACGACATTGCCTCTTTATTTACATAAGAACTATTAATAATAATGATTTAATATATTTGTGGTTTATTACTAACATAAAGGACATGAAGAAATAGATGATAGATTATGAGCACTTACGAGGCAAAAAATCACATAAGAAACAAATTCAAAATATTTCAAATTTGATTTTAAATACTTAATATATATCATTTATTTAAGCTTTGACTATAACTAATTAAATTTGAATTTAAATTTAAACTAAATACTAACCAAATCTACATGACAATCCATATGGCAATAAATACAACATAAAAAGTACATAGTGACAATTAAGCAAAAATCTTACTTGACAAAAGAAGACTAACGACACATAAGTCTTGTGGGCTGAACGCATTTGGGAGTGCTTTGGATTTGATGGGCGTAACCCTTAGCCGCACGGGCTCCGCCCTTGGAGATGGTGGTGATCGGAGTTTGTGAGTCTCGAAGTGAGAGAAAGAGGATGAAAAGTTTGAAGAAGAAATAAAAATAAAAAAATAAATAAATAAATGTTTTTAAAAAAAATGATTTTTTAGTGGTTCTCACGATTCTCACCCTTACTTTTTTTTCCATTTGATCACTTCACTATATATATATAAAGAAAACCAACTTTTGATTTACGAAAGATAAATCAATATCAATATAAGCATCAAAGATGAATATGTCGACATAAAAACATCACGATTTCATATCTTATAAATTATGCATCAAGACTTGTACATATAATAGATTTGGTCATTTCAGTGCATGAGAAAGGATTAAACAACTGGGAATGTTACATCATTTAGTTGTAACCAAAACTATGAAAATACTGCAGTTAACTTTACAATAAAGGTAATAAATCACACAAACACTTGTTTTCATGCTAAATCATATCCAGCCTTCGAATTGAAGGGCGAAAAAAATAACGAACAAAAATCCAAGAAAACAACAACAAAGATTTAAGACACAAAACACAAACAGTTGTTCTTTATGAAACGGCTTTCTCGTATACGAAGAAAGACATACATACTGCTAGTCGGCTACAAACTACACTCACTTGAGTACCATTGAAGTTACATGTGGTCTTCATTGCTGCCTTCCCCACCATGCCTGACAAACAAAATTCAGCAGTTAAGGTTCAGACTTATAACTCTTAAAAGGTGCGACTCATTATGCATATGGAACCCCAGGGACTGGTACATGACTATAACTGATTATGAGGTCTTTAGATTTGCGTTTTGGAACACATAACTAGATTTTAGCGTTTAGATAAACAAGTTCTGCTTCTGATGAAATCTAATTATTTGGGATTAAATAATCAGCTGGGGGATTATCTATTTAGCATGTCTTGAAACATAAACAAATTAACAAAAAGATTCTTACTCTAATATCTCCTAACGTCCCTCCTTTTTGAACAAAGATGTCCTTTTTGGCAATTTTATCTTTAAATTTCTTAATCAAAATTGGACAAACCTCAAACATCTGATCATTTGATTATTACAACTTCAAACAGGAGCCCATCTAAACAATATATTCAAAATACACATCCAGGCATTACAGTTGGTAAAATAAACCTAAGGCAATAATTCTATAGTTACCGCCGCTCTGGATTATAAAAGCAATTCCTAAGGGACAACATAACATAAAGAAGACTTTTATTGAAAATAAAACTTGTGCTGTTTATAGAGGTCAAGATTACAAACCGCCAAGAGGTAGTCAAATTTCGAGCCTTGCGGTCCAACTGAAGATTTTCCAAGGCAATGGAGGCACGAGTAATATTCTCTGAAGTATCGTCATTTTCATATCTCCAATCATCACTCCTGTAGCTAGAGTTTGAGGAACCACCTCTTCGGTCTGAACAATCACCAAAAGACATATAACACCACAAGGAAAAAGAATGCTAAGAACACGGTCAAAATTAATTTTATTTTATTTGGTGTTAGCTTTTTTACAAGGCCAGCGAAACCACACCCATATGACAAAACAGATTAATAATGTTTATAATGTAAAGGAATAGTAATGCTTACCAGACGTTTGGGTACTGGGACCTTGTCTAGCATAAAGAAAACAAATAAATATTGTTAATAATATACAATACAAGATGATATGGTTAAAACAAATGTGTTGACAAGTACCTTCCAAGTGGAGCTAATCCCCCAACAACAGATGATGAAGATGGCCTTCGGTTTCGAGAGTCTAGATACGATGTAGAGTCTTGCTCTGGAGCTGCCGCTCTCCTTCCACTACCTCTTGCTTGAGATTGATTCTGCAAAAAAAACAACCAAGCAAGTAAATGACGCTTCTATTTGAATAGAGTTCAATTTTAAACCAAATTGTCCATAAATGAAGTATAGTTAATCTAATCTTTACTAACCAATCCCAAATTATCCACTAGTAAATGATCCCTTAGTTCGATTGTTATACTATTTGAAGGGATTTAATTATTTGATAAATCATGTCTTAAAATCATGCAGTTGCTAAATAATTTCAGCTACAACTAACAACTGTGACTATACAGCAGTATCATAACATGGAATCGAAGAAAAATTGATATGTTTGGCATGGATCGAGAGCTTCTCTGCAAAGAATCAGATCACCATACTTGGAAGCAGGTGCAATTTTTTGGGTAAAAGGGATTCACCCTGGTTGCAAAGAATCAGATCACCATACTTGGAAGCAGGTGCAATTTTTCCATGCACAGTTTTGGGCAAAATCCAAATAAATCACTTGGAATTCTAACTGTGACAAATCTATACCTTTTATATCAGTATAACGGTAACTATTACGTCATTTAGATTCCCCATGCTACCTCTAAGCATATCTAGCCAGATTTTGTACCTAAACATCACATCATGTGTTTTTGCAGGCAGCCAAGCATACTACTACGAAGTTCATGATAGATTGTGCCGTATTTATGCGACAACAAACACTTGCTTAAAAAAGTCTAATTGATATTCTATTTATGGAGCAATGATATAAAAGGTATCCAAAAAAATGGAACAGGCCTACTAGTGGAATCAATAAGAATCATGCAACACGGAATGACTTGCTTCAAAAAAGAATATATGAAGTTTCTGCAACTATTTGAGCCACTTACAAGACCATGATCACAAACAAAAACATAAAACAAACAACCCTACCAAGTGCCTTTCTATCGTTGGGCCTTAACTTTATCCTACTATATTACAGCAATAAATGGCGCCCATTTGCTTGTAAGGCAAACCTTCACCATGGCCAGCTTTTTATTTCTCTAAAAAGCTCCAAGGAGCTGCAGGGTGTCTAGTGTTCTGTTCTTTTGAATATTTTAAGGGGGTTTTGGGATATGCGTTTCCGGATCAGTAATGCAACTTAAAATTAAAATCACTTTCTAAAAAAAAAAAACTGGATGAACACCAAAGATATTTAAGTCATTTAGCATTTATATCAAAAATCAGATTTTTTTTACAGCAACTCCTTACCTGCTACACTGATTAGTAAATAATCCTAAGATCGTAAGGATGATTATTTGTGCAAAACACTTACAAATGGAACTTTAGAAGCACATCCAAACACCCCCTTAAAACCTAACTGGAACTTTTAAAAATATGGAATTTTTATAATTTGCCTAGAGCCTTCTCGGACTAAAATGCTTCCTTAAGAATGTGAACACTGAAGCCCCATATAAAGATGAAGTGCTCAAAGTAAGGCACCTCCAATGTAAAAATACACAAAAAGGGGATCATTTTGAAGCTCAGGGGAGTTATCAGTGTCACAAAAATAAATAAAAAGGCAGAAAAGTATGAGTATGTTACACGTTGTTGCCTATTTTCTATAAGATAATGTCTCGCCCATTAAACAAAAAATTCATACTCTGCAAATAAAATATCACCATCACCCTACTGCGATCTAACAGTGAAAGAAAAGAGTATCAAACCTCAAATTTCAAGAACCCTTCAAGCACATCCAACAGCAACGGACAGCTATCTCCATTCCTGTTTATATCATATCCATTCTTTTCGCTAAAGTCTCTTAACTCTGCTTTCCAGGCATCCTTTTGCTGCAATGGCAAGTTTATTCCAAATTAAAAAGAATTGTAACTGAACGAAACTCAATAATATAATCATGGATATAGTACAAGTGAAAATGGAAAGACCAGAAACTATTACCAGATTACACTCGGGCAAATAAACTTTTAGTGTGTGGCTCAGCTGTGCCCAATCCAAATACTCACATACAAGTGCAGTTAAAAGCCGTCCTGAAAGCGCATACCAAAAAAAAAAAAAAACATCAGGCTCATGACGTCAATGCCAAATATTGCATGCATCCACGATACTAACAAATAGATATCGTGCAAAGACATAAACTTGTTGAAATAACAGCCAAAAATATAAACTTTTTAGTTAGAGATACCTGAAGGGGAAGCATGAAGTTGCTTTGCACGATCATTGCAGCTACCAAGCAATGCAGGAGGCAGGCCTTCATCCTTTTCAATTGCCTTATCTTCTTCCTCTATTGCCTCGAAAACACTTGCTCTGAGCTCGGCCTTTCACCAAATAACAAATGTGTCATCAGTGATAAATGACAACAGCACTATAATCATTAAAGGAAACTAGAAACAAAAACCTAAACAAGTAGTATTATATATCTAAACTTCTTTCTTAAACAATATTCAAACACAGATACTAGCTCATACACGCTCACACTCACACACATACACACGTTATGATGTCACACATTCTTGCCGGAGGTCTTTCTGGAAGCAGTCTCTCTACCCACGAGTAAAGATATGCTTGTCTACATCCCACCTCCCCCATACCTCGCTCATGGTGGGATTGGATATTGTTGTTGAAGATTCTAGCACATGACAGTATCGCAACATTTTCAAAACACAGTTTATCGGTATCCAAATAACGAAATATAAAAACTTTTCTATAAAAAAGAAATCCAAATCTAACTAAAGCTGGAAAGTTATGAGACAGCATAATGAGATACTGTCATTTTACCTAAAAATCAATTTATCATCTACAAAGTATTCATTAAAACTCAAAATCCAATATTTTTTTAAATGTAACAAGGTCGGAGGATTCTCATATAAACACACACACAATAATTTAATTATACACAAGAAGATATAAAAACACATAATACCAACCGGATCCAGAAAAGAAAAAAAAAAATAAAAAATAAAAAATATAAAGAAAACTTATTATTATTCTTATAATTATTATTTATGAAGAATAAGATAACATGAAATGAAGAATGAATCAAAAATATATACTCGGATCTTAGCGAGAACCCCTTTCTTTTCTAGGGTTCGAGTGACGAGGGTCTTCAGGTCCATCATTTCTCGTGTATAGTCATCCATTTTTTCTTTTCTGAATTAATTTATTATTATTATTTCAGATTTGCTTCTTCTTCTTCGTCTTCAGTAGTCTTGTCTTAATTTAACGTTTTAATTTTATTTTTATAATAATAAAAATAATACTGTAATAATAATAATGGGGGTGGTTTTGAATTCTTTTCCACTGTTGATCCGATACTTGCAAAACGGGTTGTTATTTTCAGGGTGGATCTGGGTCGGGTTATCTTGGTAATTTGGTCTTACAACAATGCCACGAGCCCACGACTTCTTCTAAAGTTTAACGTAATTTTTATTTTATTATATTTTATTCGTTTTCTTATGAATTTTGATGATATTTTTCTGATGGTTTTGAAATAACTTATGATATTTTTCTGATCATATTGCCGTGACCAAGGATGTTAGTGACGGTTGGCCAACAGAAGAAGGGGGCACAAACTAAGGCAACTCGATGCTAAAAAGGGTTTTTGGCCTAAATGAGTTTTCCTAGGAGAGGAGGTCGGCCAACAAAGGTGGGACGACAGATTATCGAAGGCTCCAAAGGAGTTTCTCTGATAGAAGACGTGACCCAAGAGTGGAAGGCATATGGGAAAAGGTTACGTAGAATTTTACTTAGACTTTTGTTTTGTTTGACCTCTGTAGTTGGTTTTGGCCTGCGAGGTAGGCCTAAACCGAGGGGGAGGTTACTCTAGCGTTTTTGTTACCCCAAAATAGATTTGTCTGTCTGAGGACATGACCACTTAGAGGACTCGTAGAGGACTATGGTTAGTTTTAGAAGAATACGGTAGATAAGTAACCCTTGTAGGGGTTTCAGAGGATGGTTTTTTACAGTTAGGTGACCAAATCTTAATATGTTATATAGTTTGAGTAGCACCTGTTATCTTATATGAGCTCATCATACCTTAGGCCTTCCATCTATAATCTACTATATGCATGTATGTATTTCTTACGTTTTATGTTGCTCCTTAATATGCTCAAATAAGCTCTTATCTGTGACGTTCTGTGATATGTTTTTATGCCTTATGTCTTCTGTTTCTATAATCTATCTTAAATGTAGCCATGAGATACTCGACCGTCAGGTATGTTTTTCTATCCCTTACACTTTATTATTCTTCCCCCCTTTGGCCGGAGGTCCTTATGGAAGCAGTCTCTTTACTTTTGTGTATAGGCAAGACTGTCTACATCTTACCTCCCCCATACCCCGCTCCGGTAGAGATTGGGTACTGTTGTTGTTGTATTAACAAAAAATGAACAATATCCATCCACCTTCGATACCTGTGTATAAATAAAACAGAAAAATTATACCATGTATTAAATATATATTTTTTATTTATGTTTGTTTATTTTCATGTGCCGTTGTCATTTTTCCTTGAGCCTTGTATGGGCTTGCATTAAAAACACTACGACAGTGGGGATTTTTCTCACATCTTAGTTTTACTGTAATTAACGTGAGTTTTTTTTTTTTTTCAGTCTTAGCATTAAAGGTTCAGGATGTGTACAATGTTTAATTTCAAGACTTTTGTATTTGTCGTTATATTGTTAACCTTCTAGTGTCCAAAAAAATACGCTTAGTAATTACATAAACATTTCTTTTATACTTACTTTTTATAGTAGATTTTGCAGAAAGCCAAAAGTTTTTTTGTTTTTTTAGAACGACAAACTATTATATTCTTACTTTTAAACTCCACGAATGCCTAGTATGCAAAATGAGTTAAATTACTCCTAAACTGCACGAATGCCTAGGATGCAAAATGAGTCAAATTGTCCTCTATAGTATAGCTTAAACTCGGATATATAATAATTGATATATATTTTTTTGGGTTAAAAGGTTATGTTAATTTATAATTAATATGTATAATATATATATATATATATATATATATATATATATAACATTATAAAGCATTTGAATGGTGCCATAAAATTTGAATTTTTAAGTACATTTTAATTTACTCTTACATTTAATACTCTAATCAAATTTAATGCAATATCAGTTACTCAAAACAAAATAAAATTAATTAAAACATAATTTTAATATATTGTTATAAATTAAAAGATCAACATAACAATAAATGGTAATGAGGAAAAAAAAATTGTCCAACAAGAGGTATTTTCCATTTTTATTCAAGTTAATCTTACGTGTTTATGCATATTGACTTTCATTAACCACATGTATCAAAAAAGTAACGTGACAACTGAATACGTATATTATGACTCGATTACTTTATTATCACTATATTCACTTGTATATGTACGTATTCAATTGTCACGTCATCTTTTTGATACACATGGATCCATGTGGTTAATGGAAGTTTACATATACAGTCATATAGAGTACAGACACATAAGCATAATTTGAACGAAAAATGAAAATACCCTTTATTGATAAAAATTGAACTAGTTGCCTCTTTTTAGGTGAAAGAAATTATTTTACCCTTTAATTAAGAAAAGTTCAATTAACTGTTCAATTAAAATTAGATATTTAGGTTTATTTTGACAAAAAATAGTTGGATTTGGGGTTGGCTGAGGCCTAGAGTTAGAGCTTAGGTTTGGGGCTAAAAATTGGTTATTTTTGTCAACCCTCTTATTAGATTTATTATTTTAGAGATTCCAACGGGCATTTTTTTTTAGGGATGGAGCTTTCTATCTCAATATCGTATTCAAACAAGATTGTATTTTAAATTGGAGGTTATTTTCAAAAGATCAGGGTTTTAAGCTTTTAAAAGCATTTTGCCAAATACGTCTAAAAGGGTGTAAATATTTGTAATTTAAATATATACTATACTATAAAACGTATAGGTCTTATTAGCTTTAAGAAATTAGGTTTTAACAATACAAATTTAATACAAGTTGTGCAACCATACAACAATAGTTCATTAATTCGTAATATCTTTTATTCTTTTTAATTAATCACTTAATGACTTTATATTTAGTTAGTTACTAGATTTATACCCGTGTCAAATATACGAAATTTTTATGACATTTTTAAGATAAAAATATAATAATTATATTTAAATTAAGTATTTGGTGAGATTTTTTTATGAAAGGTGGTGGTGGCGGCAGCAGTATGGTGGTGGTGGTGGCAACTGGTGGTGGTGGTGACGGTGGCGGTGGCGTGGTGGCGACGAAGGATGGCGATGGTGGCAAGCAGTGTAAATTATTGATGTAAAGGGAGTAGTGTAGTTATTTATTCAAACCTCTTACAATATGATCTATAAAAAATAGCTTATTTAATAACTTAAAATAAATAAATAAATATATGTTATACATAATATAATACAAAGTCATCACTGACTTCCAGAACCACCACAAACA
The DNA here is from genome assembly GCA_028566075.1 of Solidago caesia. Classification (NCBI taxonomy): domain Eukaryota; kingdom Viridiplantae; phylum Streptophyta; class Magnoliopsida; order Asterales; family Asteraceae; genus Solidago; species Solidago caesia. The sequence goes on from JAOXNX010000031.1 coordinate 23,100,860, forward strand.
CATATTATCTTTTTGTCTTCTTCTAACAATGCAACACAATATATAATGTGTATGTCAACCATATTATGATCTCATATTTACCAACACAACTAATTAACTCGTAAAAAAAATAAATGACGCTAGTATAAGAAAAATTACACTCGTTAAAATAAAATTTTGAATCCCACCACATAGTGCAGGTAAATTGTTGATCTGTTATAAAGCATATACAATCTCTTCATACTTTCTTAATTTTTTAAGATGCGAAATGTTTAAAAATATCCCAACATTCAAATGTTAGTTACACACTACAAGAAAAACGACTTTTAGTGAGGACGCAAGTCCTCGCAAAAAAAACCCGAAATGTCCTCGCAAAATGGTTTTAGTGAGGACATGTCCTCGTAAAAAGTGTCTCGTCTTTGCCCCCTCGCAAAATGTATTTGGCGAGGATTTTTCCCGACTTTTCGCAAGGACAACTTTCACTTAAATTAAAATGAAAAAAGAATTGAAAAATAGGATTTTGCGAGGACTAATCCTCACTAAAAA
>JAOXNX010000031.1:23101484-23114557 GCA_028566075.1 Solidago caesia
GACTCCTTGACCTTTTGGTTTGGAAGCAGACAAACGACTTGAACGTCACAACATATTCAAGAGTTTATACAAACCACATAAACCGTTTTATCAAATGAATAAATTCATCATTATGATTTGTGATCATATCTAGTATATGGATTATTTATGAATTTTTAAAACAAAGTGCTGATGGGTTAAGCCAACCCATTCCGATCTATAACCTAACCAGCTCATTGCCAAAGCTTGCCTCCTATTTTGAGTAGTGTTACTACTTTCAGAAGTTCGTTATTTCTGATTCCATGAATCTTTCTGCAGCTTGGTCCCAAAGTAGAGGATGTAGAGAAGCCTGTTAATCCATTTGTATTCTTTGTACGTTTCCTTCTTGGTGCAATGGCTGGAGTCTACTATGTACTTGTTCCTGTTTACATGTGGCTCAAGGATCAGATAGTGCCGAAAGGTCAACCAATATGAGAGTAATAAGAGCCCTGTATGGTGCAGAGTGCTTATGACGATTTTTAGTTTGTGTGCAATGTTATTGGTCTTTAAGTTCAAGTCAAATGTTTAAACTTCATTCTGGAAAATTAGACTTTAGCGATTTGTGTACTGTCTTGGAACATTTTGGTTTAGAGGAAATGTGTTGTGTGGGTTCTCTAGAATTCTTGTGTGCTATTCTATTATGAAGTTTTTTTCTTTATATTGCTAACATGATGTGAAATAGTCGGTGTACTGAATTTGCTCTGCCAATTACAATCATAGACATATGTTGGCATTTCAGGCTTTCAGCCTTACCCTTTTAGGTTCTATGGTAGAAAAAACCAGTCTTGGTCATACGATTATATGAACCAGCCTGTTCACTGATCATTCACAACTTGTGTACAAACTCTTGCTTTTGCATTATATCTGTAGAGGTTAAGCAACCATCACCAATGGGGCCTAATGGTTAGGCGTACTGAGGTTAGGTCTCAGGTTCCCACCTCATTAAGTAAACATCGTGTGGGTGGGTTAGGTCGCATGCATATCTATATATGTTTTAATTAGTTTCAACGTTATGTTGTAATTCCTTAGATTTTTTTTTGATAAACATGCTTACATCAATACAACTTGAACTGCTTGTGCTTTGTTTTTACTGATTTCTTTTTAACATGTTTATTAATCAGGATTATTCCATTATATTAACCATTTCATGGTAGTTACTTAACTCTATCATTGCTTATGTATGCACAAGAGATGATACAGCTTCGGTAGTTACTACTCCAATGATCTCGTTGCACGTTGCTAATCTACGTAGATAAATCATTTTATATATCTAACATTGTGGTTCAATTTAAGTAGGTGTGGGAATCAATTGATACAAGTTGGATTATAAAACCTCGTAGATATTCAAGAATCTATGTGATGAACACATACTCTGAAGTTATTAAGTCTGTATGACTAAATTCATGTGTCGATACATAATCTGAAGTTACATATTCATATGGCTACGTACGTGTGTCCATTGAAATATCTGATTGACTTATTCGCAAGATCTAAGATGGAAATGTACTGCAAAATGATCAGCCATTACAATTATAGATGTGATTTTTTAAAAGAAAATATTCAAAAGACGTCTTCTCATTGGAGTTTATCTTTTTTCATCTAGCAGTGTTTATCCCCATCGATATCACAAGCATTTGGGCATGCCCATCAACCACTAGAGGTGTAAGAAAAAATCGGTTAACTTAACCGGACCGGTTTGTAACCGGTAAGGGATGCCTGACGGAATCAACGTGGTCAATTAGCAAAGAATGTCCATGTATATATGATCATATGCCATTTACTCGAATTTGATCTCCTATCTTACTATACTACTAAAGGAGAAGTGGTGATGACATAAGAAAAGCTTAGGTGCCAGCCATCTAAGCTAGCCAATAATGTTTTTCTTATGTCACCGTGATGTCATGATCCACTAACAAAAAAATATAATTAATTAGTACCAAATATTACTAAAGGGATGTGAATTCAAGGTTATAAAACATATTATATATAATTTGGTTATATAAATAAATACATTTTACTCAAATGTTATCTATTTCACCTTATCGGATATACTGAAAACAAATTTATTCAACAGACCCTCGTTTTACGCTGGATCTAAATCTAAATCTAGTTAAGGTGAAATATCTACGACCACCACCACGAAAAGTGAAATATTTTGCCGCCTCCTTTCTGTGAAAGCATGTATCATTATATACCTCACTATGATGGGTATGGCCAAAGCCAAGAATAATGGCAGTACATGCTAACGTTATGAGAATGGTGGCATCCTTCAATCCTTGAAAGCCTCCGAGTTAAACCTCGTATTTTATTAACTTTAATATAAGAATATTACATTAGAACTCTATATAAAGAGTAGAATATTACATTTAGGTACCCTCTTATTATAAATATAAGTTACACAGTCTAACATTCCCCTGCAAATTGAGGGCGGGGAACAACATGCAACTTGGATCGTAAGTACTGGAATCTCTGAGAGGGTAAAGGCTTTGAAAAGACATCCGTGATCTGATCACTCGTAGATATGAATTGAACATTTAGTTGGCCTTTCGCTACTTACTCACGAACAAAGTGGTAATCAACTTCGACATGTTTAGTACGAGCAGGAACCATAGGATTGGCTGAGAGATAGGTAGCTCCTAAATTGTCACACCAAAGAACAGTAGGAGATTTAACGGATATGCCAAACTCATGTGATGTAGAATAAAATTGAGATAACTAATTGAACCTGTTGATTCACAAGAATACCAGGAACAACTCTTTTAATTATCGTTGATTCAAAAGGAATACCGATAATCAGGAATATCACACACTAACACACTTGTGATAGGGAGTTAATGACTTTTCATAGAATTGATAACTGATTGATCTCTCATGATTACATTGAATATAAAAAGCAATGCAAAATTTAAATGGGCCTAAAAACATAAGCGGGCCAAAAACTGGGCCATAATAAAAGTCCAACAAAATCGAAAACATGTATAAAAGTCCAAAAACTGATAGAAGAAGGCATTTTTGGCCCCGAGTGTTGACCCAAACCGCCTATGGCGTTTGTGAAAACATGCTCCTCGTTCTAGCGGTCTTTTTGGCTAGTCATACACCCAAAACGAAGTATTCTAGCTCAAGTTATAGCCATTTTAATGAATCCTCCTTTGACAAGCGATCTTGGGTCTCCAAATATAAAATAGTTTGATCCTCTACACTTGGACCCACATTATCATGCAAAAGAGTTTTCAACCATAACAATTCTGCAACATTATCTGCCAGTGCTTTGTACCCCAGATTTAGTTGAAGACCTTGAAACCGTCTTCTGTTTATGGGCAATTCAGGAGACAAGATTTGATCCAGATAGATGGCAAACCCACGGTGGATCGTCGGTAGGCTTGGCAGCCAGCACAATCGGATTCAGAATAGGCCTGAACTGGTGAGGAGGCCGAATCTTGCCAATGAGCATTTGTGAATCGGAAAGAGCGAATCTGTCGAAAACTGATACCGTGCCGGCATAGGTACCAAAATATCGTACTGATGGTATTCGCTACCGTCTTTTCAAAGACTGCCACCAGGATTTCATTGTTATCTTTCGTTATTGTTGCCTGTTGGTGCTCACATGCTCTATGCAAGTATGCAACATGTATCCAAATTAAATATCCATTACAGTTTGGTTCACAAACCTAAAGATGCTAATGGCGTTAGTGACTTGCAATATTCATAATTTGCACATTTCATGAATATGTTATCTGGATCCATTTTGTTGAGTATTTCTTGGGATTTCAGAAACGCAAGGCTCCATGTACAATTTTGTGTGATTCTGAAATCACATGAAATGAGTTGTTCTTACAGGGTGTTTTGATTTCAAAGTGATTAATGTGATTTAAAGAAGCAGAATCAGATTAGCAGGATTGTTTGGTCATTTACATGCATTTCAATAACTAGTTTTCTAATGGCAACTCCTTACAGGCTTCTAAATTTACCACCCAAAATTTAAAATCCAAATCTTTTTACCTAAACACCCAAAATTGATTATAGTGAATTCTGAGAAAGTTGAATTCATTGCCACATAATGAGCCATCATAAGGCTTAAATACAAAGGAAATCAAAACATTACGAGCTAAGTCTACATATTATCAACTAATGACAATTAAGTCCCTACAATATTAATAATAAATACATAACTCTACACACTACAACAGGACTCTCATTGTTACTAGGTCCTGGACTAGGGTTATGGTTCAGAGTAGGGCTATGACTGAGCCCATTTTATTCTGCAGGACTCCTACTGTAGGGACTACCACCACCATCTTCCACTGCTCTCCTACTCCTTACACCAGGCTTCCTTCCCTGGTCTCTTGTAAATGGAATATCCTTTGCCTCAAAGTAGGTGATATTCTGCGTTTCCTCCCTTTGAATATGAAAATTGAGCTCCTCTTTTTTCTATCTGCACAATCAATGCTCTCCTCCCGTCTATGCAGGTGATCTAGATCGGCTGCAAAAGTAAATACATGTTGAAATACAAAGCAACAACAGTATTCCTCTCTTGCATAATGAAACTGTTACTACCACATAAATATTTTTTCTCTAACGGGTCAAATAATTAAACTTTTAAACATAGTTATAATGAAAACGAGTCAAACATATCAGAAGTTACCCAAAGTGTATAAAACCTCATTAATTGTTATAGACTTATATTACTCGTATTATTATATAGATTTTGCATTACATTAAAAACGTTAGCTATTTACAAAATCAAGCAATGAAATGACAAAAGAAGTGTTCGTGGGTTGGCCAGCTGACCTGACCTGTTTTGACCCGTACCTACAATTTACTTGTTCTCACCCACCCATTTTGTCACATCTACAAAATATCCTATGTTTGAACTTTACACTTGTATATTTTCCAGTAAATTATACCAAATGTAAATTAACATTTGAGGACAGAAATGTCACCCCTATAGAGTTGTTTTTCCGGTCTTTATGAAGTAGGATTCTAACTGTTACTCAAGTGGTGCTACCATGCCGTAACAAAATAAGAAAATGCTTCAGATTGAGCCTCAACTTTAATATTGAGTGTACAATCTTGTACACCAAAATCAATGAAGAAAATGTTCAAGAATAGAAGGAATATTTCAAAACAAATACTAAACTCCTATTACGGTTAACTCAAGATACTGGAGATCATAAGATGTGTAGAACAAGTAATCATCTGAACACACAAGATATCAGGAAAATAATGCGATGTAAAAAATTTCATTTAGAACGGTTATAGTTGAGGGATATGGAATGTAAAAATAAACTTGTAGCCCCGAGTCCTTCTATAACTACAACACTGAACTCTACCATTATATGGTGATGGGGTCCTGTAGTAAGTCTGCCCACACCTGCTTTTAACACTTGACAAAAAGAAAAAGATGATCACAGAACTAGACTTCTCAAACTAAGAAAGACACTAATAAGCATTTGTCATTTTAGTAGATTCAAACTTAGATAAAACGTTCATTTTGAGGTACGATCTATGTAGGACTTCAAAAATTATGATCAAAAACGGCCCATGGTACTAAACTCACTTTTTCTTAGAGGTATTCTGACAATTCTTTTCTATATGGCCTCGCTCACCGCAACGATAGCATTTGTTCTTCTAGTCACCGGCTCTGCAATCCCAAGCCCAATGGCCATCAAGTCTACAGTTAAAACAAAAACCTGGCCTCAGAGACGAACCGCTGTGAAGAGATTCACGAAGGGCACCTAAGCCTCCACTACCTACCCATGGCACCTAAAACAAGTTAAATTACCCTTTAAGGTCAAAATTTCTATTATTGCAACAACGAATAGTAAGAAACATATACATCCACTTCATGGTGATGGAACTATCAAAATCATAAGAAACTAGAAATGATAAGATTTTATTATTGAGAAGATCATTATACTAATGAATGTACATGTCGATCAGGTGTTATTATTGTTAACATTGGAATGCAGTTCAACTAACTAAATAAATTTAATATCTAATATTCTGGCTATACTAGGTGCATCATAAACCATTAGATACACACAAATGTGTGTGTATAGAGCAACAAAACTGTATCATGTAGAAACAAGCACCAAGCAATTAAAAAAGACCATACCCCTTTCACAGAATCCATCACAATGAAGAGCATTCCCTTCATTTGTTCCTGGAACAATGTGAACTCTCTTGTTATCATCTCACGCATCTCCGTCATCATAGATTCATGCATCCTCCTCATTACTTTTTCACAAATATCTTCTGTGCGTCCTTCGATTTCTTTGCATAGGTATGCACTCTTCATGTTGAATGTGTACTTCACTTCGTCTATAACTTTCTCATCTTCCTCACGCGATGCATGTAGTCGATTGAGAACATCATTGGGCTTCCCTTTCCATGCCTTCATGGAACTCTCTACTTCCAAGCCTCTTGCCTCCAAACTCTGTATTTCCTCAAACTTGTCGCTATTCTTGTGTAGTGCTCGACAGGACTCTTCTCATCCTTGATTCTTCTCATTCACATCCATGCCTACCTCCATGTTAGCCTTCTCAACATCTTTTGACATTGCGTTCATTTGAACTCAATTCTTGAACCTTCTCTCTAACCTTGAAAAGGTACTTTGAAACCACTTTTCATAGTCTCTACAAATTCATGTGAAATGAATGATACAATAAGACATAAGTACACAATATGATAGTTTGAACAAATGAAACCTCTTTATATAGGCTTTCACTTTTTAAATTTTCTATGGATATAACCTAAGGCTAAAGGAGTGGTATTGCCTAACATGGGGCAACTTGCACCATGTGACAGTGTGACACCATGTGACATTGGAGATTGTCTTGGGTAGCCTCCTAAAACAGGTGAGAGTGGAGTAGCCCCATGGTGGGGTACTACTAATGATTGATTTTATTTTTATTTTATTTTTTTCACTTTAATACTAAATAGAAATACATTTTATTTTCATAAATAAAACATAAACACATTTGAATTTAAAAACTTTAAAACTAAATGTATCCATATTAAAGTATTTTAAAAACTTTAAAACTATTTTAGAAATATGTTAATATTTTAGGGGTTAAATTGAAACTTATTTAAATGTATATTATCTATACTACTTTATAAAAATTATAACCCCTTTTATTTTTGGAAAGTGTTGAAAAAAGATATGCAATATGACCCAATTGTCCTTAATGAACCCATTTTTGGAAGTAGTTATAAGAAATCTATACTACTTTATAAAAATTATAACCCCTTTTATTTTTGGAAAGTGTTGAAAAAAGATATGCGAAATGACCCAATTGCCCTTAATGAACCCCTTTTTGGAAGTAGTTATAAGAAATTAGCCAATTTACCCTTAATGAACTAATTTACACCTTAAACCCTTATCTTCTTATTTACACCCTAAACCCTTATCTTCTAAAATATCTCCACTCTCACCTTTTACATCAATTATATTTTACATCAACCTACACCACTCAACACCCTACCAATAGTCCCCGCCATCACCACCAATCACCGCCACCACCACACCACCGTCGCCGCCACCGCCGCCGCATTGCGCGGGTACCATGCTAGTATTATAAAGCAAATACTTTCCCCTTTCCTTTGTTTCCTCAAATCTCAAATCATACTATATTATAAAGCAAATCCCCTTCTCAAACCACACTGCCGCTACCACTGTCGTCGCTACCACCATCGTCGTCGTATCATGCGGACATCCGTCTAGTTAAATTTAAAATATCGTTACCATACTTTCAAAATGAACATAGCGAGGTATATAAATGTATGTGTTATTGTGTTGTGCGTGGAGATAGTTGAAAAAAGCGAAAACAAAAAACAATAATTTAAGAGTAAATAAAACAACAACAACAACAACAAAAATTAAAGATCAAAAAGAAAAAAGTAAGTTAAATCTAACTAAATATATACAATTTTTTAAATAGTTTAATCAAGTGACTCGTAAGTTAGTCGACCCATTTTACATAAGAAATTTCAATTCACGTAATTATCTTTTATATTAATATATTAATTTTGACATTAACGATGGTCTTTTTGCATGGGGCGTTTTATAACTTTTTAAAATTTTGACATTAACAGATGGTCTTTTTGCATGGGGTGCTGTAAGATCATTTTTAATCGTTTATCTTTTTCACCTACACTTTTTGATATGTCACGTCAGCATTATCTTTTTATCACCATCATCTTTTCTTTTTATCTTTAACCAATCACCTTCAAATTTAATATTTCACATTACCCCACTATACCCCAATATATCTCCAATACCTCACAATATACCCAATTAAAATAAAATAAAATATAACAAATAATATAAAACAAAAAAAATGGACTTCACTATTCCCTTTCACCTGGGTGCAACCAATTCACATATCCCTCTTCACCTATCTATTTCAGTTATGCCCTTAACCATTCACTTCCTTTCTTCACCTACCATTTTCACCTTTCCCTTAACAATGATCTAAGAGAGTGAAAAAAAACGTAAAATGACTAAAAGACGTTTTTTAGTAAAATAGTTACTAAGAACTTAATTTAATTAAAAAACGTTTAAGTCATAAATAATTTTTTTTAATGACTAGTTAGTTGTTAGTTGTTCTCATCATAGGAAATGCATCTAAATGGACAGCCGTACCCAAGATTCGAATATTCGATCTACGCACAGGAAAGACTTTGATAGCCAACCCTTACCTTTTATGAAGGTGTAATAATACTTGACGTTTATTTTAAACTACAAAGAGTTACATTTACTTGTTTATACACCATACTCGACATCTACAATGGTGTTTTTTTTTATATAATTTTTTTTTGAGACGGCAAAGTTTTACTATACCAAAACCTCAAATTGAGTACAGGATTACAAATCCACAAACAAAATATTCCTATCAATATGTTATTAAGAATAAGTCTTGTTTAGAAAAACCTATTGCAATGTAAAAAACTATTACAAAAGCTTTTTCTAAAATCTCTTTCCTTCATTGGTTTAGAAATCTTTAAGTTATTGGATAAAAAGTCATGGAATAATCTTCTTCTCCAGCAGCAATATATAAGCTTTTAATAACTTATTAAAAGGCAAATAAATCTCTGATTTTGCTACAATTGGGCTGGGATCCTTTAAGTGGTTCTCATAATTAAGAATAAATATATAAAAGTTGCAAATAATTAAGTTGACCATAAAATAAGGTAAACTATAACAAATTGGCAATTTAATTTTAATCAATTTCTTTTTCTTTTATTTGCACTTTTTAAAAGTACGTAAAAATTTGTGAATTTGTATATACTTATAAATGTGTATAAATTATATATCTTTTTAAGCGTGAATAAATGAAAAAAGTCATTATAATTTTCGCATTTAAAATTGGAGTAAAGCAACTTTGATTATAAGTGGGTGGAAGTATAACATTGTTCAGACATAAAAGTGTAAAAATCACTTTTATATATCCTCTTTTATTTTATATACTCTCGTGCGCGAAAAAATTGATGTGTAGAATTTTTTTTATACTTTAAGTATAAACATAACATTTCTACGCATTTAAAAGTGTGAATATTTTTTTTAAACTTTTAAATATGAAAAATATATTTGTGTGCACTTATAGATTGAAACGACCTTACTCCAATACGATCAAAGACTTTATTTTTTTTCTTACAAAACTCTTTAAATAATGTTTTTACTTGAATGTAAACTTATTTGATTATATACGACTCGACCAAACCGAACGAAACATCGAAAATAGACAAGTTGTAAAAATCACAGTCGAACACGGACGCTCGGATAGAGCGTTCGTCTGGTTGAAATAGTAGTGGTGGTGGTGACGGGGAATAATAGTGGTGGTGGTGGCGGCGGAGGTGGTAGAACTACATATACATATACATATACATATAAACATGTCACATACTCATGTAATATTATATTACATATAAATGCATTACTTTGTTGGGTGGAAATTAAAAATATGTATAATTACATTAATTTTAATTATAGAAAAAACCTATTGCGAGGACAAGTCCTCACAAAAGGTTACCTAAGAATTTTTTACCCGGCAAAAAAGAATTAAAATTTTAAATGAATACACAAGTTATACAAAATTGATTTTTTTTTTTGAGGAAAACTCATTTAGCGAGGACAAGTCCTCACCAAATATTAAACCGGGAAATTTTTTACATTTGGTGGGAATTTTTTTGGATTTGGTGGGAATTGAAATGTTTTAAATTAATATATAATATATATAAATATATAATATATATATGAGTTTTATTATCAAAAGTATTAAATTAAATTAATAAACATTTAGCGAGGATAAGTCCTTGCGAAATGTTGAGTCAACAAAAGTCTTCCCTTTTATTTTCCTTTTGACTCTGACTTTTAAAAAAAAATTATAAACAAAAATAAAATTGACTTTTGGCGAGGACTTGTCCTCGCGAAAGGTTCAGTCAAACTAAAAAATCAACCATTGACAATTTTTTTGTCATTTAGTGGGATTTAGTGAGGACATTAAGTCCTCACCAAATGTTTTCCTCTTCTTAGCCTCTTTTTCTAGTAGTGATAAAAGGTCAATTAGCCAACTATATTTTATTTTTTAATTTTGGCCAAAGTCATGTATTTATGATTTATTCAAGATCAGTCATATATATTTCTAAACTTTTATTTTTGTAATTGTGAAATACCTTAATTATTACTTATACAACTAATTTCATTTCATATAAAAATTAATACATTACATAACTACCAAATTTAATCAAGAAATTACATAAAAACTGATCATGTCGTAAAAATAAACCGTAAGCAATGATTATTCAACTGACAGTCTGACACGACATGTTCACCGACTTTGCTACATAGCACGGACACCATGCTAGTATTTTCCAATTGTTCTGAAGCTCCAAAAATAGTTATGAATATTAGTATGAAAACGGCACGATGGTTACAAGTGTAGTACAACTATGAAGGAAAAGGCATCCGAATATATTTTTTCAAAAAAAAAAGAAGCAACTCAACACTTTTTTTCCAAAAAAGTAAGAATTAATATATTTTCAAATTGGTACAATGTGAAGTGATTAGGATTTAAAATGTTAACTGTAAGATAAATTTGATGATTTGCTATTATTTCATTTTGAAATGGATGGAGAAAAAGAATAGTGAAATTTAAATTTAAAAATTATTTAAGTTTATTATATCACCATCGTGATACACCTGCCAATTAAATACCACTTTATCAAGCTTACGTACAATTCTTTTGAGAATGTATATGAACTGGCCGGGTGCTAATCTGAAAACATAATCTATATAAAAAAAAATGTTGGTAACTTGAGTGTGCGATGATCATCATTTACATACACTAAAAACAATAGCTCGTCATTTGAGTTGTTGAGTACCACCTGTTGTATATCATCATATATATATATATAGATCATCGACTTATGAAATGACTATTGTTAGCCATATATATATATTATATATATATAAGCCCACAACTGCATAAGTATATATGCTAATCCTACACGTACATGATGATAAACAAATATAACCCCTCAAATATAACCTTATATAGATATCAAACCATACATATATAAATACAGTATAACTATAAACAACAAATATTAGAAGATAGTGTACGTGCAAAACGAATCATAAATTAATCTCAAAAGATACAAAAACAACACCACGAAGATTTCGGCTTTTTCATAGTGATCGATGATTCTGTGGTACACTTCACCTCCTTCTTTAACTCCACGCAAATTTTAGCTTTCACTTGTCCTCTAATCGGGATAAGTCTTGCCTTTCTTCTTCCCGGATTTACGTTATGATTTTCCATCGTTTGAATACGTACTCGAGTAATAGAACACTATACCCGTGTCTAGTGAAAAAAAGTTTTGTTTGTGAAACTCAAGTGATCAGGGAGAAGAGGAAAGTTGGGGCGGGGTGGTCTTCTTCATCTTCATAGAATATATATATATATATATATATATATATATAGTCACGATTTTTACATACAGTAGTAGTGGGTGTGTTGTATGTGAACATAACTTAATTATGCTATAAAATGCACTTTACTATGGGAATTTTTTCAGGCACCACTGATTTTGACGTACCAATTAAATGAAATTAAAGCTTTATGAATAAACCCATGAGTTCTAAACTGCTTAAGTTTTATGTAAATCCACGTCAAAAGATCATACTCCGTGTCTTTATATATATATTATTAGAAATCGGAATCTCTATTAATTAATTAATTAAAAAAGGAACTTAGAATCTTGAAATTATAATAATGTTCTTTTCTAATACAAATAAAAATAACACATGTTCTTATTTATTTTTTTCTTCTTCTTCATAACCCATTAAGAAAAGTATCGCATCTTGTGCTGCAATAGATTGATTGTTATTGTTACTAATTATCAATTTTCTAAAGTTTTACTCCATACAATTAATGATAACAAATAATAAACAACATAAGGTTTGAAAAAGACTTTCATGAATAGAAATAAAGAAAATGGAACATAGAATCTAAAAAATTCCAGAGCTGTTGTTTCATTGAACGAAAACCAACGAATCACATTTTATTTTATAGTATAAAATGTCACAGTACTTTTCTTTTATATATTTTACTGAATGAATGAAAATAAACGATTCACATTTTGGTTGATATTATAGGGCTGTTAATTTTTTTTCCAAATGTTTGTCATCGATAACGATAAGTTTTTAATCTTTTTTAGAAAGAACTTTATACCTTTAGTTAATCCAATTCATATCAAGTCATGTAGTTATTATAGAGATATGTGTACGGCATATATATAGGTGCACTTTTTTGTGATTATTTGTATTTGTATGCCGTTATCTATCGCGTAAAGGATCTCAATTTGTTGGCTTAATTTCACAATCATGGTGTCGTTTTTAAGACAACTGCCATTGACAACACCTAGGGGTGTAAACGAGACGAGACAGTTCGCGAGCTACCCGAAATCGACTCACAAATTATTCGAAATCGACTCGGTCTGAGTCGAGCCGAGCTCGAGCTCGAGCTACTCGAGTAGACTTTCGAGTCGAGCTC
>JAOXNX010000031.1:23158700-23179727 GCA_028566075.1 Solidago caesia
TAAAGGTTCCTAACCTTTTAGGGGTTCCTAATATAACCTTTCCCTATATATATATATATATATATATATATATATATGTAGACACATTACTACTTAATGTTATGTATACATCTAATTAGTTAATGTTAGAATCTGAATTTTTTTTGATATGACAAATAGGCTACGCTGTTTGCCTCTCATTTGTCAGTATATTTTGCTTTGTACTCATTTTCCTTCTATATTTAGAGATAAAACCAAACTTAAAAGTATTGATTATTGCTTATATTTTTCATGTTTCCAGCAAGATGGCAACCATGCTTAACGATGTAACACCTAGGGCACGAAATGCAACTGTAAGGGTTCGAGTCTTATACTTGGTGGCATAATGTTGCCGGTAAAGATCCGATGTTGGAGCTCATTGTGGGAGACGAACAGGTTTGTAATAAGTAATCATCAAAAAAACAGTTACACTAAAGATGTTACCATATAACTATTTGCAATTAAAATTTGTTTGATTTCATATGCCAGGAGGGTCGAATGGCCTCTTCAATAAGAGGCAACAAAGCTATATCTCAGTGGCAAAATCTTATGATCGAGGGTGCAACGGTTTCCATAAAGAGCTTTTCTGCCGCATCTAATGGAACACAAAAGTCGCACAAGTTTCAACCGACTTCCCACCAGTATAAGATTGTGTTCTCTCCGAACACCACCGTCAGCCCAATTCTAGACTATACTGGATCTAGATATTCTTTTAACTTCACATCTTTCACTGACATTTCAACTAATAATGAAATTAAAGATCTTGACTGTGTTGGTTAGTTTTAATACGATTCTCCTATTCATTATTTTATACCAGTTTTTGATTGTGTTTTTAAAATAACATTGGTTACGCGTACAATATTTATCATCAGATGTCATTGGAGCTCTTGTCAAGATAGGCGATATCACCACCTTTAAAAGGAATGAGGTGGACCAGAACAAGATAACATGCTATCTTAAGGATTTAGACTTTTAGAGTATGTTTTTAATATATATCACTGTATATCTAGGTATTATCTGTTAGATTATTTTGCCCAATTGAGTATTTGTATTTTTCCTAGCTCGGTGCAAATCAAGCTTACATTATTCGGGAAATATGCTGAACTACTGCAAGATAAGGTTAACAAGCAAGAACCCAACAAGCCCATTGTCATCATCGTTCAGTTTGCAAAGATTAACGAGTGGAGAAGTAGGTTTCCTAACATGTTATTTCAGTATTATAATGACATTTTTCATTATTCTTAAACTACTTGTAACTTCAAGACTTTCACCTTTTCTTATTGTATTTCAATGTATTTCCATGTAGACGTTAAGAGTGTCGCAAATGCTTTTTCTGGAACAAAACTCTTTGTTAACAGTGATATTCAGGAGGTTACAGCCTTCTTGCAACGGTAAGTCGACCTTCTAATAGCAACTTCACATTCTTTAATATGAAAATAATTTGCCATCTATACTGGATCGGCATGTATACACACTTACAATATTAACTTATCATTTAAATATCTAGGTATGATGGACGCGGTCCTGTTGAAAGAATAGAAGGTGGAAACACACAGTCGTTGCTCACCAATCCAGCAGAATTTTTCAAAGACTGCAGTCATGTGCCATTAGCCGATTACATGACACATGAGCTGGTAACCATCCTATTTTAAGTATGATACATATTTCACATTGACCGTTATATGCGGTAGGTAAATTAGTAAATGAAAAAAATCATGATTTATAAGTATCTAATCAACTTACATACATGAATTGTGGACAAGCAGGTGAATAAATGGACACTTATGTGATATTTGAATTAGTGTCAATAAAACTAAGTAGCTATTACGTTGTTAATAAGTTATTATCTTACTTATCTGCAAGAATGTTTTGTTTTAAATGTTATTTTGGAATAAACAAATAAGGTGTAACTTAGAAACATAGATCAACCAGGTGGATTATGTAATGGCACCAGACTTAAAGTGAGAAAACTTGGTGAGCAGGTTATTGAAGCTCAGATAATTTTAGGTAGCAATGCCGGGAAAATTACTTTCATTCCTAGAATGAAACTTATCCCATCTGACAAAAGAATACCCTTTAGGTTCCAAAGAAGACAATTTCCATTATCAGTTTGCTTTGCAATGACTATCAACAAAAGTCAGGGACAGAGTTTGGGCCAAGTTGGTTTGTACTTGAAAAATCCAGTCTTTAGCCATGGCCAGTT
Source organism: Solidago caesia (assembly GCA_028566075.1). NCBI lineage: Eukaryota > Viridiplantae > Streptophyta > Magnoliopsida > Asterales > Asteraceae > Solidago > Solidago caesia. The sequence continues at coordinate 23,160,922 of JAOXNX010000031.1, forward strand.
GTACGTTGCCCTTTCGAGAGTAAAAAGCAAAAAAAGATTGAAAGTTTTGATTTTGGACAGTGATGGTAAGCCTACAAACACCACCAAAAACGTTGTATTCAAGGAGGTTCTGACTCATCTATAATACCTTAAGTACGGCAATGCTTGCAAATTTCCTCTATTTAAAGACCGGTGCGTTATCTTTTTGCTTCATAATTCTTTTTTTTATAAAAAATGTTATTACCTCATCTTGCATTAATCGTTTTTTCAAACCATGAGTTTTATGCATAATGATCCTACAATTGTATTAAATGATAATGATTCTATGCGTATAAGCAATATCTTTTTGTCATTTTCACATAATTTGTCCTCTCATCCTTAAGGTGACAAAATTGTTTTATGCATCTTGCAGATCTTAGGTTTATGTGTTGCTGATTTGCTTCAAGTTGGGGCCTTAGATTGGATTTTGTTATTTCAGCTAGGAATGGCTTTGTGTTGGAAACAAGACCAAGCTTCTTATTACTACCTTCTGTTTTTGTAGAACATTGAATGCTAATCGCATTAGTGTCAGTACAAGCAAATGGAGTCGAATCTACCATTGAAGAAGGATATTTGCTTAACCCCCACTCTATTACAAGTAGTTTTTTTCGCAAGTCGAGTAGAACCAGTTTTGCAAATTTTAATAAACTTTAAGTACATTCATCTTGTGGAATTTTTCAAATCTGAATATTTTTCATTGTTCAATCCATATGAACCTCTCTTTTGTCATATATAATAACTATTTATGTTTCGTTATAACAACATTGTTCGTTGCATTTCATTTACTATGAATTACGTAGAAAACTAAATAGCCCGGTGCAACGCACGGGTTTCACCTAGTATATATATATATATATATATATATATATATATCCATGTACTCACCTTGGCCGCAATACGATAAATCTCATTATCAAATTTCCTTACGAAACACTAGGAACTTTCTGATAAAATTCAACATCTACTGTTGCTGCTTATGATTATACGTTGGTGATGCTGCTCAAGATCTGATCATACCAACGTGGGAATTAAACTGCTAGTATTCTGCATTTAGTTATTTACTTTGAATTGTTATTTTCCATTTTCTGCAACGTGGATAGTTATTTTTCCTATTTCTTGCAACTATATAATTTGATGTATTTCCCATTTTCAAGCAATGCAACTTTTTCTTTTTCTTTTTTTCTTTTGTTTTTTCAAGTTTTACAGCAAACCTTTTTTTTTTTTATCAAATACCCATTCCATAGTTCACCACTGTCCGTATACCTTGATTCGTAAGTTAGACACCATTTCAGTTTAACGGGTATAAAAATCATTTCAAACTTCAAACCTCCGAATATAAAAAACCCTAAGTTTATAGTAACTAGTTTATAGAATTTTACCTTAAGAGATGGAGAAATAGATAGATTATACTTGAAAGTTCATTAGACCCCTTCCTTTCTTCTTTACTTGCACACACACACACACACCACTTTCTTTCTTTGCTAGATAAAAGGAAATTTCAAGTAAGATAGTAAGATATAATGCATTGGAAAAACATAGATGCTTCTGGCATTAAAAAATTCTTTCTCACAATCTTGTACCCGTATATTCAATTAAACAAAAAAAAGCTCAAAATTATAACTAGGACAGCATGCTGCTAGCATGCTCGCCATCCCCATAATGTAGTAATGGATTTAATTTATGAGAATAACCAATATGCTTCTAGTAGCATGTATGTTAGGTGCTTCCAAAGATAAACGAGGGATCATATGTGTGTTTTTAAAATAGCCGGATGACCGGAAATATAAATTTATTTCATAATTTTACATTGGAAGCACCTAACTTACATGCTACTAGAAACATATTAATTATTCCCTTAATTTATATGGTTAAGTAAAAGTCTCTTGATTGTTTATTAAAAAACCCTATAAGAAAAATCAATATATATATATATATATATAAAGGCCGGTTATTATAAAACAAATATTTAAATAAAACAAATAGGATAAGATCTTGACCATTGGATCATGATAAAACTGATGCAGGAAGATTCATAGAGCATAAGTATATACACTGATGCAAGAAGGTTTTTATGATGCAAATTGATTTTAAGTTAAGAGAAAGTAATTATTTTATATATATATATATTTATATATATATATATATGAATTAGTTCAAATAAAACAAACCTTAACGTAAAATAAATAAGACAGAGTATGGGTTTGCCACGTGTCCTTGACTAATTAATTATAGTTTTAATAGACAAAGGATAAAACTGTAAATTTTTATATTCAATTTAACCTACCATTTGTTTCCTTTCCACCAAATGGAAAGCCACCACACAAAATTTCTACCCCTAACCTATTTTCTCTGCACCAAATGAAAAGTCATCACAACCTCTTCTTCTCTGGTAATTTAATCTCAGAATAAAATTAAAAAAAAAACCATTACCAGAATAAAATTAAAAAAAAACCATTACCACCACACATGTCTAATCGGTTCCTTTTACTATTATCACATCATCACCGGTTTCTTTTAACATCGTTTCCACCATCATCTACGAATCCTTTTACAGTCGTCATAGCCACCACACAGATCTCCCATATTCAGCCCCCGCCATCTCTCTCGGTTTCCACCCTGAATCGATGATTAAACAATTGTCTGATCTTCAAGATTTTTGGGTTAATCAAATAACATCTGCGAATATCATTTTTGGTTGAAGGGTAGTTGATTTTTCGGTGGTTCATTAGATGGTTTTTGGTTATGTTTGATGTTGGATGCTTAATTCTAATTGAAGAAAAGAAAAGGGGGAAATTACCAAGTTTAGATCATCACAAGGTTTTGAGCTAATTTTTCGTATGTGATTTGTTGAATCAATTGTGCATCACCAAGAACATTTTGAAATTAGAGAGAAGGAATTAAATGTATATAAAAATGTCAATTTTACGTACGTATAGATATATTTTGTACATTATGTCTGTTTGGTTTTGAACAGTGCATCATTTGTATGTTTGTTTTTTAGTAGTGCATCATTTGTTTGTTTGTATTTAAGCTTGGTAATATCTATGCATGTACTAATTTTTTTGTTATTATTTGGTTTGTATGAAGATTCAAGTAAAGTATATAAATTCCCATCAAAGTTAATCAAAATGCATCAATTAAATTACATTAAAAGAAAAATCACGGTGCATCAAAATGCATCAAATAAATTATAAGAAAAAAAAAAAAACATGGTGCATCAGTTTTCTGCTTAATAAACTCTTAAAAACTTGTTGTACTTGTACATCATCTGTTATATGTGATTTGTAGACTTGTTTGGTTAAATGTATTAGTGTGCATCACCAAGAATATTTTGAAATTTAAAAAAAGAAAAAAAAAAACTAAAAGTCAACGAAAACAAGAGATGAGAGAAGGATGAATGAATTAAATGTGGGTAAAAATTGTCAATTATACCCTTAATTATGAATTTTATTAAATTTAAAAAATATGTTAATTAATAATCTTAATTAATGCTTTAGATCAAGATCTAATGGCTCATGTTGTGTCTTATTTATTTTACATTAAAGTTTGTTTTACAATAACTAACCCCTATATATATATATATATATATTTAATTTAATGTAGCAAACAAAAAATAAAAGTTTCTCACTTTTGGAGTAGGTGGTCATGGGTTCAAAACTCACCGCAACATCCTTTTTGTTTGTTTTAGATGGATATATCCTTTTTTTTTACTTCTGTTTTTCTTTCACAAAATAAATATACGTATTAGCTGTTGCATACTTTTTAACGTGGTTGTGATATTGTCCTTTAATAAATATATATTTGATTAGCCATGACGAGCAAAAATAATAATTGCGGCCCACAACGAGGAACGTGGTTGGGGTATTGCTCTTAAATAAACATATATTTGTCTTTATTTTATTTTGAGTTTTTTTTAATATTATGTGTCTTTGTGATTTTTGAGAGTAAACGTATATACGCTGTTTTGTTTGTGGTATTGTCATTCAAAAAGAAAAACGGATACCCGCAGCAACGCGCAACCATGATTTTAACGGCCCGGAAACGCGTGCCTTGAACTTCCTAGTCAGAGAGAGTAATTCACTTAATTAGTTGACTTTTATAACACTACCAGTCTTAATACCCGTACAATATACGGATTTATTATATATATATATATCGTACGATTGATTTTTTATAAAGAAAATAAAATTTGAACATAATTCATTATATGCATTTGGTATCTTTAATGGTAGCCTAATATTAAGAATGATATTGGTAATGGTATCACATAATCAACAGTCATGATGATAAACAATGATTCTTGTCATTTTAAAATTTTTAATCTTGCCTAATTAAATACTAAGTAATATTTAACTATCATTTATAAATATATTATTATCTTTATTTATTAATTAATTCAACATGTCCTATAAATTATAATAAGTAAGTTTTAGTTTTATATATTATAATAATTATAATTTACTATCGAAAATAAAGAATTTAGTTCTACATGTAGGGTATGTTTGGCAAAAAAAACTTGGAGCTGGGCTGAGGCTGGAGCTTGGTGTTGGGGCTAGGGGCTGAGGCTTTTTTTTCAACTCTCCTCACTCAAACTTTTATTTTAAAAATCTTTTAGGGCTTTTAAAGGCTTTTTGGACTGAGGGCCTGAGGCTTCTTTTTACAATTCTACGTCCAAATATGTTTATAAAAAAAAAAAGCCTTATTTTTAAAAGCTTTTTAAGCTCAGGCTTTAAAACCCCTTGCCAAAGAGACACGTAGTTTCTGGGACTAAGGGGGTGTTTGGCATAGCTTATTTTATAAAGCTTATGGCTTTTTTGCTTATTTTAAAAAAAAAAGCCATTTTAAGTGTTTGGCATAGCTTTTTAGCTTTTATAAGCCACTTTTAGATAAGCTATAAATCAAAGCTTTTTAGCTTTTCTTCCTATTTTCTTTTCCTTCTTCTTTCAAAAGCCAAAAGCTAATCCAAACACTACATAAGAGCTTATAAACTTAAAGCAAAAAAGTCAAAAACCACATATATTTTATAAGCATAAGCCAAAAAATATAAGACATGCCAAACACCCCCTAAAGCCCAAACAAGATAACAGAAAACACCACCGGTAGATAACAAACTCCGGCCACTGGTAAAAACGCGGCACCACCACCGCCAATACAATGCTAACCTCACCTATATACAGTTGCCGGAATCCATCCATCAATTCAATACGAAGTATAATTTCACTATCATCAAATCCAAACCTTATCTTATCACTGCACCAACCGCCATTGCGGACGTTCAATGTAAACATATGCCGCTGTTCACATTCACCTGTCACTCATACTATGGAGTTGCATGAGCCTGTCACGTGCGCTCCCGATATCGATACTTCCTATACTAATAGTGATACTGTCATTGATGATCAGGATATTACTAGGCTTTCAATTCCTGTCAGAGCTTATTTCTTCTGTACTAGGTATATATATATATACATTGTTCAGTGGAATAATTTACTGGCTAATGAAATTTGCCTTATTGTGGTTGTTGCGATTAATGTTATTCATTAATTAATAATTGCTATTTTGTGCAGTGTGGATTTGAAATGTTTAGTGGACGAAAACCGACCAAATTATGTTCCGTCTATATCACGCATGACAAACTATGTTGTCTTAAGATTTGGGAGTACCAAGCCTGATGTGATTGTAAGATTCTAACAGTTTAATACGCTATATGTGTGCCAGTATTATTGCGTTTTTATTTTGATTGTTTGCACTTATGTATATGTATATATTTGGGTGAAATTATATCCCGGGTTCCAACCCCACTGGGTAAAACATATTGGGATGGCCATTGAAAAAGGCTGGGAAACAGCCACGGGAATACCGTTTAGGCCGAGTGCATCAGAGCCAAAGGCTCGACTTTCCCCAGGTAGCCTGAACATGGATCCCTCTCTATTGAATGGCAAAAAAGAGCTACTGTTAGCCTGCTTTTTGCATTATATATTTGTTCTGTTGCTAATTTATGTGGCAAGGAAGGAATTTATACTGATGTAATATGCATTCTTCTAGCTTTTATACCGAGTCTATATTGGTATTTATGCGTACGAATCACTGGACTATTCTAATTATGAGCATATATTCACATTGAGTTGTTACTACGCAGTTTATACCCTATTAGTATATTGAGTGTTGTAGACTGAAACTTTTTATGTATTCTGATTATACTTGTTACACAATTCTTGAATGTCAATACACCTTTGAATATAATCAATTAATTATGTTTTTCAGGGTTCAGGTGCCAACGTAAGTGGAAGTGACTGTCGTTATATGGTAGTTTTTCAGTATGGTTCAATTGTCCTGTTTAATGTTCGTGATCATGAAATTGATGGGTATCTGAAAATTGCTGAAAGGCATGCTTCAGGACTGCTACCTGAGATGAGAAAGGACGGTGAGTGATGAACTGATGATCACATCTATACTTACGATGTAATTCCTTACAATCCTTGTTTTCTGCTCATAGAACGTATTACATGATTTACATGCTCAACTGCAATGTAAACTCAAGGATTACTGATGCCTATGGTGCTATTTATTGTAAAGTTACATGCATGTTTACTGGCGATTTCATATAATTATTTAATCTTCATATTGAATTCTAAAGTTTGTAATCATCATTACATGTGATGCCCAGAATATGAGGTGAAAGAGAACCCAACACTGGACACGTGGATGGAAGGTGGATTAGATCATATAATGCTACAGTATCTGAACATTGATGGAATCCGTACAATTGGTAGTGTTCTAGGTCAAAGTATTGCGCTTGATTATTATGTTCGCCAGGTAGGTTAATTTTGAACTCTACATCGAGGTTTTTTTTTATTGAATGAAGATTTACCCAATGCAATTTGTTGTTCCTTCTCGTGTTTTAGGTTGATGGTATGGTTGGAGAATTCACTGATATTAATCGTGGTATGGAGAAAACCGGAACCTTCACTATGAAGAGGAAAAAATTATTTCAGTTGGTGGGGAAGGCCAATTCAAATCTTGCTGATGTGATCCTCAAGCTTGGACTTTTTGAGAGGTACCCTTCATATTAAGTTATTATATATGATATTAAATAGACTAATCGTGTCACTGCCATAGATTTCGACTTGCATAATGACCCTTAAGAAGTTTGGCAAGCATACAATATCAATTAATCGTGGGTTCAGCTATTAGTTATAGGTTAACTCACATTTTTCCTATTAAATATAATGTGAGTTCTTCAACTTATTGGTGACAGGAGGTCCACAAACAATAGTCAATCATTTATTATGTGTGAGTCGGTTCACATTTGAAATAATCTAGCTAGCATGCCCAGTTCATTCTTGTGTGTCCATACTAACATTGTCAGTTGATCTTTTTAATCATCGGTATAAATTTTGTCTGTTACAATAATAAACTAAAACCACAATAAAGTTCTGACTATCTTGAATGTGCACCATTATGTTATGTACTTAAAAAAGATAAAACTAGTGATTAATTATCACATGACACCTTAAAACTGGAGAAATAATGCTGTATGAGTTTTTTTTTTTTAAATTATGAATTAACGTATTACCGGTATTGGGGTGACCCATCAACTTGGAATGGAGGTTGTCAGTTCATGTCTCTCTTGAGACAATTGGTGTAAATATTAGGTGGTTGTAGGTGTGTAACTTTTTGCCTTTCAAAAATAAAATAAAATAATGTCTAATATATTAAACAATGAAAAACAGAATATGATTGAAATTACATTTTATATCTAATAGAATACGAAAATGACTACGATTCCCAATCCCCGCTCCTATGGGGTAGTCTATATCTAATAGAATAGTTATGGAAATTATTTGGGTTGTTCAGATCTGATATTGCCTGGAAGGATGCTAAATATGCTCAAATCTGGGAGTATCTCAGGGATGAATTTGAGCTGACTCAGAGATTTGCTAGTTTGGATTTCAAATTGAAATTTGTGGAGGTAAGTTATCATTTCACTCAAAAGTTCTTTCATTGTTTGTCCATGGATGTTTCTTAGTTGCATGTGATGACGACACTTATTTTTCTCTTTCTTGCAGCACAATATTCGTTTTCTTCAAGAAATCCTCCAGAACAGAAAATCAGATTTTCTGGAATGGGTTATTATTATACTCATAGGTGCTGAAATTCTTATTTCTGTTTATGATATTGCCCATAAGTCTGTAACATCTCTATAGCAATTGTTTGTGTATCATTTAAAGATAAGAAGATAGTTCCACTTTGCACTTTCTGATGCTCAGGTGATCCGTGTATACCTATATCAGGGGTTATTCTTCCCCTTGTAAATTTACATTTAATATGTCCCGATCAGAAAATACAAGTCACTACAAATTTTGAAATGCACAAAGCGATTGTTTGAATTAAAAAAATTGGACGTTTGATATGTATATAATGAATTTTGTTTTACATGCATTATTTTTTGACTGACTATTTTTTATGCGTGTTTGTCTACAAGAACGGGAAAGAAATTTCCAGTTTCGGGCCTTAACTTAACATAATATTGAAACCAAAATTACTTAGTACTTCCGGGTCACAAAAAATGCTCATGATAAAGAATCTGAATAGCTTGCGTAATGCACGTATTATCTTATCAACAAACTCATTTATTAACAAAACAAGGGATAAATGTACTGTTGTGTTTGATTTCCATCTGGAAGGTGTATACTTTATATTCCTTCAGCGCATAATAAATGGGTACAGTATAGTAAAATTGCTCAGTTTTATGTCTCCACATGTGGTTAGTTCTGCTGCAGGGGCGACATGTAGTGGAACTCAATTTGCAGGAGCTGATGAAGAGGCGCTTTACCATTTATACCCTTTTCAACGTTGCTTTGCAGTTCTCTTAACGGTATGGCAGCAAGAAACCCCTTTATAAATTCTTTACAGCAAGTTGTTCCTTTACATACAAATTCAGAGCTGTTTCTTTTCTCATCTATTCCTTCTTCTAATTCTACTTTTGAGTTGTTCTTTAGCGGTTGCACATTGTGGATCACACTGTCTTCATTGAACTTCAATATGTAGGCTTTATCGCACCCTTCAACAAGCCTTTCTCCTAATGTGTCAATTATATACATTGTATGCTTTTCTTTTTTGAGAACAAAAAAATGATCATTCCAACTCACAATGTAGACACCTTCTGAAGTTGATTTTCCATTTTGGAGCTCATCCCATATGCTATCAAAAGACATTGCATCTTGTAAAAGGTCTAAGTTATTTGTGTTTTCAAGCTTAAAGAACCCCACGTAGGACTTTTCAGATGTTACCATCAATGGCCTAACTTGTGCTTGTATGACCGTATCAAGGTCAAAATGTTGATCTAGAAACTTACCCTTGTGAGTTTCTTCTTGACACAGGTTTCTCCATTCTCTTGATCCGTCTCTTATTAATTTGTCAAATTCACATTTCAGTGGTAGAGAATTAGGGTTTTTATGCAGCCAGTCAGTAATAACTGTGGCAATCACCGTGCATGCCCCTTCTCCTAGTGCTTTCTCACTCCTCTGGTCAATTGTAGCCAGAAATACTTCTGTTTGTAGTTCCAGTTTTCCATCTCTGCTATTCACTCTTTTCTTTTCCCACTTTCCGACCTCAAATCTATCACTACCCATGAATTCACTATCTTTAAAATCACTCTTTACCAAATCTTTTTGAGGTTTTAGGTACGAAAGTAGGGTCCGGCGTGCATTATCAATATCATCACCTCCCTCACCATATGCTTTATTCAAGAGTGGGGCATCTTTACTCTTTTTAGTATTCCACGAGAAAAGCCTAGTTAGCTTTCTTTTTTCCACACCTTCATAGCTTGAGATTTGGTGTTGGCCATGCTTTCTGTATTCAATGCTTTCATGTGAAGACTGACTTCTGAATAAATTTATGGTCTTTATTCTTTGATAGCTTGGATCTGATCCTTCTTCATTTTCAGATTGAGAACTCTCTTTCTCGATCTCCATCTTGTTTCTTGTTTGATTTTGAAAATTTACACATGATAGAAGCGATGGTAGCAGGTGTGTTGGAGATACAGATACAGGGTGGACCGTGTTTTTTGTTTGCAGTTTTTGAACTTCAATGACATCAAGTTTTACCTGCAGTTTTTCATTCAGGTATATTTTAAAGTCTTTGGAGGTTTATGATTAATCTTTGCTTGCAAAAATGTAGAGGTACCTTTAGTTTGGCCTCATGTGTGACACCACCAATGCAGCACTGGACTGGAAGTTTGACTGGTTTTTCTGAGCCGTCAATGAATTCATTAACATCCATGTTGACTTTAGTCAATATATCAGCCTTGTGATTCGATTCCACATCTACTCCCTGGTAATTTCTATATAGTTAGATATTGATATGAACAGAACATGGCAGGCTGGCAGCTAATCCTACTTTGAAGTTGTACCTTATGCATATTTGATTAATTTGTCGAAAGAGTACAAGTTAGTGCTACTAGTCAGTATAGAACATAGGCTAACGACCTCTCCATGGTATGCACCAATACACCAAATGACCAAAATGGTGCAAATTTTGGTGCAAACCTTCTCTTAACCAAGACACTAAAATAGTGTCAATTTTTGGCGCAAACCTTCTCTTAACCAAAATGGTCATTTTACGTCAAGTTTATGAAATTCACCTGTTTATTAATTAGTTTGCGTAGAAACTAAAAATAATTTTACATTATTACAACAAGCTTATTGAGATCCTTAAAATATGTATCATATTGACTATGGTTTAAAAAGCTCTTTCTATTATCCATTTATAGTTTAATTAAAAATTAACTTTATTAAGATAATAATCAACTTTTGAACTAAGTTGATATAAAATATTAAAAATTTAATTTAAACAAAAGTTATGTGTATTTTAAACAGTAGTGTTAAAAGAATTACTGTGGTTCAATGGTTTCAAGTTTATAACCATGTAAGCTAGAGCTCACAAGTTTAAAGTTTGATATTAGCCAACTCCAAGAGTAACAAATATAGATTTAGTTTAACAATTTGGTGCATACATTGGAGATGATTTTTTGCCTGTGTGAGTGTTAATCTAAAGGATGCTATTTTTAGTTCAAATTGATGTAAAATTTGATAAGCATGCATTGGAAATGCTTAAATAGGTAGAGATGGAAAATTTGGTGGGTTGGACAATTTGGGTAATGGATTGAACCGGTCAGGTCGACCCGAAACACTTTCTGTTCAAATGTTATCGATTTTTATGAATAAATAGTGTGTCAAATATGGTTACAAAAGTTATATATCATTTCAGTGAGCCTGTGGTTTTGCACAAAATGATTTAGTAGGTTTTATGCATTAAACGTATACTTTGGGCAACTTTTGACCCATTTGGCAAATTAGACCAGTTCCCTTTTAAGTTATGTTCTATTTTTGTTCTACCCTTTGAAGATCAAACATAACTTAAACCAACCCATTTCTAATCAAATAGATTGAAATTACCACATCTACTTATATCTAAATTTACTTACATGAACCTCGAGGTTAATTTTCCAGCTTTTAGGACTTATGCTCTTCATATCCAAGCTGCAGCGTTGCTCAAAACCTTCATTCCAGCAGACACATCCATCAGTGTCTATGCACTGTTTCGAGGTATGATCTTTTTGAATAGCCATTCTAGGTACGTAACCTTTTCTTGGAACTCCTAGTTTTATATGCACTTGCAGCTTATAAGTATCCTTATTTGGAATGTTATCGATAACTAGGCCTTCAAGCTTACAGATTTTGAGTTGGAGCTTGATGTGCTTGGTGCCTGATGTTGAACAAAACATCCAGTTTGTCATATTGGTCTCACCACTCTCTTTAATCTCGACTTGATTGATGGGACGAATAAATGCAAATTTGTAGATCTTGTTGTCTTTTTATTGTAAAGTTTTCAGGGTGTTTTTTTTTTTGAACGGCAGTTTTCAGGGTGTTTGACATTTGAAATTGAAACACAAAGTGGAGTTTCTAAGTCAACTTGTTGATATGTTAGAAAATTTCAAAAATATTTGTTGTGATTATAAAATAAAATACAAGCATCCCTCATCTTTCTGACTTCTTCTGCACCTACTCTCATACTTTCTAGATGTTCAATCTTATGTGCTCATTGCCAATGAAATATATCTAACCTAAATTATATCTGTTTGTACTCTTAACATTTAGTTGGTATTTCTTGAAACATGGAGTATGAATTAAACCATAAGATTGATACAAGCTCTTCTTCCCTTATGAATTGGACATATATCTTACTTGAAAAGTTAATTATCTGTCTCTTTGCTAGAAGTGTTGCAGAAAACGTATGTGACAGTTTTATTGTAACTTGAAAATGACCTGTTGTTTTATATTTTGCTTAAAATTGAGTGACTGACATTTTGAACAATAGTAGTCTTTTTGTATTTCCAGAAGACCATCATTTGAGCCATCATTATTGTGAAATTTTGCCAGAAGACCATCATTATTGTGAAATTTTGTAACATATCGAACTTTACAGTTTCAGAGAGATGTGAGACTTGAAATTACATTTGAGTCTTGAATGAATAATTAAGTATACAACACCATTTACTTGCCCTTTTGAAAAGTCAATGATGTGTCTTACCTATACACCCGTATGTATATTGACATATTCTTACCAAATAATGGAAACCATAATATATTATTCATTCATATTCATATATATTAAATAAAAGAAGATTGATTGTCATTTTAATAATAAACAAAGATGATTACAGCCGAAAGTGTATTTGGTGCTTTCTTGAAAGTTATATTGAGTTAATACGCATAAGAGCAGTTGCTCGGATGGTCAATACATGTTCAAAACGTATGACAATGTCTCCAAAGATTGGTTCGACGTTTCTTTTAACACTACTATTAGGTCAGGCCGAGCCATGTAAGGGTTATGTACATAGTAGAAATAAAGGAAATGTAGATGGGTTTGCGAGGTTCCACTTGGTAAACGCGTCTATTTCTCAAAAAAATTTATTTTTTTATTTTTCAATCTCAAGTGCTATTTGATCTATTGTGTTATTTTCTTCTTGCAAATAGTTAATTAACATATAATTTCTTTTTGAGCTTACAATTAACCGGTTATCGTACTTGAAACAATGATATCATCTAAAAGAACAAAACAAAATAAAAAAAGAAACAGGCTCCAAAAGTTTGAAGCCACGTTCCAAAACTGCTATTAATTAAAACTAACATACTTCCAAATGTTGAAGACACGTTCCAAAAAAATGTTGAAGACACGTTCCAAAAGTTTGTAATAGGTCTTATATAGATGCTTAATTAAATTATGTTTGTCGTTTCTAACCAAGATTTCCATCTTCGAAAATGTATTACTTCTTAGTAAAATTTTAAAAGCAACCGAAGGCCGAATGATGCAGGAATGTCTTTAGCCTCCGGTTATTCGACCAACATTTGAAGTCAAATGTCTTGGTCGTTCGAGAATATTGAAGGGTCAAAAACGACAAGCTATCATTGTCGTTTTCTATCCTTTTACTTTTTAGTATCCTAACAGTATAATAAGAAAATGAATTCTAAAAGGTAGGTATTTTTCTTGTTTTAGGTTTTTAATTAGTTTTTTGAATTACAAAAAATAGTGAATCTCTTGAAACCCCATTTTCGGGCATCCTTTAAAGGTTTATTGACATTATTTGTGTTGTTTCTTGTCTCTAACCTTGAACTCTAATACCAAATGATGCAGGGATGGTTGTGAATGATAAAGGGAGTGATCCATTAGTTTATATACTCACATTTGTTTTTTGTATTTACCAACGTAGGATTGTGTTCCCAAAACAGTTGTGGGAGTTTGGGATTCTTGATAAGAAGTTTTTTGGAAACATTAGGGGTTGGCATCATATGGATCATGGGTGAGTGGTGGCTGTGGTGCCACAAAGGAACACCACCCCCATGGATTAAGAATGTGGCAAGGGGTGTGTTTGCGTGGTAAGAGATACAATTTTTTAAGCATAAGGTATAAGTGGTATTAGTGAGAGATGGGTTGCCAACAAAATATTGGAATGTGGTATAAGTAAGGGGTAGCTGAGGTGCCAACAAAATATCATGACGCCATCTTCTCCTCATCCTCACCGCCATATCAACTTTCTCTCTCAAAGATACACCCAAGAACACCCACTTCTTATCATACCCTCATATTTACCTCATCCTCATTGTCACATCAGTTTTTTTCTCTCTCCACTTTTATTTTACCACAAAATTATTATTTTTATAAAATTAAAAACATTACATTAATAACTAAAACATTATATTAATAACAAAACCAATATAATTTATTAAATCAATTTGTAAAAAAAACTACTTTAAACATATTCACAACCATAGAAAGCTAAAAAAAACAAATAAAAGAAAAACTTAAATAAAAAAGATATTTAAACATATTCAATTTGTTAAAGATTTTATTTAAATTAGTTTTTTTTAAGAAATTTCATAACTTTAAAACTGTTTTATAAATATGCTAATATTTCAGGGGGTTAAATTGAAATTTATTCATCACATATATAAAAAACATTGAATTTGGAGGGACTAAACATGGATATATTCAAAGTAGTTGTCTTCTACAATTTCAATTTTAAAACCTGCAACATATATGGCAGTGACGGATCCAGAAGTTTATTAGGTGAGGGCCTATAAAAGTTAACCATGGAAGTACATAGAAACTCGGGGGCCTAATGGACCGGTTAAACTCAAATTGTATATATATATATATATAAAATATGCTGGGGAAATTCGGAAACGAACAAATAAACCGGATATAATTAGAATCACTGAAGGCACGTTATCGCTTTCAGATTGAATCAATTTGGCGGTTCACCCAAACTATTCAATCGGATACAATCAGTGATTGAGAATTTTCAGTATGTTTGCTGTTTGAGAGAGTTTCTGTGAACCAAATGAAAAACGAAAAAAATGACCAGAATGAATTATCGTACGCTCTTGGCCCATTAACTGTCATTTAGACAGTTAAAATATAGGGTTTTCCAAGTTGGCAAATTTAGCCCTTTAAGTTCCGAAAATAAATTTTCTGAGGCGTTTTTACCATAACAATTTAAAATATAGGGTTATTCGACCCCAGCCAGGGGCTGCCGCCCCTTGGACCCCGCTCCCTGGGGCGCTGCCCCCGGACCTCCGTACCTTAGGGGCTTCACCCCTAATGTCATAATAATTCAGATAGGCGTGCACTCCGCACCTCCAAGCCTATATGATGTTTTATTATGACGATTATGGTCAAACAAGTTAATCCAATTACACTAAAATATCCAACATAATACACTAACAAAAATTGGGTTGAGAGGGGGGTGGTGACTACCCTGGTACCACGTTGGGTCCGCCAATGATATATGGATATATATACATAGTATGCATATATATGAAAAATCAAAAAAATAAAAAATTAACGTTGTCTGGCCCACTCCACCCTCGTCCACCCATTTCGTAAAAAAGCTGGTGGTCATATATATATATATATATATATATATATATGGGAACAGTTTCTAGCTCTTTCACTCAAGTCAACTTGTAGCTGTAGTACATTCTGTTTGTGACTGTCATTTTGTGTTCAAAATCTTATTGGGTGGGGTGGGAATTTTTAGTTGTTACCTCGTGGACTCCATTGCGTGGGGGTTGTGGATAAAAATTGGTTGACTTAAATCTTCAGTGGCAGTGGCCTTGTATTGTATTGTCTTTTTAGATCGATCAGTCGACATTCAAGATTTTATCTTTTTATTGATTTAAAAACATACTTTGGGTAGTGTTGTTAAGTTAATTGATTTTTGTTAATAAGAGAATAAACTTTTTGCCATACACAAAAGTTGCATGCATACGTACATTATGCTATTTGTATACTTTGGATATGATACTTTGGATATGGTCAAAAGTTTTTGTGTCATTACTCACTTGTAAATAAGTTTTGTTGTAATATACAGTTTGATTCCTTTCAAACAAAAGAGAAGAAAAAAAAGATCCTTCAAAGATGCAATATTAATTAATTAAATGTCTAATAATAATTTGAGGTCTTAGCTGTTTAAAGGAAATTAAAATAAACAGATTTGGGAGTTGGGACGTCTCATTCTAGAGTAGATGAAACCAATTGGGACTATGAAAGTTAAAACTAATTGGGGATCTATTCTGCGAGGGAGCTCTCTAGCGCGGATCCGGTTAAGACAACGTATGCTAGACCTCCCGATATTTGCGAGTAATTCACACCTTTAAAAAAAAAATGAAAGTTAAAACCTTTTATGAGGTCAATCCAATGCAAGACATATCAGGTTATCAGCTATAAAATTTCTAAAGAAGAGAGTAATAGTCGCTATATATGTCGATCAATCAAGAAGAAGATGGATGCAAATGAAGCGATATTGTAGAGCCTTTAGAGTTTTCGTTCTTTTACCTTCAACGGTCATGGTTGGTTAATTTGGTTTGGGCATAAATTTGATTCAAAGTATCTTAGTGATGTTAAAAATATATATATATATCTATATATATATATATATATATATATATTGAAAAATTACTTTAGGAACCCCTAAAAGGTCAGGAACTTTTAGGAACCCTTTATAATTAATCTTAACCATCCAAGTTCTTAATCAAGGGTTCAAATTACTTGTGGCAATTTTGTAAATAATTAGAAGTATTTTTTTTATATTAAACTATTAAAAAGGATAGATTTGGCATTTTGTATTTTAAAAAATTTAACATTTTAAATATATATATATATATTAAAACCTATCCTTTACCACACACACACAACACATACACCAAAAGAAAACACACACACACACAAACCCTATTAGAATTTCCAGCCGCCGCCCTCCTGCCGGAAACTACCGCCGCTGTATCCGTCCCACGAGCAGCCGCCGTCGTCCTTCCCCATATCCGCCGTCGATTGACGTTGTTAAAACAGCCGTCGATTGAAGTTATCAGCAGATCTGATACCGTCGTGCCGTCGATTGATGGTGCTGAATGAGTTTGTTTATTATCTAAACTTTTTTTTTTTCTTTCTCAATACTTCAATCTCTCATCTAAACTTTCTAATCGATCTTCTGGAACCGTCTTACAAGATCTGATCGGACGTATTTTTTTCCCCGATTACATTGGTGGTAGAGATGAAAAGGAAAATGTGATCAAAAATCCCAATTAATTACATAAGCAATGAAACAAATGAGGATGAGATGTGATAATATTCCTTCCATTGATGGTGTTGATAAGAACGTGGATTCCACAAAAGTAATCAGAGAAAAAGGGAGCAAAATTTTTTCAGATTTGTACTGAATGCCCTAAGGGTTTTTTGTATTGTTGATTATTTGTAAATATTTTATATAGGTTGTTGAATAATGATTCCGGCAAGTTTGGTGTATGATGATTCTGGCTAGTTTGTTAATTTTTTTTTTATAGTTTGTTTAAGATTACGGTGCATATGTGATTTCCAGACAAGATTGGATCATATGTGATTTTCCGACGAGTTTTGTAAATTGTTAATAGATTGGATATTGTAAATTGTTAATAAGATTGAATATTAAAAAAGTATATTAATTTGTATTTGAGCATATGTGATTGTCTATTAAACTGTATATGATCATATATGATTTCCGACGAGATTGTATCATATGTGATTTTCCGGTGAGATTTGATCATATGTGATTTTATATGCTATTGGATCACATGTGATTTTCCGGCGACATTGATCACATGTGATTTTCCGGCGAGAATGGATCATATGTGATCCACTCAAATTAAGGCAATTAAAAAATGTTATATTTATTAAATTGTATAAAATAAAATCAAAAAACGATTTTACTATTCTACCCTTAATCAAAATGGTTCCTAAAGATTCCTGACCTTTTAGGGGTTCGTAAAGTAACTTTACCCTATATATATATATATATTTCAACTTAGCTTATGTCATACATACAATTTTAATCGTAAAATATCACTCTTTATTAAATAGCTCTTATTATCTTAAAACTCATCTAAAAAACTTACTTTTTAAATATTATAATCACGAGTGGAGATTTTAAGTTAAAGATGATCATGTGATAATATATTATTATCAGTCAAAAAAAAAAAAAAATCTATTCAAAAACAAAAAGCTACCCGATTAATAATTTGTGACCAATATTCATATAAGTTAAACACCATCTTTTAATTTTTGATGATCCAGACATTTCTCAAGTCTTTGCTTCCAACATTTCAAATTAAAAATTAAATACTATATAATAATTTTTGTTTTTATATATACTAAAAAATAGTTAATCTAATCAATTATTAACCAATTAAAATTTTCTTTTCTTTTAAATTAAACTTTATTTATGTCATTCTTATATATTTTTATATTTACAATTCAAATCTTAATTATAATTAATTAAAGATCTTCAATAAAATAAGGGCTAAATATTTAAACTATTTTGTATCTTTACATTTGCAGTTTAAACCTTAATTATAATTAAGAGTTAATTTCATTACATACCCCTGTGGTTTAGCATATTATCAAGTTTCGCTCCCGTATTTTTTTTTTTTTGTCATTACATCACCCTATGGTGACTTTTTGCTTCATTACGAGCCCCTCCCTCTAACGGATGTTAGTATAGCTCCGTTAAGCACCTCATGTGCATTGCACATGAGGGTATTTTTGTAATCTGTGTATCCATCCCTCTCCTTCACATATATATGGGTAAATTACATTTTTCGTCCCTGAACTTGGCCAATTTTGCACTTTCAGGACCTAAAGTCGAGAAATTACAAATTAAATCCTAAAGTTGGCAAAATTTTGCAATCGAA
>JAOXNX010000031.1:23208602-23229182 GCA_028566075.1 Solidago caesia
TATAAAACTTGATAAATGTGTATATACACAAACACTATTAGGCAATCTCCAATGGCAATATGTTTGCCAATATGCTCCACTAAGCATATTAAAGTTTTAAAATGCTTCCATTGTAGGTTCAAAATGTCTACCAACATGCCGCATTTTTCTGACCCGTGATCATTTATTCACTTCTCACCTCTCATTTTGGTGTCTCTGGAATCATGCATGCTTTTTACGGGGTTGCTCTTTCAAAGGACTGAAGGAGCCTTCTAGCTACCAGAAAGCCCTTTGTGTAACCTTTCATTTGCAGATTCGTATTTATTTTTTGCATTACAATTATTGCAAGGAAACATCTACAATCGTTAGTCTTTGACCATTTTTTTAATTGTTGGTGAAGAAACATCTACAATCATCGGCCTTTGGCATTTTATTTGTGAAAATGTATGTTAACCCAAAAAAGAAGCATTTTTAGATGCTTAAACAGCCCTTAGAGGGAAGGGAAGGGAAGGGAAGGCGTAGGATAAATACAGAGAGGGAGGTGTATATATCAATATATGTATGTATAGGTGGGTAGAAAACACCTAAAGGGATCTAAAGAATGGGGAATCTTCTTTTAACTCGGATGTACATAGCCAAACCGAGTTATCCCGTGACAGTTTCCAAACATTTTCCCGACCAACTCCAAAATTGTACCTATAAGATTTTACTTGAGACCTCTTGTATAAGTGGGTTTGTCTGTGTATAATTATAAATACTTCGTGAGGGTAGAGTGTATGATGTTTGGTTTGTAATTCAGTTATAGAGGCGAGTCATGATTATAAATACATAAAGCTAAACACATATGGCGACCAATAAGAAAACTAATGCAACATGAAGAGCAACCTCCAATGTCGACCAATAAAAAAGCAAGTTCATATAACTAATGCAACATATAGAGCAACCTCCAATGTCAACCGTCTTGTAACTCATAGCAGACAAACTATCAAATACATATAATTTCGATGGATCGTTCACAACTTGAATTCAAAAATGGAAAGAGATTTACACACATGGGTGCCTAAATCTCATCCTTGATAGTTATCTTAGGCCTTGATAGCATATTTCCTCAATGGGAAATACTTTTCCTTCTTCTTCTCTCTTTCAGTCTTCAATGAAGCCTAAATACAGAAGAGAACAATCTCAGAAAATGTCTCCATTACAAAAAAAAAAAAAAAACATAAATCCAACAAACTGAGCGACTGGCAAAAGACTATGGAATCTTCCCAGCAAATACTTATTCAATTGAAGTAATTGCAACAAATGGCATAAAAGAAAAGACTATACAGTAATACCTGATGCTTGGTTAGCCGTCTGCGGATGGCTCTGGTTTTCTTCGGACGCAAATCAAGAGGCATGTACTTTTTGTTCTTGTATGCATCCCTAAGAACAGACTTCTGGGTTTGGGAAATCACAGTCAAAACCTGAGCAATTGATGTCCTCACAACTTTACTGCAAAATTAAACAATAACCACAACCATGAAAACCAGAAGCAACATAAAACCAAAATGTAAACTAAAAATATATAACTTACAGCACGGTTGAGTCAAGTATATACAGAAGTTGCAGATTACACAAAAACAGAACAGAACAACGAGGCATTTAACTAAACTCAACATAGACCAAAAAAAAAAACTTTAAAAATATCAAAAAAGTTGATTAAAAAGATACATTTACAAAATCAGGCGTAAAAGCAGAGTTACTCACAAGTATCACACAGGAATGTTACTTATCAAGATTTATAGTCACGCGTATTACATAACCAAAGACACAACAAAAAACAACATATGAAACAAAAACAAAATCCTTCTCTAAAATTCCTCTTTTCCAAGAACTAAAGGATCACCATCCCACCGCAACCAATTAAAGGCGTATATGGGTCAAGCAACAAAAGAAAAACTTTCAGACTGTGTACGAGCTTGATAAATTTTAGAAGCTCAAACAAAAGTTACTGCTCGATTAGTTTCACAAGCAATAAGTACATTCGGTTAGAAAACTTGAAAAGCTTGTGTATCGATACAAGTTATGATAATAAATGAGAAGTGTCACAAACACCTCAAACTTATAAAATCATTTCATGATAAAAACTCAAATACAATAACAAAATTTATTCATGTTCGCTCTCTAACCCTAATCGAAAACATATACAGCTCTATCCTATTGTGTGCCAGCCGCTATATACTACAATTCAATAACATAATAGAAGAAACAAGATTGCTTTAACTAATTTCTTACAGATATCACTTATTATATATATATATATATATATAAAGAGAGAGATATACATACATCTTGGAGAGCTTGTTGGGGGCACCGCCAGTAACCTTGGCAACACGAAGAAGAGCAAGTTCAGCCTTGAGATCCTTCAACTGGTCAAACAAATCAACCTTTGATTTGCTCCTAAGCTCATGAACCTTGATTCTCGCTGTTATTAACATTCAATTAAATTAAAATTAATAACCTTCAGAAAGATTTTTTTTAAAAAAAAAGATAAATAAAATGATTACGCACCCATTGATTGATGAAGATGAAGTGTCAACTGCGCTGGCCGGCGTGAAAATTTGAAACCCTAGCTGCTACAAACAAATGAGCCAAAGGTTAGGGCTAATATATATATGTTATTCGTAGTTACATACTATTGGGCTGTATCTACGTTCAGCCCAATTTGTTACTATCTTTGTTTCCTTGGAAAGCCCAACATTTCAATTCGTGTTTGGGCTAATTTACAAAGCCCAGTTAATATTTTATCCTTTTATTATGCATTCTTTCATGTTCATTGTTTGTTTATCAGTTTTGGTATCAAATTAAAAAGTAAATATTTTTAGTTAAATGATTATATAATGGGTTGTCTTTAACGTGAATAAAAAATTATATATATTTATCATTAAATCCAGGGGATGAGTTTTTTTATATGTAAAGTATCATCTTTTTATGTATGTTATTGACAACCCTTAAGGTTGTTATTAGCAAAATCCAATGATTATTATACACGTTAATTACTGTTAACGTCAATAGGTAGGGTAGGTTTGGGGGCGAAAACATCTTAATCTACAACGGGGTAGAAAAGTTTTTTGACTTTCTTAATACTAGATTTAGACACGTACGTGGTTTCCATCAAAGATTCATTACCGACAACTTATACGAGACGATCAATTTCATTTCTTGGATCACATTTATATATTAGATGAAAAAGCATGCAACGATAAAATGAAGGAAGTGAATTGTTGTGCAGTCTTACGTTTTTACATAATAATAATTAAATAAGAATGCATACAAGGGAGGCTACATGCCGTTGTTTATTCTATTTTAAATGGAACTTCCACGTATGATATTGATCAATAATTCAAAAAAAATGAACTTATGATGGATGATTTTTACATCACACTTTTTTCCTTTGCAAGCCACTGAATTATTATATTCTTGATTATTTTGTACCTATATATAAACACACATGATCTATTTTTTTTTAATGTATAAACATTATTTTATGAGTGAATGAATGAAACTTAATTATAATTCATGAGTCTTCCCTATTGGTAATTATCCTGCCAAGACCAATAAATTAAGCCAATCGTCCTTGCAAAAACCATAGACATTAGACACCAGTAATTGACTAACTTAATTGATATTTTGCCCGCATCTTTTGAAGCATCGATATCGAACAAAATGATAGCGCGTCTCTTATTCTCCCAGCCTTGGTCAAATTGCGATTACTTGTTGTCGTCGTCATATGTAGCTCTAGAAAGATTGATCCATACACCATCAAACGTGCTTTAGAAAATTGTACAATACAGTAATGTGAATCACGTTTGGTGGTGTACGGCTGAAAAAAGAGGGTTTACGGATCATCTCCCCTCTAGAAAACATTGTTTTCCAGACTATCGGGTTCAATTTTCAACATAATCAACAAATATTTATTTCATGTATTAAGGGAGAAAAAATGAAATAAATAGTCAAGTTGATGACGCTATGGAACGGAAATATTTAAACAAAAGGTACATGAATATTTACACCTTTCGTTTTCATGATTAAATCCATAGTCGTAAAAGGTTAAATGTATAAATCATATCGTTGTATTTGTAGAGTCATTTTTGGTTAACTATCCAATTATCTATCGATCAATGAAGATTCTATAATAAAAGCTAGCTAGATGGATAGGCCACTACAAAGCGCTCCCTTTGATTTACAAAAATAAGAAGTATATAAATATATCTTTGAATTATTAGTATAATAAATCATGGTGTCAAACAAATTCATTTAGAAGAGATTGGTGGCAAATTAAGTTAATGTCATGTTTTGAATAGGAGAGTTGGTGAAGTGATCCAATAAGAACTAAAAACATAGTGAAAAGTAAGACAACCATTAAAAAAATCATTTTTTTTAAACACTCATTTATTTATATTTTCATTATTATTTTTTTTCTAAACTTTTCATCATCTTTCTCTCTCATTTTCAGACTCACAAACTCCGATCACCACCATTTTCGGGGGCGGAGCCCGTGCGGCTAAGGGCGGTGCCGTACCGTATCAAACTACCACCATTTCTAGATCGATGTCCATTAAATCCAAACCATTCTCAAATCCGTTCAGTCTCCAACACCTTTATAAATACCTAGGGCTGTCAATGGGTTCGGGTTCGGGTTGACGGGTTCAAGTTGACGGGTCGAAAATCTCTATAGGAAAAACGAATCCATTACTTTGTGTGATATATAATGAGGTTACTATTCCATTTAAGTTGTAGAAAACACCAATTCAAACAAAAACACATGTTAGGTCGTCACGTTTTGCCTCGGTCAAACATAGAAAAATTATTAAACAGATTACATAAATATACATAGATGGATGGATGGTTAGTAGAGACATCTTTAGAAAATCATTTCAAAAAATTAACCATTGGAGTATATATGTGATGGTGTCCCTTTAACAAAATTCCACGCATTATCAAGTGACATCGTCTTTGTGAACCCACTCCCAATGATCGACTTTTGGAGGCTTCATGTTTCATCACTTGGATATACATGGTTGACTATTTCTCTACTTCAAAGGTCAAAAGGAATTCTAGTTTCAAAACATGACAAAGCTTGTGACCAAAAGTTTTTTAATATTCTTTGTATTGGTCGAATCATTTTTATAAAAGAAACAATTACTTTTTAAAAAATAAAAATAAAAATGAGACAATTACTTGGAGGCTTAACTTCTTCTTTTTCCCCAACACCTTAAATAGCAACCAAACCTTTGGACTCAATTTGGGATTCTAAGTATTTTCACCCTTAAACAAAACCTTTACCACTAGATCGACACCTTTGTGGTTTAATTCAAAGTTTTTAAGATTTCGATCTTGATCTTAAGATTTTACGATCTCGATCAACGAAAACAATCTAGATTTATCTAGGATCTTTGTAAGCATAAGGTTTGTATAGGATCTCGATCCTGATTATAAGATCTTAGGATCTTGTTCCGATCCGACATTGATTGGCTTGAAATAGTAAATAAAAAACCACCAATGAGTTAAATTTGGTTATAAAATGCTATTATGTTGATCAATAAATTACTTTTAAAAGTAAAATATATCAATTTTCATAATCCAAAGGTTAAATACCACAAAATATAAATTGTTAATATCAATTATAGCAATTGAATTCATGTTTTTGTTATTAGACTGTTATTAGGATGTTTAAGTTATAAATATATATAATAGATTTATCAAACACTTAATATTTGATATTAGTTACAAAACACATAAATGGATTATAACATGTAGGTAGAGTCCTTTTATCTCGATCTTGTAGAGACAAATACGATCCTAATTAGAATTTCGATCTTGAAAACCTTGGTTTAATTGGCCTAGTTTTGATACTCAACATAAAGAACCAAACAAGTTTAATTGAAATGAAACACATTCTTTTATTCTCATAAACCAAATACACTAACCTTATTGAGTTAATATATGTCTTTATAAAATTGTATTTATAAGTCGTAAACAAACCAAGCAAATACTAACAATGTCTTCCTCCGTTGAACTTTCACCAAACGTCTAACTCGAATCGAACAAATGAAGGTACTCGATCACTACATGAATGAGTTTTTGTTTGTTAGTAGTAATATAAACATGTTCAAGTTTTATTCATTTAAAAAGTAACTATCAAACCAAAAATATATATTAGATATGCATGATACTCTCCCGTCTCTATTTAAATGTCCTAGTTTGACGTGTTAAGTCTTTTTTTTCTTTTAATTTTGACTATAAATAATGTTGTTTGTGTTATATAATACTTGTTGTAAAATATATGAATTAATTGGGTTTTAAAATGTATTTTCATTGATATAATTTTTATCAAGTATTATATAGCAGTATAACACAAACAAAAATATTTACGGTCAAAGATGGAGAAAAAAGAAACTCAAAATGTCAAACTAGAACATTTAAATTGGGACGGATGGAGTATTAATTTTCGTCGAATTTTGTTTTAAGAGTTTGTTTTAAGGTCATCATATATGAAATATGAACAACTAATAAACACAAAGTTGCCAATGAGCTTTTGGTCTAGTGATCCAAATGGGAGATAGGAGACTTTGCCTCTCTAGGAGGTTTATGTTCAAACCTGAGCATTGACGTTTAATCATTAATTTAGGGTGTCACCTTGCAGTTGTTGGATTGACTTAATGAAATTTTTCGTTTAAAAAAAAAACACAAGGTTACCATATTTATTAGTAATTTGTGCATCATAAAATGAAAACTAATGATTAATATTGGCACGTCACTTTTTAATTAATTCTCACTTTCTCTAAATATGAAGTCTAATCATTAACCTTAAGGCTGTAAGTAACAAAATCCATTATTAACAATGTTATATGCTCACACACACCCACACCCCAACACATTCAAACACTTATAAAATATGATGTGTGGAGATATTTTTAATGATACAATTACCGTAATGTTCAAGCACATAAACAAAAGAACAAGGCCTCAAGACCATCACGTAGGAAGAGTTGTTAACAAGGCTACCTTCCTTTTTAGTCTCTTATCATGCCGGAAGAGTACTAAAATTAGATTATACTTTATGGGTAACGATCCAATTACCGCAATGTTCAGAACATAAACAAACGAACAAGGCCTCAAGATCACCACGTAGGAAGAGTTGTTAACAAGGCTACCTTCCTTTTTAGTGTCTCTTATATGTCGAAAGAGTACTGAACTTAGATTATTCTATAAGGATTTTTTGTCGAGATAAGGACTTATTGTATCCGTTCATTTAATTAAATGGACATGCAATTTTGTTTATGTTTGTAAAGTAAACTTCGTGAACTATTTGTAAAATATTCATTTCATTTACAACCCTAGCTAAACTAGTAAAATTTATAATCTTGTTATATGTTCAAAGAATATTTTCACTACTATTCTAAACACATAATGACATAATGATTGTGTCGAATGATAGCTCTTAAAAAGAGGATCTACAAAATACAAAAGTAGTTGGATGGAAACTCTTTAATACGACTTTTTTTTATTTTTTAAAGAGATGGTTGTTTTTTAAAACCAGTTGGGTTGAATATTATTTTTTTAAAACCAGTATAGTAGTGTTAGTCAAATCCATGTATTGGTTTGACACACTGAAGCCCCGGGATTAATGAACCCGGGTGTTGACAATGAGGGTTTGAAGGACCAGGCTTGTGGTGTGGTGTGTAGCTGATGGTGCATGGCTGCCGAGATTTTAACACCCGCGTTTACCAAACCCGTTGGGTTTGCCAATACCTACTATATTAATTTTGAAAAAAAATAAAATAATAATCAACCC
The DNA here is from genome assembly GCA_028566075.1 of Solidago caesia. NCBI lineage: Eukaryota > Viridiplantae > Streptophyta > Magnoliopsida > Asterales > Asteraceae > Solidago > Solidago caesia. The sequence continues at coordinate 23,216,419 of JAOXNX010000031.1, forward strand.
AATTTGTTTGAAATTTTTTTAAGATAACCTACTGTTTCTAAAATAGATTCTAATGCAGATGATAATCTGTTGCTAATATTTTTCTAGTAGAAGGGTTTAGTGGCTATGTTTTAAGTTTTAACTGTTAGTAACTTGGTACAATTATAAAATTGTTACACTCTCATATCTATACATAGATTTAGGAGGTACTGATCATGTTTAAGTTTAATATGCTGTATATATTGCAACATTGATACATTTTTAAAACTAACTAGTGGATATGTGTGTTTATATAGCAGCAATACGTGTATTCGTTATTCATTTTTAAAATTGTTTGTCTTATTGATTGTCTAATATTTTGTAGGGAAAGGCCAATGAAAGTGGAACAAGTATGGACTGTTCATTTTGAGTCGACAATGGGTATTCTTTTGTTGAAGATTTGATGTCTCGAGTGATTGCCTGATGAAAAGCGCTTCCATTTTAATTTACTTTTGCATTAGCTCATGAACTTAGCCTTTGTTTGTTAACTTACAGCTTCTATTCTGTTTGGACCTTTTGTTTGTGTAATGAAGGAACATTCTAAAAAAAAAAAAAAAGTAGAAAAGTTGCCTCATTTCGGGTCGGGTTTCGGGTTTTATAATGGGGATCGGGTTTCGGGTCGGGTTTGGGCACTATTTTATCCCCGATGGGGATCCCCGATAAGATACCCGATGGGGATCGGGTCGGGTTCGGGTAGTGGTTTCCTTATCGGGTTCGGGTTCGGGTTTACTACTACCCGCCCCGAACCCGTCCCATTGCCATTCCTAAAGATGAGGATGCTAAAATGGACTTGCGGGAAGACCCTATCAGATAGGATCCCCACGGGAGTTTTTAGAGACGAATTTGAAGTAGGGTCCATCTTTAACAAGCTAATGGAAGGACGCTTGAGATAGTTTGGACACGTCAGGAGAAGAGACCAAACTACACCACTAAGGAGAGCGGAATCTATTATCGTTGACGGCATTAGAAGAAGGGGAAGGCCTAAGATGAGGTGGGAGGAGCGACTAGAGAAGTACCTTAAAGAGCTTGGCTTGTCAGAGGACATGACGTCGAAGAGGACGACCTGGAGAACTAAGATTAGAGTAGAGAATTAGGTTAGGGTAGGTTTCGGTGTGACAAAGATCGTCTTTTTCCCATATGGCCTTTCCCAAGGATGTGAGGGATGGTTTGGCCAGGAGAAGTGAGCCCTACTAAGGTGACTCGATGCTACGGAGAGCTTTGACCCGGCAGGTTAAGAGGTAGGTCGACGGAGGTGGAAGGACTGGATACCGAACGCTCTAAAGGAGGTTCCTGGCGGAGGACGTGGACAAGGAGTGAAAGGTATATGGGAATAGGTTTTGTAGACTTTTACTTAGACTTTGGTTCTCTGTGACCTCCGTAGTGGTTTTGGCCTTGAGTAGAGGTAGGCCTATACCGAGGGGGGAGGTTACTCTGGCATTTTTGTTGACCCCAAAATGCTTTATCTGTCGGAGGACATGACCAATGAGAGAGGTTTTAGAGGAATAGGATTAGTTTAGGGTTTTGAGAGTTATGTGAGAGGACTAGGATTAGTTTAGCTAGGTGGCCTAAGAACTTTGTCCCATAGGTTGTTTAGTACCCATTATCTCTCTTGCATGGTTGTTCCCATTTGTGTATGTATGTATGCAGGGTTGTTTACATTTAGCCAGGTGATAATCAACAAACAGGTATATCTTCGTTTGCTATTTTTGGCCGACAGGTATGGTAACTAAACTCCTTACACTTTTTGACTTCCACCTCTTTGTGGCCGGAGGTCCTTATGGAAGCAGCCACTCTACCTTTGGGTAGAGGTATGACTGTCTACAACTCACCTCCCCCATACCGTGCCCAGGGATTGGGTCCCGTTGTTGTTGCTTACTTTATTAAATGACCTAACAATAGGAATACATTTATCAATCCAAGTCAATAACGTACATTGTTGCATTCTTCTTGAATTAAAGCTAAAGAAATTATTTAAGATTGTAAGCGCATCACGCGGGTCTAAGCACTAGTATAGGATAAAAGATATGTGTATTTAGATACGTACATTGAGAGACAGCTGCCTTGTCTCTCTCTTCTTTTCTCCTCTTCTGTACCCGATTTTAAATTTTAAAACACCCGCTCATTTCATTTACATTCCTTAATACATATGTTGTTAAATAAATATATATATATATATATATATATAATTCATATTTATATATATACTTGATTATGATGTAAGCATTACATAAGAAACACATTGTTGGCTAACCTAAACGTTTGACACGTAAGCTTTGTGATGCAAGCTTCCTACTCTCCTCTAATAAGTAAAAGAAGATAATGAATATAAATCATTTCACATTATATTTAGGAATACATATTTTCACTAAGTTGACTCGCTCGTCATCACTGTCTTCATCGATCTCTTTTACTTGCTAGTTAATTCGCAAAGCTAAGACGAGTATCACAGATCCTTTTTTATTATTTCGGGCTGAGAATACACAACTGTTTTTGTTTTATGAACACAATTGTTTAAATCGATGCTTATACTTATGTTACAAAGCTCTGGTTTGAAATCCCCTAAATTAATTGGACCGATAAATGAGAACGTGAATATTATAAATAGTACTATTGGGTTGACAACCTTATCCGGCTTAGTCACTCTAATGCCAAAACGGATAATTAATATTTGAACTTAATCGTGATTGCATTGAGCTTTAGCATCACAAGAGGGGTAATGTACACATATGGTACGATGAAGGTATTCGGCTTCCAAGGTATAAGGCATTAAGATATTGGTTGAAAGAAACCATGTTTACTTGATATTCATCTATGTACGTTATCAAAGCTTGTGATCCAAAGGTAACTCTTATTATAAAATTATGAACTCACCAACTTTATGTTGACGTAATTTAAACGTGTATTCTCAGGTACTTGAGCATTATGATGAATTTAAGTGAGACATGCTTTTGGGATCGTAACCGTATGTTAAGAAGAATTTCAGAGATGTCTTTAGGTTAATGAAATTACTATGATAGAAGAATCTCTTATGTATTTTGTTGTCTACTCATTTCATCTTTTGTAACCCAACAATTATTATATATGAAAGTTTCTAAAACGTCTCATTATAGATGTCGTTTATTATAAATTGTGATTTCAATTTTAGGTCACACTCCGGTTATCCGCAAAAATGAATATTTTTTGGGTGTGACATATTGGTATCAGAGCCACAGGTTATAGTGAACTAGGTTACCTTAATGAACCTGATAAATAAATTTCAGGTTGCATTAGTAAAACTTAGTCCATAACTGTTTTGTGGACAATGTGCTTATATATGCTAAAAGCTTTACACTTTCATGCCTTAGTAATCTTACCTTAGATTTATGCCTTAAAATTCGCATAACTTGTATTTTTTGTGAATACAATAATGGCAAATTTCTATGACTCGGATGATAGTGAAAATGACGACGTTGTTCCTTTTAGGATAGTGTCAGATTCTGATAGTGATAATTTTATGGATAATAATCAAGATCATAATGAAACACTTCCTGATTCACCGCATGTGACCCTTATGTCAATCCAGATGATATTATGAAAATTCCCCATTTACTAGAAAGTTGGAAAATGCATATGGGATGACCTCAATATGAGCAACAACCATTTGAGCCAAGGGATTTTCCCATCACTGGAGAACCACCGCACTACACTGTACCACTTCTAGTAGCAAAAGTTCACGAACTAGAAGGCAAGCTTGCAATGGCCGAGTATGAAATAGAAAATAAGGCTACTCAAGGGAGTGTTTCCATCACTAGAGAAGGGGTTAGAGATATAAGGGATGATTTCAATAGGTTTGGAGTAACATACAATGAGAATCTTCATATCATAGAAGGCCTACAAGAAGACCACAATGAATTGGTTGATACACTAAATGCAAATAGGAATATCGACGACAAACACATGAAAACATTAGGTGCTAAACTTTTGAAGTTTGGGAGGAAATTAGCAAAACTCGAAGCCCAAAAACCCTCCACCTCGGGTACTAAGAAGAAGAAAACAAAGTAAAAGTCTAAGAAGGAACATTTTTAAGAAAAGAAGCAAGCAAGAGATATAGTAGGAATATATATTAAAAGCTTAGAACCTATATATATATATATATATATATATATATATATTATGGTGTAGAATCTCATATTAGAACTAATTCTTAAAAGAATATTAGTTCTTTAATTTTGATGTAAGGAATTTTATCCTTGATTCGGCTAGGCTAACTATGTACCATTGAATTTTCCCTATATAATATAATGGTACTATGATATACGAATTTTGTTATTTATGTTTTCTAGCCTTAACATTTACATTATATGGTGTAGAATCTCATATTAGGACCAATTCTTAGAAAGAATATCAATTCTTTAATTTTGATGTACTAAGGAACTGATATCATCAAAGAAATCTATCCTTGATTCGGCTAGGCTAACTATGTACTATTGAATTTTCCCTAATACAATGGTACTTCGATATACGAATTTTGCTATTTACGTTTTCTAGCCTTAACATTTATTTAAAAGTTGACACAAATTGATATTATGATACTAACAACCCTACTAACTTGAAGCATATTATTTGGTTTAAGATAAAAACTGAAGCAAAATGGCACCAACCAAGAGAGCTAATCCGATAAAACGAACAACACGAGCTAACCCAAACCAAACTTCTGAACCCATCCGAAGGAAGACAACCAAGAAAGTTAACCGTTGTTAGAAAAACAAGGCCAACTAAACTGAGCCTATTAATGAAGAAGAAGAAGAAGAAACTGTTACCATGACTTAAAACCAGATTGATACACTTATCGCAGAACAAGTTGTTGAAATCCTTGCCGTAGAAGCTAGTAAGGATACTGAAAGGAAAGGAAAGTCTGCAGTGGTGAGCAAATCAACCGGAGGATCTTACAAGGATTTCACAAATATATTGTAAGCCTATAAACTTTCAAGGAACCGAGGGATCTGTAGGTCTGTTACAGTTGTTCAAGAAAACCGATTCAGTTTTCCGCCTATGTGAGTGTTCTGATGACAATCGAGTTAAATTCACAACTTGTACTTTTTTTGGAACCGCTGTTTCATGGTGGAGTGGACACACCAACATTGTAGGAATCGATCAAGCTAACAATGTCTTTTTACTCTACAGACATTGTAATTATTTTAATAATTTCTGGCTAGTAGGTTTATACTTGTTTGGACGATGTGATCATGTAAGACTATTTGTTGGCTTTATTTTTATGTTAGATCTATTGGGTAGTATTTATACATGATTATTTAGTTTTGCATGTTATCATTAATTTTGTATCAATAGTTTATTGGTTTATTTGTGATTGATCGATCTATAATCAGCCGCTAGGATTTAATAGACTGTTGATGGAAAACAATTATTTAGTCTATGATTAATTGTAAAAAAAAATAAAAAATAAAAAAATTAAAAAAAATGTAAAAGGTGATTCTACTCTAGCGAGTGAATCCAAAATTAATATAATTAAAACAAGATAAACATGATACTTAACAATGTTCTAAACGGACTTGGTGAACAGAGACCGGATCTAGGAATGCTAGAATAATTAACACAAAGTGTTGGCTTAAGATATGAGTATACATAAAGGTTAAATCATAAATACAAGCTTGATCTTCTTTTTTTTGAACAGCAAAATTTAATAATATTAAATAAAAGGTAAACTAGCAAGGTACTAGTCACCACAGATGCAAATGAAAATACATGAACAATCTAGAAAATAAAAACGAAACAAGATCTAGACTCATCCCGAGGCATTAACTGCGAGGACTTCAAAATGAGTGAAAAAACTCATGCCAATTACCAATAGGAGACACGAGAAAAACTCCCAACCAACGAGGGCCGAGCCACCGGTTTTCACCTCGTGGTATTTTTGAGGAAGTCCCAACCATGACTTGGGGGAAAAAAGCGACCACTAACATTACAAAGGAATTAAAAAAAGCAACCAAATAAGCACCACACAATATTCCCTTGACTTCAAATGCTCTCTGTAATCACAAAGAATCACCGCACCTAAAAGAAAAAGCCAGCAAGTCATCCAATTTTCGGTGGGTTCGCAAGCCAGTCATACCACGCATAACTTCGCTTCCTGTCATGATTAGAAATCCAGAGAAAAGAAAGAGAAACAATGGAGTTAAAGGTATCGTTACAGCCGTCGTGAACGTCATTATGAAGTGCGTTATTCCTCTCCTTCCAAATATGCCACCACCAAATAAACATAATAGCTTCAAGCATGCCACGTTTTGGACTAGAGAGCCGAATATCTTTGTACCAATTCATCAGGTCGGAAGGAGAACTATCAGGTATACTAATGTGTAACCATTCACTAATCTTACCTCTAAGAACATGCATAAAAGAGCAAAGATGGAAAATATGGCTGACATCATCAATACCATTGTCACATAGATCCTTTTTTTGGGGGGGTGGGTCTATGGGAAAAAGAAAAATTCATTGGATCAAATGGGGTCTGCATTGGCTAGTATTGAAGATGGTGGGATTGGCATTGGTAGTTGAACGCTATGAATTTGTCACTTCTTTATTAATGGAGATGGCGGGGTCTTAACAATCAAGATAGTCTTTGGGTGAGTGTTGTTTCCGATATCCATGGGAATGATTGTTTCTTTAACATGACGGCAAAGTCCAAGGGTACCTGGAAGAACATAGATAATGCTTAATAGGTGAATATAACAAGGATCTTATTAAAAGGTAGAGTGAATATAATCCCTACTAATTTGGTCTAGTGAATATAGATAGGATCTGGAATGTCTTCCAACAAATCTTAATTTGATAAATAAAAAAAAGCAGTGGGCAAATAGACTGTCTGTTATGCATGTGATCTGATTTCCAAACCAGTAAGTTTTGAATATTATTGTTTTTCGTATTTAACAATTAACTAGACAGGCTTCTCACAAACCAGTGGTTGCAGCCTTTAATTTACTTTTCATTTTTATGTTATTTAGTTTAATTAAAATCGTAACAACCCACAACCGCTTTAGAATTACACACATTACTAGTATATTATTGCACAATGTCCTTGCGAACGATCCTGAACTTAAAGACGTACTATACTGCAAACGAATGGGTTCTCTACTCGTTAGTGTGTTTAGTTGAAACGTAATTCCTTGTGCAACTTTTAAATTTAAAATAGTTTTTGTTTAAAATCTAAACACATCATAGGCATTTTTGGCGCCGCTGCGAGGAACGCAACGCAATAGTAGTTTAGTAGTGTAATTCAACCCCTTTTTCGTGCTTGCGAGAAAAAGTTACTTTTTGTCTTTTAAATTTGCCTAGTTAGTTGTTTTTCATTTTTCTTAAAATTTAAAAATCCTAAAATTTAAAAAATTCAAAAACATTTTTTCTTTTTGTTTTTATTTTCTTGTCTAGTTTAGTTTAATTTCTTTTTTTTATATATTGGTGCGTTTGAATTTTTTTTTGAGTTTTGCAAGTTATACAAGTTGTTATGATCACAAGGTCATCCAAGGCACAACTTGTGAGTCCGTCATCTAATCCGGAACAATCTAAGAAAAAGATGAGAAACCAAAAAAAAAAAAAAAACCAATCCATCTTCACCACTCAAAGCAATCGTAGATCACTTGCAACCAAATTCATCAAACCAAACACAAACACCATCAAATACACTTTTCAAAATTTCAACCAAAAATCCTTTAGATTCGAACGAAGAAATCAAATCACCAAAACCCAAATCACCAAAAACACCAACACAACCAAATTCACCAATCACCAAAACCGAAATGGATGATCCATTTGACCAACCGATGATGCAGATGCAGAGGACGAGGGCCGTTCCACCCACACTCGGATCGGCGATTCAACCTCCTAACTTATTCTGAGAAATAATCTTCACACAAGTTTCATTCCTTGACAACATAAAGGGGGCACAATCTGAGAAATAATTTTCACACAAGTTTCATTACTCTTTCACACAGTTTTGTCTGTATAAGATCAGCAAGCTGATTCTTTTGGGTAGAAACTTATTGGTTATAATTTGTCATTCAACTGGGTTGTTTAGATATGTGTATACTATCTTGTTCCGCAACAACTATGTAATTCTTTGCATAAATTCATTCTTAATAAAGAGTTACATTGAAAATTAAATACGGTGTTGAAGTTTCTTTATTTACTTGCATTAGTTGTTTTATTCAATTCTATTAAGTATTTATATTTATATTTCTGAATTGTTAAAACTATTGTCCAAAAAAGTTGTAAAGATTGAATTAAGTTGTATTCACCCCCAACAACTATCCGTGTTCATTATACCTTGGTATTTTGTATCTCTTGGACCTAACAAAATCCAATAGTATTTTGGGTACACACAAACGAAGGTTAACAAGCTTACAATATGTTTCCACGACCTACGTGTAACATCTGTCGTTTTGGCTTCTCGTGTACTGTGTATATTAATGAAATTTATACGCGTTTATGTCGAGATTTGTGTCTAATGAGAAAGTTGTTCGAATGTTCTAAGTTTAGTGTTGTGTGTTCGTATGTTATGATCAGGTGTGTTGTGACGATGAGTTGCGGTGAGTCGCCCGTTTAGCTAGTGTCTAGAAAGAAATGCCTTAGATAATGTTTTAAAGTTTAATTACTAACTGTTATTCTTCGTTAAATCTCCGTTTAATGTACAGTCGGGAACGTCGTATTTTGAAATCTTTCTTTTGTGATTGAGTTTGTGTGTTTTAAAGTCTTTATGTATCAAAATGTTTTTATCTGAAAGGTCAGAAATTCTCGCGTATGTGTCTGAGGGTATAAAAGCCCTCACCTTGCAAGAACTCTTTCATTTCACTTTCACACACACACACATACTCTCTCTACTTTCTCTCTCTAGAACCGTCGAAAACTTTGTTCACGAAAGTTGTTCCTCGTCGTACGGTGAGTATTTCTATGTTTTTAGATCGTCCTAACTCCTTAGAAATGCCAAGAGATCTAAATTTTTGTATAAATCCGTATGTCATTTTCTAGGTCAAAGTAAAACGTCGATTTCTCAAGTTTCGGGCCATTTCGTGTTCTAAAACTCTAGGGATGTGTTCATCTTTCATATAGGAAGGTTTCTCCTCTATCAATTTCATGTTTAAGCTTGATTTTAACTGATTTTTATGTTCAAAATTAAACCCGCGCGAGTTTGGTTCATGCCAAACTTGGGTTCGACTTTAAACTCTCAAAACTCGATCGTTTGACTTCCAAATCGACATGGCTTGCTTGTAAAACCTTCCTACTACTTGTTCCTAGTGATTTCATGTCCAAATCGAGCCTTGTTTTCGTGCAAAAGCTAAACTCTTGCTGACCTCTTAAAGCCGCGCGAGTTTGGGGTTTTCCAAACTCGTGTTTCACTTTTGCAACCTTAAAACTCAATGTTTTGCAATCTAATCAGCCCATATCTTGTTCTCACATCCTTGGCTATGTTTTCCTAGTGTTTTGGTCCTATATTCATGCTCGTTTGGTCGTGGAGAAGTCTTCTAAACTCGTGCTTGTCTAAACTCTTGTTTTTGTGCTAACCAAGTAAACCCGCGCGAGTTTAGGGAGGGGTAAACTCTTGCACGAGTTTACCTGCTGTCCAACATCATTTTTATGTTCTTAAGTGCCTTGTGTTCGAGTTTGGTCATCCTTGGTCGTTCCCGTAAGCGTATATTAACATATAAACTTGAAACAAGACTATACGAAACGTTTGAACTTGAAACTCAGCTTTGGCAATCAAAATGGACATTTTAACTTGAAATGTACTTACAGAACTTTAAAAGCAACACATTATCCACATTATGCAAATTATAAGACTTTTCGTAAAAGACATAATGAACAACGTTTTGGGATCGAATGACATTTCTTAGGACACTAGTGTAGGGTTTGACTTATGTGATGTGTTTGGATTGTTAATGTTATCATTGTTTCAGTGAGATTCGGTTGTTGGTTGATTCGGGTGACGGTGATCTTCAAGCTACACGTTTTCAAGATTTGCTTTAATCGTACTTAGACTATTTCGCAGGTGAGTTCGTAGCCCCGTTTTTTATATGTTTTAGGGGTGAAAAGTGTACTCAAAGCGTGTCGTCTACCTTTTTAAAGTACAATATGTGTAAGTAAATAGACGTAGCTTATGTAAGTGCCATACGGGAGATTCCTGGCACGCTTGCTGTGTGTTCATCTATATGTCCTTATATGTCCTTGCGAGGACTGCTGTGTGTTCAATCCTGTATGATCTTATGAGATCCAATGTACGCTTGCTGTGTGTTCATCTATACGATCTTGCAAGATCTGGTGTTCATCTATACGACCATGCGTGGTCCGGTGTTCAGCTTGAGTCCTGTTGAGGACATGTGATCTTATTGTGATAATGATTGATTAATTGTTGTCTTGGATGTTGTGTACTAGTGTGCTATCGTGTTTGTGTGTGTCCAGATCTTAGTGTTCGGGTTATCGTGTGCTCTGTATGTGCGACTTACCGTAAGCATTTTCTATTTGGTCTTACCTTTATTGTACTGTTGGCTTGTAGCGACACAAAGGTGTTTTCTGTATTATCAAACCTACGAGCTCACCAGCTTTTTGCTGACCGTTTTAGTACACTTTTCAGGTGACCAGGTGAACCCCAGGAATGTGCATTAGAGATTGTTTGTGACCCGGCGATCAAGGATCTGCTTACCCCCACTATGGTTGGACTTTTGGATAGACATTAGAATGCATTTGTATTTGTGTTGTATCAGACACTTGAATACTTGGTTAAATGTAATGCATTTGTCGTTTTATCTAATGTTTTCTATGTGCGGTGCTTACGAAGTACCAAATTCATATAGTTTCTCTATGTGATCTCCACGTCATGCTGTGCTTTTCGTGACACCTCAGTATTCCGCCTTGTGGGGTGTTACACTACGGATGCAAGGAAATAGCCTAAAGTTAACCAAACGATCACAAAAGTCCAACTGACCGAAAGTTGTGGCGCCACTTCTAGATTTGTGGCGCAATTTTCCACCTGACAAAAATTCTGAAGTCGACCATTGCATGATTTGTGGCAACTTTAGAAGTTGTGGTGCAAATCTGCACATGATGACTAAAACTCTTTGTTTTGCAACTCTATACGGCCTTAAACGTTTCCAACCCAATTCCTAGGTCTTGTACTCATGTAATACACTTATGAGAGACCATTTTGACGCCATAACATCAACCATTAACCCCAAAATTTCCATTACAAACGATCCATCAATTGACTCGAAAACAGTTGATTTCGATTATAAATCCAATTAACCAACCTTAGACTTTAATGATATTACCTTAAATCACAATCGTTATAAGACTCGAAATGGACACAATAATGACATAATGATATTGCCTTAAACCTATACACACTCAAGGGATGATTAAACAATTGAAAAGGCAACAATTCTTCCACCGAATTAAAAGCACAAGATCGACCAAAGGGGTGGGGGGTGGTTTTAGGGTGATAAAACTTATTAGAGGGTATAATGATCTAATTAAAGGCTAACCCTACTATAATCCTACAACCATAACTTTCATAAGTTGCCACTATATGTCCCTCAAGTTCACTATTCGAGCAATTAAACCATAACTAGGTTATAACACATAACTAACCAACAGATGACACCTTAACTATGACAATTACACATCTGTATCATATCACATATAGAACATATTAAATATCACTAATAATCACATTTAAACACATAATAAATACTACAACACAATAATAAACACACACGAAGCATGTTGACCGACACACAAGGTCAAAGAATACGAAAATAAAATTTGAGATGTTACAGGGTGTATGTATTTTTATTTTTATTTTTAACTTTTTATATTAAACATAAAGTTAATTGCAAAAATGGTCCATTTTTATGTAAAATGACATGTTTGCCCCTTACGTGCCTCTCACATGATGTGCTTAACGGTGAAAAATAGATAGACGTTGGTTTTTAGACCAAAATTGCCAAAAAGGCTCCCTTTATTGCACCAAAATCACCATTTTGTGTGTTTAGACCAAAGTTGCTGTAACACCCATCTTTATAAAAATGCGGATTTCAAAAACTTTTAAACTTTAAACAAAGTTTCATCAACAGAATGCGGAAGCGACTTTTCATTTCACAAATTGATTCCTAACAGAATCAATAAAACATATTTAACTTCTCAAAAGGTGTTACTACTTAGATCATTACAATAATATAAAGAAATCCACAAACAACATAACAAACGCCAAACGGCTATATAAATAGTCTTCTCAAAAGAAAGCACTAAGGGTAGCTAAAGCCAATAACCATACGCTCCAATAAAGGCTACCCAGCTCACGAACAAGCCACCAAGTGATCAACCACGCCTAACCTGAGGGCACAACAGAATTTCCACAAAACCAAGTGTTAGCTTAAAAAGCTAAGTAAGACAACAGGTTAGAACAACATTAGGTTACCATTCAAATCATTTCACAAAAGTATCTCACGCATACATATAAGCAACAATCACACATACACACAAAAACAACACCAGGATGATCAACTCTTACAATGTGCCTGGCAATCCTCCACAATCCACAATAACACACTAACTCCATTACTCACGTTATCTACTTAACTTTAACTCACTTCATTAGCTCGCGTAATCCACCATCGGTTATGCCACATATATCAACAATAAAGGTTTTGTGTGTAGGCGGTCATAAGACCTCACAGGGAACCTCACACCCGACATGATGGGTT
>JAOXNX010000031.1:23229282-23241441 GCA_028566075.1 Solidago caesia
CTAGTAGAAGGGTTTAGTGGCTATGTTTTAAGTTTTAACTGTTAGTAACTTGGTACAATTATAAAATTGTTACACTCACATATCTATACATAGATTTAGGAGGTACTGATCATGTTTAAGTTTAATATGCAACTCTTTTATACATACCCTGACAATTTAACGCTAAATACTATGATTAGCAAAAGTCATAAGAAAAACATAGAATTTGATCATTTAACCCTACCAATAGAGTCTAACTCCCAACAAATTAAGAAAACTTCTTAGAAAAACCGTAGTGCACTTCTCCTCTCCATATAAGTAGGGATCAAACTGCACTTGAGCTTCTCAGATTCTAAAATCTCTCCTTTCTGTCTCTCTCTTCCAGTATCTCAGGATCCATCAAAACAAATCTGTGTTTTCTTAAACACACTCACATACACACTTTGTTTCATGGTATGTCTCTGTTTTGTATCCTATGTTTCTTCAAATATAATATATCTCATGATTCATGGCTCATTTTTTTGATCATATTCTTTTTGTTTTGTTTCCCACCAATTTCAGGCAACCGAATCTTCAGATGTCAAATACGAAGAGGTACGTACAATTGGCCCAGTTTTTAAAGAACAATGTCAAATTATACATCACGGTGTTCTGTTTTTTGTTTTCTTAGAATATCATGCATGAAACTCTAAAGTTTTTGCCAATATTTTCAGGAAGTTATTACAAATTCAAGGGGATTGAAGCTTTCTACGTATCGATGGATGCCGGTTGATAGTGAACCGAAAGCTTTAGTCTTTCTTAACCATGGGTATGCCATGGAGTGTAGTGTCTCCATGAAAGGTAAGCTTAATTTGTAAAATTTGATAAAAATGCAGTATTTGATATAACTCAACAATATTATGGAATGAATTAATATCTGAATAAACAGGAGCTGCAATGAGGCTTGTGAAGGCGGGATTTGGAGTGTACGGAATAGATAATGAAGGCCATGGAAAATCTGAAGGAATTCAGGGTTACATTCCTTGTTTTGATGATCTTGTTGATGATTGTTCTCAATTTTTCACAAGCATTTGTGGTTAGTTTTATTTATTTATTTTGTGTTCTTCAAGTATTCTTTCTATCTTTAGCAGTTCAAAGAAAAAAAAAGTTTAAAATTTAATCTTGACCAATTTAATTCAAATTTGGAAGAATGGCATTTTGGCAGTTTTTTTTTTTTAATCCTTGCTTGATGAATAAATATTGTATAAAGTTATTACATTCTCTCTATATATAAGTATAATAATAATAATAATAAAAAAAAATCACTTTTATAATTGGATAATAATATGAACATATAAAGATCAAGTAACAACCCATTTCCCTCTTTAAACAATTAAGTTTACCAGTTCTATTTCTTACCAGGAACTGGGAAAATCGTTTTAGTCTTTTGCTTTTTCTTAAAGCAAATTCGGAGTCGGTAAAAAAAAAAAAACTATATTTGAGCACTGAATGTAATTTTTATGTATTGGTTTTTAGAAAGGAAAGAGAATAAGAATAAGTTGAGGATATTGCTTGGAGAATCCATGGGAGGAGCAATGGTTCTCCGATTACATAGGAAGAAGCCGGAATTCTGGGATGGTGGTGTCTTGGTTGCACCCATGTGTAAGGTGTGTACACCTCCTTCCCTCCAAATTTCTACCAGTGTTCTTGCTTATGTTTGTAGATGTAGATATAGATATATTTTTGTTAAAAGTAAGTCTATTGCTTTGTATAGGCACTCCTTATTTATAGATTATTTTTTTATAATGATTTGCATATTAGTTTCTATTTGTATATGTGAAGACAGAAGGTTCGTTTGGTTTTAATTTGCAACAATCGCTTACGTTGTATTTCATAGTTGATGTAGTAGGCATTAATAGCTTTTATATGATTGTAGTGCTTTTATAGCTTGTTTAACCTTATACGGCATGTCGTATAAGGAACTAACGTGGCACACGACCACATTACTTGATTTGTGTGTTATCCTTGTTGTTCGTATAAAAGTTTAAGCGAGGTAAACCAATTATCCTAATATCTCTCTCTCTCTCTCTCTCTCTCTCTATATATATATATATATATATAGTTTCATTGCCCTTTTGACGTTTTAAGTTTAAATTTTCAGCTTGCTGACAGTATGAAGCCACCACAAATTGTGTTCAATGTTTTATTACAACTTACAAGGTTCATACCAACTTGGAGAATTGTCCCTGGTGAAGATATCATTGAGCTAGCCTTTAGAGATCCTAAAATTAGAGAGGAAGTAATCAACTTCAAATATCTCCTATACGATGTCACGATAATTGTGTTTCCCCTGTTACGAATTTAAGCATGTGTATTTCCTTGTGACAGATTCGTAAGAACCCGTTATGCTACAAAGGCCGTGCGCGCCTACAAACTGGTTTGGAATTGTTTAATGTCACCGTTGACCTTGAAAAGAGGCTAAAAGAGGTAACATTACCGTTCTTAATTGCACATGGGGAGGATGACAAAGTGACCGATCCCTTGACAAGCAAACTGTTATACGAAACTGCATCTAGTACTGACAAGACCTTAAAGATGTATCCAGGAATGTGGCATGCGCTCACTTACGGAGAGTTCACTGAAAACACCGATACCGTTTTTGCTGATATCATTAGCTGGATAAATGAAAGAATTGCCCGAGGAAACTCAAGACTGGAGAGGGAGCAAAAGAACATAAACGACGAGCTTCATAAAAAGTAAAAAGAGCGATAACTGGGGTTTCTACCTGTGTAAAAAAGCATAGCAAGCACTTCATTTTCTTGTGTTCCTTTACATAAAAATCATAATTCCTTCATTTTGAGACGTATGCACGTAAACTGT
Organism: Solidago caesia; assembly: GCA_028566075.1. Taxonomy (NCBI): domain Eukaryota; kingdom Viridiplantae; phylum Streptophyta; class Magnoliopsida; order Asterales; family Asteraceae; genus Solidago; species Solidago caesia. The sequence continues at coordinate 23,232,121 of JAOXNX010000031.1, forward strand.
TTCTAACGTATCTTTAGATTTAAGCATAAAATAGTCGTGTCAATCAGCCAAATAATAATATGATATGATTAATCAAAGGCATAACAAAGAATTATCAAGTTATACGTATCAAGAGACAATACATATCAATCTTGAAATGTGATGGAAAGGTCTACCTAATGTTCCAAAAATATAAAGACTTATCAAGGGCCAAAGTTCACCTAATGGAACATATAAAAGGGTTTTAAAATCTAAATTCAAAGGCTGTCCAAAGGCAAACCTACCACAACAACAATATCAAAGATAGCGGTAGGTAAAATAACAACTTCAATGATTAAGAGTTCCTTCCATTATTGACTCTTTGTCTTTCCCCTCAAAATATTTTTTTTCTCAATTACAATCAATTTTGTACATGCTAAAACACAAGAAAAATGTAATGTGGAAGCTTAACAACTCAAAAAAATAATAATATTACAAGTGATGATATCATTCAGTAAAAAGGAAATACATACCTGAATGTGCTTCATCAGTTCATCACTTCATCAAGTTTTCAGGTGACAAATATATATATTCCCAGTTCTCCAATACAACAAAAATCACATGGAGCAAAAAGGATTCCAGATTCTAACCAATTATGTATAAAGTAATTGATCCAAGATAACATATGTGTATCCGCAATATGTCCCGGTTTGTTGAGTGTAAAAGACGATATATATAAAAGGTAAAGCTCAACCAGGTCCAGATAGCAAGTTTCATAATCCTAACTAGCTGTACTATTGTAGCATCTCAAAATTCCAAATCTGCAAAATTTGAATCAGATTCAGGATGGTAACCTTCATCTTTCATAAGCTTGCTTAACCTATGTACCTCCGCACGTATTTCTTTTATTTGTGGATGCAACTGGTCTCCAACGACAAACACATTACAGTGACTCTTAATCTCGATCCAGCTGGCTCCGGGCTCCTTACTCACCCCACGGATATTCATCAATTTACGAACTCGTTCAACATCTTCTGATCTTGCCAAAGCCTTATAAATACTAGATAATAATACATATGCAGAAGATTCTTGTGAGCCCAATTCCATTAACTTCTCACCTGCATAGACTCCTAATTCGTAGTAACGATAATTCCTACAAGCACTTAATAATATACGCCATAGACAAAGACCATGATCTATTGGTGCTGATTCGATAAATTCTTTTGCTTCGGTGAGCTTTCCCCCACGGCTTAGAAGATCAACCATGCACGCATAATGGTCTATTCTTGGAGTAATACCATACTCATTCGACATCATATTGAAATATTCCCAACCTTTTTCTACCATTCCCATGTGGCTACAAGCAGTGAGAATATTTACAAAAGTTACATAGTCCGGCTTTGTACCCTCAATATGCATTTTATTGAACAATTCAAGTGCTTCGTTACCATGTCCATTTTGAGCAAGACCTGAAATCATTGAGTTCCAAGAAACAACATCCCTTGATGTCATCCTTGTAAATACAAGATCTCCGTCTTTCAAGCTTCCACATTTAGCATACATGGTGGAGAGTGCACCTCCAATTGGAACCTCAAGCCCAAATCCATGTTTAATACTAGTGGCATGGATTTGTTTTCCTTGCTCTAATGCAGCAAGACTCGAGCATGCTTTGAGCACACTTGCCATGGTGAGCTCGTTCGGTGAGATACCTTGTTTTCGCATTCTACAAAACAAATCCATGGCGGTCTCATTTTCTCCATTTTGAACATACCCACTAATCATTGAAGTCCAAAACACGATATCCGGTTCTTGTAAATGATCAAACCCCTTTCGTGCATCATCCAAGGAACCACATTTAGCATACATATCAACCAAAGCCGTCATTATATATATCTGATACTGAAATCCTAACTTAATCGAGTACGCGTGTGCCTCCTTTCCTTCTCCAAGAGCCGAACCATCACTACAAGCATTAATAACCCCAACAAGCGTAAACTCACTAGCAACCAACCCGTTCAAATGCATCTTCGTAAACAACCCCAACGCCTTTCTACAATCCCCACCCTGCGCATACCCTGTAATCATTGCAGACCAAGTAATCGAATTCTTATTACTAGACAACTCAAACGCCTTAACAGCCTCATCCAAGCTACCACACTTCGAATACATTGTCACAATCGCATTACCAACAGACACGTAAGCCAACAACCCATGTTTAAGTCCAAGACAATGAATCTGCGACCCAACTCCAACAAATTCGGGCAAAGTAAACGCACTCAAAACACTCGTGACAACAAACTCATTAACACACTCGTCTTCTTCACAAACCAACTTCTTGAACAACCCAAACGCCTCACCGCAAATCCTCTGCATCGAATACCCAGAAATCATCGTGGCCCAAGAAAACGAATTCTTCTCAGGCATTTCATCAAACACCTTACGCGCATCCTCAACCAACCCACCTTTACAATACACATTCAACAAAGAACTCCCAACAAATATATCCTCACACTTTCCCAACTTAGCAGCAACACAATGCACTACTTTCCCATAAACCGAATCCATTAAACTCGAAGCAGCAGTAAAGACGCCTGCGAAAGTTCGGGAATCTGGCAACACTGTTGTATCTTGGGACATCATTTGTTTAAAAAGCTGCATTACAATGATGGAATTGTGACGACCGCTTAGTTGCGAATAGCCGTTGATTAAGGAGTTCCATGAAACAACGTCTTTGTGTTTGATGGTTTGGAATGCGCGATGGGCTTCGGGCAAAAGATGGCATTTGGCGTAAAAGTTGACTAAGGTGTTGGTAATGTATGAGCAGTGGGTTGAGCCAGTTTTGATTATGTGTGCGTGAAGGGATTTGCCGCTTGGGATGTTTTTGTGTTGGGTAAATTCCAGGAATTGTGTAAAGATTGATCGGTAATGTGGACTTGCTGCTGCTGCTGTCATGAATCAATGTTTTTTTAACAACATAAAACCCACCGTGTGTCCAATATGTCATCCAAACCTTAGATAAAAGCTTTTGAGGGGTTCTATTCGTGTTGTTGTTGTTGTCTCATAACAAATATGCATTATATAGTCAAATTTTTATGTCTTTGTATGCAAAAAGAAATGTTTTTATTTTTTTTTCACTTCTTTTCTCTACTAATTTGACGCAATAAACACACCACAAAGTTTGATAAATATATCATAGGAAAGTATACAGCTTTCATACATAGCAAATTGTACAAAGCACGGTTGCAATACATTTATCAAATACCTTTTAGGGAGGGGGGTCTCTCAATTTTTTCCTATATCCTTTAAAGATAGCCTAAAGGATAGGAAAAACATAGATTCAGCTTTTGGCAGATGGCGTATACTTTAAAGAAGGTTTTTATTGATAACAACATCAGTCACATCCAAAGTGTTCCAAAGACAAAAATAAGTCTCTAGTGCAGATTCTTGTTCACTTTACAGTGGTGTTGTACCAAATCAAAACATTCCAGTGGGGTTTGCAATCCTGTTTTTCTTATAATAATTCAAGCTCGAGTTAGGACAGTTCATTGTGAACCTGGATGGCCAAGTGAGTTCAAAGAATCAAAGTGTGCAATCTACTCATCAACTTTAACTTGATAAACATTATACATATATATGTAGCGAAAATGTGGTTATTTTTAAATAATATGATTGAACAACACATTAAGCAATTTAAGTGCTTACAAACCAAACCTCTAAATACAACAACTCCATATATGAATCTCATCGGCTCCACTTCTCATCAAATGCACACACACACACATATATATATATATATATATATCCCAGTGTCTCATCAAATACATATACATACACAAAAACTATCCCTCAATCTCATTTCAAACACCCAAATGGCAAATCTTAACCTTTGCACCTCTACACTTTGCATGTTTTTGCTAGCCATCTCATTTGGATGTGCTACTGGAACCCGTATCCTCATCGATACAGCCCCACTTTCGACTACCCAACACGACTAGTTTGGTCCAATAAACGCGGCTGATCCCCCTGACGTGGCACCTCAAGATGACCCCACCCCTGACCTACCAACAGATGATACCCCCACTACCATAGCACCTGTACCAGTTGTTAGTCCTTCCATCCCTTTACCAACTGCAACAAGTCCTGCTGTTGCCCCTGGTGTCACAGGCTCCCCGGTGGCAACAACTGCTACTACTAATGTGGCACCAGTGACACCTACATCAGGCGGGTCTGCAGCAGTTGGTGCAACCAATGGTGCAGTAACCGATGCAGAACACCCAACCTTGAGCTTCTTTATGCATGATGTGCTAGGAGGGTCTCATGCTACAAGCAGAGTGGTCACGGGAATTGTTGCCACCTCTGATGCCAACGCTGTGCCGTTTTCAAGACCCAACAGTCAAGTTTTTCCAATAACCGGTGGAGTCCCGCTAAGCAACATCAATGGCATAGTCAATAACAACAACCTTCCATTCTTAGCCGGCTTCAATAGCAATAGCCCAAACAACCCAAATTCCAACACTGTCCTCCAAAACACTGGGAACAACAACGTTGTGAATGGAGGAAACAACTTACCATTTGTCTCTGCAGGTCAACTTCCATCTGGCATAACTCTCCAACAACTCATGTTTGGGTCAATCACTGTCATTGATAACGAGTTGACTGAAGGACATGAGCTTGGGACTGGGGTGCTCGGAAGAGGACAAGGGTTCTACCTCTCAAGCTCATTAGATGGGAGTAGTCACACATTTGCACTAACCACATTGTTCCATGGTAGTGATCATGAAGTAGATGACACGATTAGCTTCTTTGGGGTTCACCGGACTGCTTCAGAAGTCTCTCATATTGTGGTAATTGGTGGGACAGGTAAGTATGAAGATGCCAAAGGGTATGCCACCATTGAAAGTCTACCTCAGGTGGATGAACACACTACTGATGGGGTTGAAACCGTTGTTCATGTTAATGTCTACCTTACTACACCATAAAGAGTTCTCCTTATGTACTTACATTGATTTATGTTTTGTGATTCTTGCTTGAATTGAAATACTTTCAGATCTGAAATATTATTTGTATAATCCTATTGCTTTAAACCCACACACTATATGCAAAATCAATCGTTGTGGTCTCATTCTTTATATCTTCATCAAACCAAAAGAACAAACAAATGCGATACATATGACACTTTATCCCATTTGTCAAAAATGGGTGAATTCAAACTGTAATTTACCTTCAATGGGTCAAACCGGTAAAGTTTTAAAGCTTGAAAGAATGGAAACAGGTCTAATGGGTCGAGTAGCTTGAAAGCCATCAAAAGTGTGTTTTGAATGCTTAAACCTCCTTACAAAAAATTTAAATTATTACTTTCACAAAATAAGTTTTATAATCATTTTAATTTATAGAAATTTCTAAAGAAAAAACGACAAAAATAAGTGTTGAAGGGTAACCCAGCCCAGCATGTTTGGCCCATACTAAAAAATCTTATACTTTTTTACTCGGACCCATTTGACCCATTACTCAACCAGCCTACTTTGCCACCTCTAAAACACGGACACTTCAAGCTGAGACTAACTCTGCTGCTAGCTGGTCAAACAAAAAGATTTCGATCTCCCTCACAAGAGAATCCATTTCTTCGACTGGGTCAAACCAGGGTCCTCTTCCCACAGCCTTCTCCGACAGCCCATCATTGACTCCCTTTTCTTGACCAACTAGAACGGTCAAAAGTTCTTCCTCGATGACATCTCTCCTCAAAATATTTGCCATCTTTCTTCTTAAAGGCTTGGAGCAAGCACGAATGTCTACATGTGGTCTAACAATTTCCGTCATACCTGCATTTATACGGTCAAAGAGGAACCTTCTCTCAGCCATATGCCATAACTCTTGCTTCCCATATTTCTTCTCTAACATTTCAAAAACCAAGGGGCTCGCCATGATTTCTGAAGAATACCATCTTTCAAAGTGTATCTCCCTGTTGCCATCTTGGAACCCTGATGCATCTAGTACATCTACCAGGTATGAAAAATCCCGACTTTCTTTGGTACCAAAGGGTATCATTAACTGTATGTTTTCATCGGTACAAGATCTTTCATCATCACTCGATGTAACCATTTCAGGGTTGATGTCATTTTCCTCTGATTCTGACTTGAGAAGCTGAAGTTGCATCCACAAACCTACCAATTAACATAGAACACACATGAGACTACGAATATACTGAATAAGGTTATATCAAAGGTGTTCTTTCGAACCATTTCTACACGAAAGTTTGCTTTTTATTATTTGTCACTTGTAAGTTGTAACTAGTCAAATGGGTCGAAGTAAAAGATTTAACTGTGAAGGTAAATACTTATATGAGTTAAAAGCCATCAGACATGTTTCTGTCTTCCAAAAAAACAAAGTAATCAGACATCTAGTCATTTGCATAAAACCTTCAAAAATTGTATGTTAGAAAAGGTTTATGCTTTATTATTATTATAACTTTCAAGGGCATAATATCGTTTCATGATCATATTTAACATATTAAACGTTCATGAAATTGAAAAGAAAAATGTTAGAAAAGTGTCGGTTCTGACTCACTACCCAACACACCCAACTTGACACTGTCACACTACTAATTATTATGATGCAAAAAAAGGGTTTTGTATACACTAACCATGGAGATCAGTTTCCATACTTCCACAATACTCAGAGCTTGATGAATTGTCTTCCCTAAATGGAGGTTCTAGAACTGAAATTGGACTACGCTGATATATTTCACCTTTACCATCAGAGTGTTCTTCATCATGTTGTAAACAATCTGAATATGCTGAGCCAAATTCATGAGATATAACCGGTGAATCCTGCAAATATAAGAAGTAACCATGAATCTCTAAGTAGTAAATGAAAAATGTCAGGCTATAAGACATTCTGAATAATACCTGTTCAGACGACAGATCCGATACATGGGAAGAACATTCTTCTTTTGCAGAGTGGTTACCTTTGTCTTCAGTAATGGTATCACCATGAAAAGATTCGACATTTTTTATTCCTGGATCTGCTTTTGAATTGTTCATCAATTTCCAAAAACTTGTCTTTGCATCACTTCTAGTCGTTTTCACAGATTTTGTGTTCGATTTGGAAGAAAAATTCAAAGGTTTGAATACGGGTAATTTGATGACAGATTCATTTTTCTGACCTTCTTTAATACCAATCACACTTCCAAAATCTGATTGAGAAACTTTGGTCATTTTGAGTCTCTCCAATAGTTGTTTCTTGACTTCCCAGGCGAAAACAGTGTGAGAATCAATCAGAAAGGAAGGTCCAGAAGCATATTCTACATTCGTTAAATTTGGTCTTATCTTTGTACGCGATTTCAAATGTTCTCCATTGTTCACAGAATTGAAAACAATAGGTGACTTCATACCCTGCATAACATCACTCGATAAAAGATCATTATTTGAATCACTTGTTCTCAAACTCGCCCTTTTCTTGGATCTCAGCAGATGGTTTTGAAAGTCTTTTCTTGATCTCTTCCCTATATAACCATATTTCTGTAGGTATTTGTCGGAAAACACCTTTTGTTGTCCAGAAACAGGCTGATATTGTGGTGATTTGTCATCAAAACCCATCCACTTTGCAATTATACTTGTAGCGCTTTGACCGTTTTCCATCACTTTCAACAAGTTCACGCCTATATATGCAGACAACACAAACCATTAACCATAAAACATACTCATTTCACACAGATTTCACAAGCTACCTTTTTCTTTTCTTTTTCCTTTATTTGTAACAGGCAATTCCCACCAGGAGCAAACTTTGTTGACCTGGCAGGCAAACCCCATCAAACCCTCTACATATCTAAACTTTCTTTTTGAACGGCAAATCTACTCTACTCCTATACTAGTCTAATAAACACCAAGAAGCACCAGTGTCAAGGATTGAACCCAGGTCTTCCTCCACATATCTAAACTGCTTAAGCCGGGGCGCCTGGGCCTTAAGGATTTAAACTTCCACCATTCATCACTACGGATTTATTTCACCATTCAAAATGAAAAAGTACAATAATTTAGTTAAATTGATTGAAATTTGTATCATTATTATATATAAGCTAAAGGGTAAACACATATACAAAATTGTATACATATATAACAAAATTCAGCATACATATAGTACATTTAATCAACTGAATTACTTACTAGAAATTATTAATTTAAATAAGAAATGAAGGAATAATTAACCAACCAACCTTAATAAGTGAGAAACTGTGGCTCAAAGATAATCATCAGTAGAAGAAATAATAATAAAATAATGGATCTGTATAGTAATCGATCATATATTTTCTATATAATTTCTGACAATCATCCATCCAAATGATTAATAGCAGAACAAGAGATTAATCTGCGCCCGCGGTGATTAATGAAAGGCGACAATTATGGGAATCTGCTGCGAAGATGCTGGAATAGATTATAAATATTAATTAAAATTAAAAATTATCTTAACGTTTTTCTTTTTTTTAAAACAGTAATTAATGCAAGAGAAAGAGAGAAATTAGGGTATTTATTTTGCGAGTGTTTAATAGTGGCATCATTTGTACGCGCCCACCAACATTGATACGGTTTGTTGGTCAACGCTCTTTGAAGAATTGCGCGCCATAATTCTGCTCCAATTACACATGATGCCTTCTATATTTTTCAATTTGGTCCCTTGTGATTGTAACTTTAACCTTCTATAACTTATACGAGCAGGTTCGTGCACGTGGACGGCATCAGAGTTTGAAGCGTGTTGTGGTATTTAGATGGATGTTATTGGCGTGTACGTCTCATATGATGGGGTTCAAACCAAAAGTATTATGTTAACGTGATGCAAAGTGAACAGGCGAAAACCCAAAAGAAGAACGCAATAAAAAAAATACGACAAAAACTATTTTAAAAAACTGGGAAAGATATATGTGAAACCAAATTTTAAAAAAGTTAGATTGTCAAAATAAAAAATAAAAAACTTTTGGGGGTGAAAATGAAAATCGCAACTGAACAAAAGTTAGGGGGCAAAAATGGAAAGCAAAAAAGTTGGGGGTTAAATCAAAAATCGCAATAGGACAAATGTTAGGGGGCAAAAATGGAGAGTCAAAAAGTTTGGGGGTTAAATCAAAAGGGGCAAAAGTTTGGGGGTTAAATCAAAAAGGGCAAAAGTTTGGGAGCTAATGCGAAAATCGCAAAAGAGCAAAAGTTAGGGAGCAAAAATGGAAAGTTAAAAAATTTGGGGGGTAAAAAGAAAAAGGGTCAAAGTTTAGTATTCATAACTTGTTCTTTTAAATATAAATAAGGGGTTGGTTATTGTAAAACAAGTATTAAAGTAAAACAAATAAGATAAGATCTTGACCATTGGATCATGATAAAA
>JAOXNX010000031.1:23264524-23275325 GCA_028566075.1 Solidago caesia
TATTTATTTATGAGTATAAAAATAAATATAAAAAAATATATTTGGGAGGGTTGGAAGTGATGGGCGCCACTAAAAAAAGTTGAAAAAAAGGTTGGAGGGTTGAAATGAGGTGGATGTTTTTAATTGGGTAAAAAATTGAGGGTTGGAGGGTTGAACATGACCACTCCTTCCACCCTAATATATAATCATTCACCTCAACTTCTACGACGGTTTTTACTCTATATATTTTACAAGGAATCGGTATTAAATAAGATATAAACGTGCAACGCACGGGTGTAACCTAGTTTTTAACATGATTTTGTTCGAGAAAAATACTTTTTGTCATTGATACAAAAGTTTCAGTAGGAAGTGCATTTCCACATGATATTTCCCCCTTTCCTTAATTAGTCCTTTAAAACGTTTCACATGACTTCACCTTCCCAAATTAATACACTCACGCACTCAAACACAACCAAACACACACATAGTCAAAAATTCAAACATTATATATCTTTCTAGTCAGTCAGTTGTCGTGTCAAACAATCTAGGAATTCATTCAAGTTTCGTTTTCCACTAATTGGTGTTCGTTTTCTTGATATCTCCGTTAACTGCAAAATCGGTAATCTCTCTAGTACAGATTTGATTTTTATGTTAAATAAACCCTAAAAATCCATTAATTATTATAGCTTTTCTCGAATTGTATGTATTTTTATATAATTATTAGATCTATATTGTATATGATTGTTTTGGATTTATTGGTGTGATTTAAAATTATATATTTCATGTTTTTATTATATAAAGTTTGTTACTTTGATTGATTTACTATTGTGTTTGTTGATTATTTAATGTTTGGACTTACAGGTGAAATTCCAAAGAAAGTGTTGGATTTTGGAATGTGTAGTTTGGTTATGTAAAATATATAATACCCCAAGTTTGGATTTTGATTTTAGGTTGGATATTTTAGGGGAATGTTAGGAAAGGAAGATGGTAGTGATGACGGTAATGAAGGTGCCAGTGGCGGTGGTGGTAATCGGAAAATGTATTGGCGGTCGGCTTCTTGGTCGTCCTCACGGATGTCTTTGCCACCGCTAATTCCGGATAATGAGAAAGATTGTTCAGATCCTAATGGGAGTAATGGTGGGAATAGTAGGCGGTTTCCTGCTCCGTTAACGCCCAGATCAAATAGTAAAGGTAGGTCACTTTTGCCACCTCTTTCGATTGCTAGAAGGAGCTTAGATGAGTGGCCAAAAGCGGGTTCGGATGATGTTGGTGAGTGGCCGCTTCCTAGTACACCTAGTGGTGAAAGGTTGAAGCTTGATTTGTCGACAATACAAAGAATCCCTGATAAGAATGCAACCCTTTGTAAACGAGAAAGAATTGCATTGTTTGATAAGAAATGTTCGAAGGTTGCTGATCATATTTTCCTTGGTGGTGATGCGGTGGCAAAAGATAAGAACATTCTTAAACAACACGGGATCACACATATTCTTAACTGTGTTGGTTTTGTCTGCCCTGAGTATTTTAAAGAGAACTTTGTTTATCGAACTTTATGGTTACAAGATAGCCCTTCAGAAGATATCACAAGCATATTGTATGATGTTTTTGATTACTTTGAAGATGTTAGAGAACAAAACGGAATGGTTTTTGTCCATTGTTGTCAAGGGGTTTCCCGTTCCACTTCATTAGTAATTGCTTACCGAATGTGGAGAGAAGGCCAAAGCTTTGATGATGCCTTTCAATATGTCAAGAAAGCTCGGGGAATCGCTGACCCAAATATGGGTTTCGCGTGCCAACTGTTACAATGTCAAAAAAGGGTACACGCCTTTCCTCTAAGCCCAAGTTCCTTACTTAGATTATACAGAATCGCACCTCACTCCCCTTATGATCCATTACATCTTGTTCCAAAAATGTTGAACTCACCATGTCCAACTGCGTTGGATTCTAGAGGTGCGTTTATTATCCATGTACCTTCAACTATCTACTTATGGGTAGGTCTGAAATGTGAATCTTTAATGGAACGAGATGCAAGAGGAGCTGTTTGCCAGATTGTGAGATATGAAAAAGTTAATGGACCTATAGTTGTGGTTAAAGAAGGCGAAGAGCCGTCTTACTTTTGGGATTGCTTTTCAAATTTTCTTCCTTTAATGGATGTTTTTGATTCATCTAAACTTTTACCAGGTAAAAGAATGGTTGATTCATATAATGTCGACTTTGAGATCTTTCAAAAAGCAATCGTGGGTGGATTTGTGCCGCCTTTTGCATCATCTGAAACCGAGCAAGAAACACACCTTCCTGCTAGGGAAAGTACTTGGAGTGTGTTGAGGCGAAAGTTTGCATTCGGAAATATGAAGGAATTTGTTTTGGCTTCTAAGTTATCAAACTTATCACTTTCAACCAAACTTTCCCCTCATTCGATATCTAAAAGTTCAGAATTCATTGATGTTAATTTTACATCTGACCCGTGTTCTCGATCAATATGTTCACCATCAAAAACATCTTCAGTTTCTATTGCTGAACGCAGAGGGGGTTCTTCTGAATGTCTAAATCTGCCGATGGTGTATGATGATTCTCGGGACTGTGAACAAGGAAATGTTGATACGAATGACATTCAAAAGGCCCCAAATCAACAGTCCGTGCCTCAAGATTCTCCATATCTAAAAGGTTCAGACGATTGAATTTATTAGCGATGTTCTTGATCACATGGGCCTGTTAGAGGACACTTGTATCAAGGTACAAATTGTTTTTGATGTGATTTACTTTATATTATTTAAGTTCCAATGAAGATGATACAAAATGGTCTCTTGTTTTTTGTACTTTTTTAGTATTTGATACTTTGTGAGCTATAAAAATGGTCTCTTTAGTTGTGTCCTCTAAGGAGAGTGATTATGATGGATTCTAGAGGAGGATTATGAATGGATCAATTTGTGGCTTATATCTCTAGCAAACGAGTGAAGAAAGCCTAGAAAGAAACGGAATGGGTAGCGTTGAACAGGAAGCTGCTAAAGTGTATTTTGAATGCATAACCTCCTAAATCATTTTATTTAAAAAGGTAGGCTATTATTGGAATCATTATGATTTTTGTAATCATGTATTCATGTGACATTCTAATTATCTATAAAAGCTTAAAAGTTTAGGACAATTAGTGAACCGGGTCAACCCAACCTGTCCAGCCCTGTTTTGATTCCTAAATGACCCATTTAGCGGTTACCCAACCTGCCATTTTCTCACCTTTATTGGATTCCTTGCATTTTTGGACAAATTAAGGGAGTCTTTAGTGAACGGAATAACTAGTTGTGTTTGGATTTTCAAAGTGATTACTGCTACTTGAAAATTGATAATCATCTTATTTCAAGGCTAAATAATTGAAACACTCAAACTGAAGTTGGCGATAATCCCTTAAGATGCATAAACACCATCTAAGAGTTTTTGAACGGTATTTTCTAGTTTGATGCAGGATGTATTTACTCTTTTAACCTTCTAGGTTGTGGCAAGACAAAGAAATTCAGACTTACTTGGAACTGCTGGGTTTTCTCGGGCATAAAGCTAAGCAGAAGTCCCACCATCTCTCATACTTATTATTTATGTACTTTCGCCGATGTTCCAGTGAATGATGCTGGAGAAAACATGAAGGTGGCGAGGCCATGCCCTTTTTTACAGCTGATCGCAACTGTTTCTTGGGAATATCTGAAGAATATCATGACTGTACCTTTTAGCAAGATTTCAAGCTGTAGCTCCATGTTTGCCCATTGTTATAGTGCAGACTTGCAGTCTATTCGTTTTGGTGCACAAGATTCATATGTTTTTGTTATTATTGAAAGGTATTTTAGACATTGGATTCATAGCCAGATTTTTTTTCTTTGTAGAATTTTCTACTGCCAGGCTCCAGTTGGCGTTTGTCTCTTAACCATAGTGAATTGGTCCCATTGATGGAATTCATTGTATATAGTTTGTAAGAAGAGGGCCAAAATCTAAATCAAGTGATATGTTTAACATAGTATTGCTGCCAACGTAGTCTTTATCCCTACTGGCTGATAATTCGCAAGTAATTTTATAAGTGGCAAATGGGATGAGCCAAGGCAATAAAATACGTAAACTTTTAGAGTGTGTCTGATGGTGTACCACCCAGCTACCTTCTTAGCTGCCCACACACTCGGTGGCGTACAGTAGGTTCGGGTCTGCTACCGTAAGGGAACCGCCAATGAATCCTCACAAGCAAGTCATCCAGTGGCATGTAGCAGACTCCGGCCTGTTACCAGCTGCCAGTGAATCTTAATGCAGGACTTGCACTGAAAGCCTAACGCCCCGTCTGCATGCATCGCTAGGCTGGGGGCTTGATAGCGTACCACCTAGCTGCCTTCCTAACTATGCTCCGACCCGGAGCCTACCCTAGGGTCCGGGTGCCTTTCTATCTACGGTGCGACCCAAAACCTACCGTAGGGTCCGGATGCCTTCCTAACTACGCTCTGATCCTCTTTCGAAAATGTCATAGATAAGACAAATGCATCTCCACCCCATGACATGAATCTGAACACTCTTCAAGGTTGGTCCCCCACGAGCCAAATACGGACAAAGAGTTAGGGCCAGGATGACGTACCTCCACAGCTACCTTACAGAGAACGTCATAGGTTGGGACCATTCCCTCACAGCCCTCTATAAATACCAGCCTCAACTCCTCATTTGAGGCCGGAGCAAATACACCCCACACGCACACTTGGTGGCGTAAAGTAGCTTCCTTACTTTGTACCCAAAAGGAAACCGCCAGCAAGTCTCAACACGATTACCAACCCCTTCATATACAAGATTAACGCCTCAGACCTTTGAATGTAACTTTATGCTTAAACAATGTCAAAGATCGGTTGACCTCAATATATTTTTCTCATCTTTTTTTGCATTTGATAAATGATTAATGTGTTAAGTATGATTAAACTACTATCAATCCTATTAAGTTATAATATTCTTAAATAAAACAATTTAAGAGGTCGTAAACATTGGAATTTATAGATGCTTTAGAAACTGTTTGATTTTATTTTTTTTCAGAATTTTTAAAGCTTTACTTGTTTGATCCGTTAAGAACAAAATGTAACAAAAACTAACTTCGTATAAACATGTTGAAGTTGTCCAGTAATTATAAGTACTATTTTTGAATGCTGCAGATGACAACCTTGTGAAGAAGTTTTTTAGGAAATCATTATGTTAGAAAATGTATCCATCCTGCCAGACTAATATACAGTAAAAAAAAAAAAAACACACTCATATTTGGCTTTGAGATAACATAGATGTAAAAATAACATCATAATCAATTTATGGCTTGACAAACAGTTACTTTTACGTTACTGGAATTCCAAAAATCCCAGAAGTTAAGAGCCATAAAATTTTGACATTAAAACGATCCCTTTTCGTATTACTTACCCAAGTTTATAAATAAGACCCAATCTTTAAATGTTTTCTTCAACCAAACAAAAATGGAAGCCTCTTCTTCGGATTCAACAAAAGTAAGTTTAAAGCTTCTGATAGACACAAAATCCAAGAAAGTTCTATTTGCTGAAGCCAGCAAAGAATTTGTGGATTTCCTCTTTTATATTCTTTCCTTGCCTGTTGGTGCCGTGATTAAGCTTCTTAGTAAGGACTCGATGGTGGGTTCACTAGGAAACCTCTACCACAGTATTGACAAATTAAACAGCACATATATGCAGCCAAATCAAAGCAAAGATGCAGTTTTGAATCCCAAGATCACAAACTTTGGGGATGTCCCACTTTTATTGCCTGATAATGGTGTTTTCATGGCTAGGAAGTTTTACACGTGCCGTAGTCATAACTATGTAGCTGATGATAAGACTGCAGTGTGTCCTTCTTGCAACAATTACATGAACACAGATATGCCCTATGTTGCTGGGGGTGGTAAAGTGAAGGAGGCGACAGAAAGCGGTGGATTCGTGAAAGGGGTGGTGACTTACATGGTTCTGGATGACTTGGTGGTGGAGCCCATGTCCACCATATCTAGTATCACCTTGTTGAACAAATTCAATGTGAAGGAAGTTGGTGCCCTTGAGGAAAAGATGGTTTCTTTGGAGATGAAAGAGGTATGTCATGTTCTATATATAGTACTTGAATTGAATAGGGGCACTCACTTGTCTCGGACTTAACCCACAACCTCTTGGTTGATAGGCTAGCCAAAGGCCTGCTTGTAATTTCAGTCTGTTATATTAAAACAGATAGGTTCAGAATACTATTCTAGTATTAACCGGTCAAGTTAGTAATGTTATTTTAGAAAACTACGTTATAAGAATGCTCCAATATTTTAGTAATTTTGTTATCATGAAAGAGTAATTGCTCATTGTATGATACTTGCAGGCTCTGATGTTGCTAAAGGCCTCCTTCCAGACCAAGAATGTGCTTACCAGGGTGTTTCTGTTTTAAGGGTGCTGTGCTGTGCTGCTCTGGATAAAGATTAATGAACTTATGATGAATTTTTCTTTTGTTTTTAAAAATCACTATGTTGATGTTAAATCTATGAAATGTTTTGGTTCTTTCTTGAATAATGTTATTGATTCCAAGTTTATTTAATGCGATTGGCTAGTCAATACCATATGTATTTATGTGTTGAGTGAATGACTTTAGGTAACAAGAAAATCAAAAGTGCAATAGCTTGCAAGAATCAGTAATATGGGACAAAATTGTATAACCATGATTATAATAAGAGTTATAGAAGTCAAATGTAATGAAATGATTTACAGTAGTATTTTAGTTAGTTAAATAGTATTGTAAAACTGAAATGCTTGCCTAATGTAGTTAAAGCTCTTTTAAGTATTACGAGTATATATTTTTGTTACAGCAAGTTGACCACAAACTGTCAATTCAAATGCATTCAAATGGACAAGAAGTGCTGTTTTAGAGGGGTCTAAGAAACATTATTAATCAAGAAATATGCCTCTAAATATACTAAATACTAACCTAACGCATAACATGTATCCATATATACCATTATATATTTATATTTATGGGAAAATGATCCGTACTTCAAACTTTACCTAAGCTTACGAACTGCCACTTTAAAAAAAATTACAAATTAAACCTTTGAATTAGATAAACATACACCGCCCCCCCTGAATTTTACATAAGCCCCCCCTGAATTTTACATAATCCCTCCTTACTTTACCTAAGATAGGTACTGCATGCTTTACATAACCTTTCCCCTATATTTATATTTTGTATTACATGTAAGCAATGGTGTATCCTGGGAATTTATTTGGAGAGGACACCAAGCAGTGTGGGTGGTAATACAGATGGGTTGGATAACGAGTCAAATAAGTCCGAACCATTCAACTCTGATTTTGAGCAGTGTTTTTGGCCTTGTGAGTTGTATAGTATGGTATGGAATTATATAATTTGGTCCTATATACTTGTTGTGTCTTCTATTATTTATCATATAAATGCGTTTCAAAATTATGCGTTTCAAAATTATTCTTTGTCAAAATCTCTTAAAGAAAGCTTGATCCTGAATTTCATTTACAACATTATTACTATTTACCTTTGTTATAACATCTTGTGTTCATTTATGTTGTTGATTGGTATTAAGAAACATACAATTTGATTGATGGCTTTACTATATTGATTGCAATCCTAACCCATAAAGAAATGCATTTCAAATACGTCATACAATTCTAATAAGTTTTAAACGTTTGAATATGTACAAGAAAACATGCTAAAGTTAGCAGTTGCACACGTCAAGTGTGAATGGCGGTCTGGCAGAGAGTGGATGATCAAGAATTATGTCTTATATACATACCTGTATGTACCAGTGAGTAGATAGGTAGAAGATGGCAATAATATTTATATTTGGCAATATTAGTCCCTAAATATTAGATAGTTTTAATATTTAGAGAAAACTATACTTTTGAATATTTTTAATATTAAATATAATGTGTTTTTATATTATTTAGTATTTTATTTCATTAATAAATAGTTTTTATTTATAAAATGTATATTTTTGTTTTAATATTGTATTTAAATAAATAGAAATGATGTGGCGATAATGTGACAGTGAGAAGTTGAGAATTTAGGGAGAATAGTAGTATTGTTGGTAGGAGGTAAATTCTGGGTAAATTCTAGGAGGAAGAGATGATGTGACGCTGAAGTACTACATCTCAAAGAAAACAATATATGCAACTACAGACCGTGTGTTGACAAAGACTAAAACACCTACCTCATACACTATGTGGGTGGTCTATACGACCAAGACATGGGATCTGCCTCAAGCCAAATTAATAAAGAGTTCGCAAACAACCAACTGATTTCTATGGATTACCTAATAACTCGGTTGCTACCATACTAAGTTCAAGTCAAACAGACACCCCGCACTACTGCACTTACATCAAAATATCAAATTATGTGACTGATCAAATGTGACGTTAACTTTCAAATAGAATGACGTGCCTATTGTGCATTGAAAGGACTTAAAAAACCATTTGGAAAAATGACAATTTTTAAATGTTGATTCGTAACGAATGTTGGGCATATGAGTTACTCCTTTGAACTTGCTTTGCAATAGTTGAAAGTCTTTGCAAGATCATTTCACAATTGGTTAGGGAATAAGTTACATCATATGAATATGGAAATGAGACTTACAAATATTGAATATTTTATTTCAATTTTGACATAAAGAAATGAGTTTAAGAAAATAAAAATTAATGGAGCTAATTACAATTTTCGTCTCTGTCGTCGACCACTATTTGCAGGTTTCATCTATAACTTTCATTTATTACAGTTTTTATCCAATTTTTTGGCTTCCGTCAACGGTTTTGGTCCAAATAACTAACGGCCGTTAAATGTAAGATCATGTAACTTGCACATGATAGGTATTTTTGTCATTTCCTTACCACGGGGACCAAAAATGTAATTAATCTAGTTTTTTTAAGAATGAATAATACATATATTAGGGCTGTCAATACTCGACCCAACCTGAAAACCGACCTGAAAAAAACCGGGTTAGAGTTGTGAAATCTTGACCCGTCAACCTGCCAACCCACTAACCTGATTTTTTTCGGGTTGGGTTCGGGTTGACTCTTTGGGTTAACAGGTCGACCCACCAACCCAAAAATATTTTAAGTTTATATAAAAAAATTTAACAGGTCGACCCACCAACCCATTTGACCCGCCAACCTGCCAAACCATGACCCATTTGACCTGAAATTAACCCACCATCCCGCCAACCCACCAACCCGCCAACCCATATGACCTGTTTGATCTGAAATTAACCCGTCAACCCACCAACCCAATTTTTTCAGGTTGGTGGGTTGGGTTTGGGTTGACAGGTTGTGGGTCAGGGTTGAAATTTCTGATCTGAAACTTTTAGTGAGTCGAGTTAGGGTCAGAGTTTTTCGACCCGTCAACCCGCCAACTCGAACCTGAACCCATTGACAGCCCTAACATATATATATGTATATCTATAGTCTATATCTAAATAGTAATATTTCTAGATCTTATCATCATCATCAAATTAAAAAACACACCACAAAAAATCAACAAAACATACAAAAAAAAATAAAATAAAAATAACAGATTTAAAAAAAAATAACCGAATTTTGAAGGATTGTCATCATCATCAACAACAACAACAAATCAACAACATATTTGTTTTGTATATCTATTTATCATCATCTATCTATATTTATACATGCAATATATATATATATATATATATATATCAATCTAACTTACTCACAAGATTGACCAACATGGAGGTTAACTAAAAAACAAACACCACCATTGTGCCGCAGCTACCTGCCTTGGTTCGTGGGAGTTTAAAAAAAATGGGGGCGGCTCTATTTATATTTGAAAATCTAAAAATAAGTTGTTATAGATTTGATGATTAATTTTTGTTATTATTGTTGCTGTAGATGATAAAATTTGAAAGAAAAAAAAGATTGCGATGATGATGATGAAAAGTTTAAAGTTAATTACACTTTTGGTCCTATGTTAAGGAAAAGACTATGATACCCATCATGTGCATGTAACATGATCTCACATTTAACGGTTTTTAGTTATTTGGACCAAAATCATTGACAGAGGCCAAAAAATTGGACCAAAACTGTAATAAATGAAAGTTAAGGATGAAACCTGCAATTAATTGTCGACAACAGGGACGATAATTGTAATTAACTCAAATTAATGATAACCCAACCCATCTACATATCCTTGAACTTGATCCTTTCATTGTAAAAGTAGTCTTTGAAATTATATTAAAAAATAAAATCCATAGTTATGAATTTATTTATTCTTTGAATGGTCTTTTTGAAATTATACACGGACCATATGCTGGAGTATCATCATGTCACCGACACCCCACTCGATCATGTTTTAACAAGAAACACGTTAGGAGAAAACCCATAAATATGGAAAAATCTTCTCTAATAAGAATTGAACTCATGACTACGATGTCCACTTGATCCAAACTCAAAGGATCATAATTATGTATGTATGTATCTTCATTACCAATATAATACATTTATTCGATACATGGATTTATTAGAATTTAAAATTCAAAACATCAATGACCAACAAAATTGCCTTAATCTGTAAGATCTATTTAAATGAGACTAGACGCATGCCCGCACGATGCGGCGACTATGGTGGTAGTGGCGGTGTGGTGGTGGCGGCAGGGGGCGAAGAGTAGCGCTGGCGGCGTGGCGGCAACAACAATTGTAGTGGGGGTGTATGTAAAAGTAATTGATGTGAAAGGGGTAGTGTATTTATTTTAAGGATTGAGGGATCTATATTGTAAATAATTTCATTAAGGGTATTATAGGTATATTAGGTGGAGATG
>JAOXNX010000031.1:23315076-23329996 GCA_028566075.1 Solidago caesia
ACCACCATCGCCACTGCCGCAGCCACCACCGCCTCCACTGCACCGCCGCCGCTACCATCATTGTCGCTGCATCGCGCGGGCATGCGTGTAGTAAAGGATAATATATGATGAGACTTTAATAAAATACTTTATTTTTCAAATAAGTGACATGTTTTCTTGTTGCAATTTGTATCTCAGGTGGGTAAAGATTTAAATGAAAACCAAAAAAAAATAAAGGTTACCAAGTTACGTATTAATTTACATGTAAACACACTTATATTAGTATATATATAAATAAGTATACGTGGAAGTTTACATAAAAGTTTAGAAAATATTGAAAACTTTTTAAGACACATATTATTTGATTTCTTCACATATAAATAGCCCAAAGGATTCATATATGAACAAATAAAATAACATCTGAGTTAAAAAAATTCTCTATGATTTTTTTCATCTCACTAATTTTCTAACATATTCATATGTGATTGACAATTTGACATGTTCACATATAAATTAGCATGGAGTAATATTTTGTTTTGCACAATGTTCACCCTTTTTGTACTACTCATTTGAACGAACCGTAGCAGTGATTTTAAAAAACTCCAGTCAAAGTAAAAGCTTCTTGAAGTAGCTTTTTGTTTTGGAGCCTTTTCTTTTAAAATAAAAGCTCAAGCTAGTTGCATCTAAACAAGACTTTTAATGTAATATGAGTTTATTATTCAAAGCTAAAAGCCTAAAAAAACTCCCAAAAAACTCATGTCAAACATGTCCTAAATGATATGTGAACAATTGGATTGGTTCATATGTAATATGTTGATTACCCCTTAAGTATTGAGAAGTAAAATTAAACGCATGAGGTTTGTTCTCTTCAGGGAAGACGAGTAGTTGACTCGGTTGTACACAACTTAATCAAGGTATCGTTGTGACCGTTTCTATTGATCATTCCTAATATGTTTACCTAATGAGATTCGAGCGTGATACCTACAATAAAAAATCAAGATGTCTAACTATTTGGCACCTTAGTGGTGGTTTAAATCAGTAGTAAAGGCCTACAAGAAAAAACTTGATATGCATATACAAATACAAATACACAATACAACAATTTATCTATCTATCTATTTTTAGTATTTTACAAAAAGAAAGAGGTTTCTCTTCATGAGCGGATCCGGGGAGCCCTGGCCCCTCCGTTTTTTCCACTCCGTAGGGTAGTTTTATTCGTATTTTGTTCGAATTTTTTTCTTAGTATTATTTTTGGATCCCATGACTTTCGGCCTCGTCCGTGACTTTCGGCCCCCTTTATGACTTTACTCAAAATCCGTCACCGTTTCTCTTGATAATAAATGTCACATTTTTACCAAATACGTCCATCAAAACTTTATGTTAATAAAAGACAATTAAAATTAATCACAATTAATCAATCAGAAGACTCAATTTATTACAATCAGACTTTGTCTATAACTAGACTGGTGCCCGCACGATGCAGCCTCAATGGTGGTAGCAACGACGACGAAGTAAGAGCATGCTATTGAAGACGTTGCAAGATATGCCGGGGAGGCCTCCGTTGATTGTGTACGAACAAAATATGAGTCCAAAGGCAAGGTAAGAATAAGAAAGGGTTTAGCTAATTGAGATATTAACTCTTCCGGGTGTGGTGGTAGCGGCAACAGGTGGTGGTGACGGCGACTGGTGGTGATGGCGGTGCCGGCAGCGGCTGTGTGGTTATTGATGTAAATGTAATTGATGTAAAAGGGGGTAGTGTAGTTATTTTATAAGTTGAAGGATAGATGTTATAAATTATTTCATTAAAAATATTTTAGGTATATTGGTTAATTTATAAAAAGAAAGTTTTTAAAATTGAGGGGCATTTTAGTTATTTCAAAAACAGAAAAGTTGAAAAAAGGAGAAGGGGTTGCTCTTTTGATAAGAAGTATAAACTAAAAAAAATGACAATTATGCCAACGACTTTCCTTAATTATTAAAAGAAATTACCAAACAATTTTTTTTTTATAATAATTAAAAAGCTTGCAAATGAGTAACAAATCCTCCCAACCTAAATAATATTGATTCTTACTAGACTGGGCAAATATAAGAGATGATTATATTCAATGTGCAAATCATTGATGCATGTAATAATTTGTTAAGTGTAGTTTCCAAGGTCATGTTTATCATACATAGAGGCCTACAAGACTTATAGTTTACTTTTTAAATTATATTTTAGAATATTTTAGTTTTATAAATAATTTAAATATTTTATTTACTTTAGTTTACATTGTATAACTCAATGTTTTTATGTATGCTTTAGGTTTTATTTTAATCATATTATTTACTTAACAATTGAATATTTTGTTTGCAACTTAATAAACTAAAATTGCTTTTAAAGTAAAAAAAGAAAAAGAAAACCAAACCGAACCAAACCAAACCAAAAATCAAACAAGATGGTGCTTTTGGTTTTAAATAATTGAACTTTTTGGTTTAGTTTTCAATTTTAGCCAAAATATGAACCAAACTGAACCGTGCTCACCCCTAAACCACATGGTGAAAGTTTCTTCGTCAATCTAAATCTTTTACTAAAAATGTTAGCAATCTATTGTTCTAAATAAGCCAACAGCTTCTCAGATTCTGATAAGTTTTAACGTCAATCGGTGTTTATGTCATGATTTATATAACGACTTCATAGTTTTAGTCCAAAATTTTTATGTGAATTGTGCTCACTTTTTTCTTCTTCAATAATTAGTCATGAAATGAAAAGTCAATTAAAGATTGATTCGTAATGGATTAATTCAATATAATTTTAACAAAAAAATCCCATCTGCTTTTGATCAATTTTTTATGACTGGTTTTGTAATGCATAATTAAGTCCCGAACTGTTGATTAATTATAAAACTACAAAGAATTAACGATATAAATAGTCCATGTGGTTTACTCAAAAAATCATGTTTCGTCCCTGAGTTTTAAAAACCTCACTAGCAGTCCTTTATAGGAGGATAATGTTCATGTTTAGTCCTTTCCACCCCTTTAAAGGACCGCAAGCATCGTCCTATGGATCAAACCACAAGGATCAAACCAGAAAGCACATGACGTTGGAAAATGACTAAATATGAACCTTATCCTCCTATAAAGGACTGCCAGTGAGGTTTTTGAACCACAGGGACGAAACGTTAATTTTGAGTTTTTTTTATCCCTGTGGTGGGACTTACCCCTGTCTCCGTTAAGTCCCCCCACGTGCAATTCACGTGAAAAAATTTTCGTCATCTTACCTAACTTCATCCATGTTTTTCAACCTCCAAACACAGATTCATTGAGACCCAGAAACATAATATATCTAAAAACAAAAATAAACTTAAATAAAAAACAAAAAATTCAATTTCAAATCCAAATTCAAAGTCATATCAAAAACCAAACAACTAAATCAGTTACATTCAATCTAATAATACAAAAACAAAACATTATATGTTAAAATTAGTGGATTGTTGAAGTGGCAAAATAAAAATCTTTTGAAGAGTTTTTTCCATTGTAGATGCTCCGAGTATATATAGATATATGTGGTTATGTATATTCTGTGTATATATCTTCAGGAAAAAAAAAAGTATAAAAATCTGGATTTGTGTTTGAATTAACAAATAAGAATAAAGAAAAAGATGAGATAAAATGACAAAAATGCCCCTCACGTGACTTGCACGTGAGGGAGTTAACAACAAGATGCTAACGGCAGGGATGAAAATCCCACCACGTAAATAAAAAAAATTCAAAGTTAATGACAGAGATGAAAAATGAGTTTTTTTAAGGACCACATATACGAAATTTGCATTTAACTCTTCAATTTATAATAATTTACATAGCGGCCCATTTACTAACCTTATTTTCCCCTCGATAACGTGTAATGATCAACAATGTAAACACATTGTATATTTTAAGCATTAAATAAATATATTAACATTTAACAACTTTTTATAATAATTTCATTCTTGTGTGTATACACGGATATAAACTCTACTTCTCATGTATATGCCATGTGAATAAAAATACCAAATACACCTTCCAGTTTCCATCTTCTTGTTGTATATAATAAAAAAAAATATATAAATCCATTCCATTCCATTCCAATACTATGTTAATCGTTTTCTAAGTTTTATTTCATCCAAAAAACACCTTAAAGCACATATATATCATATATCATTGCATGCTCTCTTCATTCAAATTCATTAACCAAAAACCCGTTTTTCCTTTGTTTTCTTCTTATTCTCAACCCCCATTCAGTTGGTTTCACAGACATCGTTTGACTCTTTTTTATTTTTAATATTATTTTTCCTTAAAAAGAATCATTCCAAGGTTCTTGACTTTAGTTCTTGTCGTTGTTGTTGTTTTTAATTCTTGTGGTAATGGGGCCCATTAATAATAAGAAGTTGAAATCAAAAATGAAGGCTGTGGCTGTACAGTCTGCTACCACCTGCAGCGGCCTTACTGTTACTCCGCCGCTTTCTCAACCTCAACAACAACCACATCCTTCCGATTGGTGGCCTGATTTCACCAAAAGATTTCATGGTATATATCTATCTATATCTATGTATATATATGCTTGTATCTCTATATATATGTTTTACTTTATGTCTATCAAGTATCTTGGTTTAATTTGTATGTATATATATATCTAGTAACTAGTTCTTTTGATCTTTGTGGGTATGATTCGATTCAAGGTTTCTTGCTTGGTTACGTGTTTATTTGATCTTCTTAGTTATGTTTTGGTAGAATGTGATTGTGTGGATGTTTCTTCATGTTGTTTTATAGGGGATTTTTGTTTTTATGTCAAGTTAATCAATGTGTACCTCATGTTTTTGTTGATTTTTGTTGCAATGGATAAACTTGAAGGATGTGTTTTTGTTGTTGGACATTAATTTTTGTATTTCTTATGTTTGTTTAACATTAAAGTGTTTGATTACCTTGTCATCTTTCAGAATAAAAGTTCACCCAAAACATTTGCTTTATAATCTTTAAAGGTGTTTAATTTGGTATTTGTTTCAATCTGTCAAATGTTACTATGACAAATTTATCAACTTTGACTTCAAAACCAACTCATTTGATACTAAAAGAGTAAAAGGTCAAACTTTGACTACTTAACGTAGATTTCTGGGTGAATTTATGATACTTATATTGACTAGATGTGTGTTCTTTCCGGGGCCCAGTCTATAATTAAAAGGTTGATCATGATGCACCATGACTCGGTGCTTAGAAAGGGTTTGGGAACCATTCTACAGATGCAAATAGACGGTATGCTTGACTTGAATGAACCAAATGATCTTATCAGATGATTCAAAACAGTTGTTTTTGGGCTTCTCTTATAATGTATTTTTGTATGTCAAACTAAGAAGAATGTCATGAATCTGGTACACTACATTTTCATGGCCTTTTTGCTTTCAAAACTAGTTTCCCTCAAGGTATAAGTAGTTCTCTATAGCGCATGAATCACTGTTCACCAATTTCAAACACAAGGTCTCCCTTAGAACTTGGTTCAATAATGGCATCAGATCGTTTTAGGGTCCTTCATGGTCACAGATTATTCAGAATGTCAATGCTTACTGCCTGTAACATTAATATTTAACTATACTTGTTTAAACTAGCTTTACTCTATACCCGGCCCATTTTCAGTTCAAAGACTGGTCTTAAGCCCTGCCCGAAAGTAGGCTAGGCCCGACCTGGCCCGTTTAAAGCCCAACTCAACCTATTTGGTTTGCAATATAAGTATTTTATATTGCAATATAAAATACATTTTTTATATTGCAATATAAGTATTTTAACTCAACCTGGCCTTTCATCTGATTTTATAAGTATTTTATGTGTGTTTGGTTTGCAATATAACACAGTCTATAAATATATGGTTAATTTGTTCATGAACTTTTTTTGTTATGACAGTAGGCATTAGAACACAATGGAAGTTAAAATTAGATATTTCCATTTGATTAGTACAATAATTTAATTGTAGCAATAGACATCAGGCACAATGGAGGTTGGACTTCAACCATTAAAAAGCTTTGTGAAAACTTTAAAATGCATATAGACATGGACAAGGATAGAATGAAAGCCCAGTCTCTCTCTTTTGTCATTCAAAAAATTTGACCGTCATTTTTATGTTGACAAGTTTTGTCATTCAAAAAATTATGAAATAAATATTGTATTTTACTTACTTCAAAATTATCGTGCGAAAAAAAAGACCGGGCCAGGCCGGAATTTCCCCATCTCAAACCGTTACTTGTCTATCTATATATCTAGCACTAAGTTTGAGTCTTTTTGAAGTCAAAACTTTGGCTATTTCTGACCGCACAAACACCAATGTTCTATGAAGTCTCTATGTAGTAAGATGTTCGTTAAGTGATGAAAATATATACGTCATTATGTAAATAGTATACGTGTTCTGTATTGTTAGAAAGTTCTTATTTTTCTTAGTTCATTAAAGTCAAAATTTGCCAGATCTTTTCAAATCTTGGCGTGGCTAAAGATCTCGATAAATCCTAACCAGAATCTATAATAAATAAGAATATTGTTATTAAATTTGTGTTATTTCTCAGGGAGTTTAAAAGAATCAGCGGATTCACAAACCTTTGAGTCTATGTTCAAGATGTCAATGAAAACGTTTGACCATATCTGTTCGCTCGTTAACGAAAAAATGATGGCCAAGACTCCAAATTTAACTGACGTCAATGGAAACCCCTTGAGCCTTTATGATAAGGTTGCCATTGTTCTAACAAGGTTAGGGTCTGGTGAATCTTTGAAATGGGTCGGACGTTCACTTAATCTAAACCAAACCACGGTTGCTCAGCTAACTAAACGGTTTGTGGATACTTTGATAATTCAAGGGCTCCCCCATCTCGAATGGCCTTCAACTAAATGTGAAATGGAGGACATAAAATGTAAGTTTGAAAAGATCGGGGGACTTCCAAATTGTTGTGGTGCAATTGACACCACTCACGTTTTGATGTCTCTCTCCAACGCAGACCGGTCAACTAATGTTTGGTGTGATCGTGAGAAAAACCAAAGCATGACTATTCAAGCAATTGTGGATGCTAATTTGAGGTTCCGTGACATTGTTGCCGGGTCTCCAGGAAGATTAACCGATGAGCACATCCATAAACAGTCGGCTTTTTTCGAAAGATGTAAAGAAGGGGAGAGATTAAACTGGGAAAAAAGAAAACTATCGGTAGGAATTGAAATAGAAGAATATATAGTTGGTAATTCAGGGTTCCCTTTACTACAATGGTTAATAACTCCATATCAAGGTGACATGCTTTCTGATTCTGAAGTGAAGTTCAATGAAATGTTGTTAAAGACACAAATAGTGGCGAAAGAAGCATTTGTGAGGCTGAAAGAGAACTGGAAGATCATTAAAGGAGTGATGTGGAGGCCGGATAGAAACAGATTACCGTTGATTATTTTTGCTTGTTGCATTCTGCATAATATACTTATTGATATGGAAGATGAAGTTCAAGAGAAGCATGTGTTCTCGCACCTTCAGGATTTGGATTATCGCCCGGTGTTTTGTGATTCAGATGATGATCAGAATGGTTTGGTTTTGAGAGAGAAGATTTCAGCTTATTTGTCTGGAAGATCAGTGCCGTAACTGTTTTGGTTCATTTGAGTTTTTTGGTTTTTATACCTTTCCTTTTTCATATATAAACTAAAAATGAGATGAGACTTTTTTATCCCTTATATTATGGATTTTGGTTAAAGCTTAAGGAATATGGAAGTATTGTTGCTTTATGTTTTTTATTGGTTTTTTATGCATTTCGATTTTTGCCAATTATTTTTTCTATTGTGAAGATTATAATTGGCACTTTGCTGCGAAACGGCTATTAGACTTGTGAAAGATGGAAGTAAAGATTGAAGTTTGCAATTTTCTTGCAGTATTTTTACTGAAAACTAACAAACTTCAACGTTTGATTTGCAACTTAGTGACAAGTTCATTCCTCGAAAGTGCTAGAAATCGCGAAGTTTATTCCTTAATCTTTGCATTATCTCATACAAAGATTGTTTTGCAGTGAAGTAGCAGGTATACTGGTTAAAATCCAGTTGAGTCACTACATATGCATTATTATTCAGTGATTTTGCATAAAGATACGACACGTCAAGTCACTGATATGAGATGCAATCAACCTTTAGAGGTTTATCCAGTTCGAAAAGGTTATTAAAGGTGCTCGATAATTGAGTTTCTGTATGAGATATGTTAGCCATATTTTGTGTATCAAATATGGTCAAAATTCTCGTGTAAAGTGCAAGGCGTCTTCTGTGTTAACGTCAAAAATGATGAAAAATCGCCACATGGCATAATGATAAGCAACTTAATGTGGACATCAACTTTATAATATCAAATTGACAAAGTTTGAAAAACAGCAGGCGGTTCTTGATCACAGAGAAAAAGGGCCGCTGACATGAAGAATCTGGCTACTTCTGCCATTAAAGCTAGTAGATATTGTCGGAAAATAAGTTCCCAGGCTGTTAAGCATTTGGTAAACTACTACCCTAGATGGGATGCAATATGGACGTCAACTTATAACTTATCTTTTGTTGATAATTTGGGGTCAAGTATAAAATTCACCATCATGATCTTAAATATGCATTTGTTTTTCTGTGTTATAAAGCTAGCTTCATTACTAGTACTTGTGTTAAGATATATACGAGTTACGCTTTCTATCGCGATGTACACAATCATTTGAATATTTGATCATGGTTGAGGTGTCAAAAACTCTATTGGTTGCTTGGATCTTAACTTGGCATACTTACCTGTGTCTGATACTTCAATGTCGTAATCGGAGCAACGAAACAGTTACTCCGTGCTGAACTGTTTTTACTTCTATTCTGGATATCTTTGGAATTAGTGTAATACAAGTCGAGAGCTTTGTTAATGTTTTCCTTTGTCTCCTCTAAGATAGTTGTAATGTTAGATGACTTTTTTTCTTTCACTTGAAGGACTGTTGTTAATTAGTTTTGTTTTAAAGTTTTAAAAGGAAGTTGAGAACTAATATAGTGAATTTCCCCTAGAAAAGACCACCATGTTCAAATATGCAAAACTTTTGTTTGGTATTGTAAAGTCGTGTTTATGGACTTCTTACAATAACATGGATCGTGTATTCAAGTAGCCTCCTCATAACTAGTGTATTTTGTATAAGAGCAGCCGACTTCGCAATTTGGATGCATATGCATCTAGTTTGGGTGCTAGTTATCAGTATCTGAAACCTGCAATTAAAAAACAAATAAGGTATGGTTTTTATTTCGATGTACATTAAACTTTTGTTTCCAGAATAGTAGCACACTCGCACACTTGATCGTGTTTCTGTTTGTGTGTGCTTGCATTTGATGAATCATCTTTGTTTATGATCAACCTCTTGAATTAAGTCTATTTGATCGTGTATGATTTGTGACTCGGGATGTTTTTAGTTTGTAAACATGAACAAGTTTAAAGGCAACAAGTGTTGGGAAATTGTGTTTCGTCATTACTCAACTAATGAAAGCCAACCGTTGGCTTTCATTTAACGACGACAAAATAGTGATCATACGAGGTAGTAAGATTCACTCTGATGTTAAATGAAGTCCGGGTTTAATTTAAGATGAATGACATCAATTTCATGATACATAACACTCTTATTGGTACTGCTATTACGATCATCTATTAACATGATATATTTTGTATTCAATCAACATGACCCGTATAAAGTTAAACATGATAGGGGTGAGTTCATTTGAGAATCACAGGAAACTTGAAAACTAGGAAGCCCACTCTAACCATCAAAAAAAGGAAGGTTTAGTAACACGCGAGATAATACACATTCACATGTGAATATGTGATTATATTTTCTTGCAGGTGATTTTCCATTCTTGACTCGAGGACCATATTGATTTCTTAGTTCTCAAGGTTTTTCTTTATGGTTTTCGAAAAATAAAAGAAGATGAACCATTATAGGGTTAACTAGTGATGTATATTGATAACGCGCCTATCAGAAAGGATGAAACTCAACAATGCTTGAATTCGATAGCCACCACAAAGCTTATTGAATAGGGAGCTTTGACACAACACACAATTTTACACAAGGTTTACTATCCAACGTACTCAACGGATTGTTCATAATACTTGAGAGCATCAATGCATCATGGCATACCAAAGTGCCTGTCACGTAGCGGTATTCATATGTGCAGGTATGCTTGGATACTTGTCTTCCTTAGACAAGTAAAAAAAAAGCACATCATGGCATAGTCGCAAAAAGGACAGTCACCTAAACACATAGCAGTGGATGCAACTTCCGCTTTGACAAACCACACCAGTTAACAGTAAGCAAAAATAATCCAATAGTTTCTTTAGTCCAGCCATTTCTTGGCATTTCACAAATGCACATATCTATAAATTGTAGCTCCCCAATCCTCGTATAATCATTATATAGTTCCACACGTACATACATACATACGTACATTCAAACAAACCTTTATTCTCACGACGGAGATTGGACATACGAGGTAGCTACCAAAACGCAACATAATCACAACCATCTTGTAACAGCAGAACAACCTGGATAGCAATATAACAATATTTAGTAATCTTAGTAACAACATAGTTGTTGGTCAAGTCAAGTTTATACAAGTTGTGTGACTTTCTACAAAACTCAGAGACAAAAAAAAAAAAAAAAAAGGGTTGGAGGTTTGAAATGAAAATCACCAAAAGTTATGGGGTGATTTTGTAAATTACATAAATATGAAATTTTGAACACAATTGAAATGAAAGATAGTAAAATTAGGGTTTAGGGTTTATACAATAAAATTGGGGGAAAATGGGAAGTCGTGATTTTGATGTGAAGAAGCTATTGAAAGATAAGAGATTTTGGTTCGCTTCTTTCCTAATCGGTTGGGCTGCTGCTTTACAGGTAAATACATCTTTCCTTCTTCTTTTCTTTTCTTTTTTTTTTTTTTTTTTTTTTTTTTTGATTTTTTAAGAATTGTGATTGAAGATGTGGATATATGTATATATGTGTATGTATGTAGGGACATATGATGTGGTTACAGAGACAAGACACATTCAAGCAGAAGTTTGGAACCTTAGATGATCGATCAAAAAGTTGTTGATGACCAACAGGATTCAACTCAAGATTTATCTTAGCCCATTGGCTCTATCGTTATCCATCAGATCGATTTGAGTACTTTCAATATGTTGTTTTGTTGGTTTTGATGTTATGGATGACATTTTTGAAATACCGTGTCTGTGTAAACGAAAGTAATAAAACATGAGGTTGTATCAGTTTTGTGGAAATTCTTGTGACTTAGACTCAATTGAAACAATGAGGCGTTTACAAGGAATGCGCATGAAAGTAACTGGTAGGATGGACTTGAATATATTGACGTTGTTGATGATTCTGCTTAACGAGTTTGTGACTTTTGGCCAGTGATTATGGATGAATCGTGCTAAATACAGTGTTCGATTTTGCATTCGTATTGTATAGTGTTGAATCTGTAACTCGGCGGAAATGTATTGTTCTTTAATCCTTATACCAGTTTAATTGATTAAACTAGGACCAGTAATCAGCTCCACTGGGTTGTGTTTCCTGGGAAATAGTCGATGCTTAAATGAGTTATGTTTTTTGTTCATGTGTTTTGTCGTGTCATGCGGTTACGCAATCTGTTGGTTGGTTAGTGAAAATCCAAGGACTAGTCTCTGCTAGATATGCCATGTCACCATTGCCCTTGTCCCTCTTTCTTTTTGGTCCTTTTACATGCTCAGCCACTAGGTGTTCCTCTGCCTTGTCCGGTTCTTCTTGCTGCTGGTAATCATGTTGTCTGTTCTTACTTCAGCCACATTAAGTTCCTTGCTTGTCATTGGTCATCCACTTTCTGTGATCATGGTTCTCTAGTTACCCGTTAGCACTGACCGGCCTCTTTCCCTTTTCCTCAGCTGCCCACCTTTTTTTTCTCCGACCATTACTTCATGTATATTATAGATAGTATATTTACAAGGGTTAGGTCATTCAAAGTGTATTCAACAAGAGACCTAACTCCATAGTATGGTGGTACTTTAAATGTTGCTATTATGTGTAGTTAACTATCAGTTTTTATTGTTTGAGGTAACTGGTTACATATATAACAGATAACCGGTAATTCTTTGATGTTTTTTGGTGCCATTTTTAAAAAGCCATTGGTTTCTGTCCAGCAGACCTCCGTGGGCGTTCTTCATTGACACCTTTCACCCTTCTTTGACATCACAACATCACGTCTCCCAGAGTGTCTTCATTTTCATCTGCTTCAACCTTTTTCACCTTTTATCATACCACCATGAATTAGTTAGTACGCAAATATAATCAACTGTCATGGAAGCATTTCATTTAACAGTCGGCACATATCACACAAAATCATAAACAAGTGTGCCAATCGGTGTTCTTGGGCTAATCTTGGTTGAAGTTCGTGGATAACCAATCCCATTAGCATATTCTCTTAGTAAAGTTTAAATTTAGATGTAGTTAGTGTTTGCTACTTTGTTTACAAGGTTTGTAATCAAATGAAAACTAGAAAAATGTTGAAAACCAAGGGACAAATCTTAGCCACACATTTCCCCCAACTTCTTTCTCTACTTTCTTTCTTTTTAATTTTTTTTTTTCCCCTTGTTTTTTTCATCTTTAATTTTTTATATTTTTTTTAAATAAAACCCACTCAAAAATAAAATAAAATAATTTTCAGATGATGATACGGTACGGGCGTAGCCCTTAAGGGTATTAATAAGGGGTAGTTGGTGGGGTGATCGGTGATAGGGTGATCTACCTGACGGGCTCCAAAACTAAAAAATCGTCGAAAGTATATCGGATGACCTCTCTAATGAAAGAGGACGGAACTTTAAGAACACCCATATATTTTTCATAATTTATCGATGTACGGTTTTTTAGATAAAAGATTTTAAATGAATTAGATGAAACTAGTTATTTACGGAGGAATGCATGACAAAAGGTAAAAGTCAAATTGGAGTTGAGATTTTATACAACATTGTGACATAATCTTGTGCCTGCACAGTCTGCACTACTATAGCTGGAGTAGTTTAGGACCTTTTAGGTGATGGTATTCATATGGTAATGTTTTGACTGAATGCTAGACTTGGTATCAAAGTTTACACTGAGACTACCTTTATAATGAACAAATTCACCAGGAGACTGAAAAGGCACGCTTATTAAAAGGATCAGATCAATGGCAGCACGTAGGACTGCTAGTAGTGCGATCTTTTCCATTCTGTTGTCTCGTTACATTTTTGCACACAAGAGCAGGTGAAAATTGAAGCATAAGAATCTAAGATCATGTGAATACTATGTGTGCTTCCTGTGATAGTATACATTCTTTGTTTTGTTTTTTTTTTTTTGAAAGGAAAATATTTAATGCTAAAACCACCTAATATGTAATATCTACACCTACTGTCTTTAACAAGACTTGAACCCATAACCTTTAGGTTGATGGGTCACCCCAATACCGCTAGGCTAAATGACCTTTGGTGTGACAGTATACATTCTGGCATTCTGCTCAAGGATGAATTTTTTTGGTATATGACGTCCTATATTTGCTCAATGCTCGGAGTGCTGTTATGGCCTGGAAGCCAATAACCTTTTTATTTTTGTACAAGTCTTGCGATCTTGAAATGACCTACTTGATATGTAAGTAATTATATTTTAGTACCGATACTGTTTCTGTGTACATTCCCATACCCTGCCCTTTGAGGGATGGGGCATCGTTGTTGTACTATTTCAGGGGACATTGGTTAATCTTATTGCAGTCATTACAAGACATACATGAGGTTTCGATTATTAAACTTTTGATAAACCATGTGTCAAGCGATGTTGGTATATATGCTAGTGCGTGAACAAAGAATATAATCAGGATTGGTAACATGACAAATTATTTTCCTTCTTCCAGGATTAAGTTAGCTGAAAAGCTCTACGCTTGCAGAAGTCATTCTTCTTTACAAGGTTTAGTTTTAATTCATTTAGGGCAAGTCATATGGAGTATCAAACCTGGTCGCTTGTTAAATAATGAGAAATTGCAAATTTGTCTTTCACTTTTGCCTGTTATGTAGTTCTTCTATGATGTGTTGCAAAATTGTCGTATTTATACAAATTAATGTCTGTCGATTTGGCATTCTTTCTTCTCGTTTCATCTATAACGAGCGTAAGACAAGATGGTTGTCATGAAATGGAACAAAAAATCTATGAACCAAGAACTTGTCTTGTTGAGTAATTGGTTGAACTTTGAACATGAAAAGAGATGGGTGGGAATTAGGTAAGTGGGGATGAGGGTGGAACATGTGCAGTCTAAAGTTCCCAACTTGATAAGGTTTGATTCAAGAAACTTGATCCACATGTATGTTACTTTTCCCACCATAAAATTTGACCCTTTCAAGTTTCACCTCTGTGCAGAACTGCAGAAGAAACTAGAATTTGTGTTTGTGTGACTTTTAAAATTTGACCCTTCCAAGCACCCAAATCCCAAATGGACCCAGTTGGGTCTTTCTCATGGAGTCATGGTGTTAGTATGGGCCATGACACTAGAAGTCTTGGACTGATTGGGATTGATGGGGACTATTAAGATTTCCCTTTCAAGATTAAAGACCGGTTAGGACAGGCGTTTGAGTTTGGATCCATTGTGACCGGCACTGGTCCTTGCCATGTACCTTCACCGCCAAGGACATGTTAACCTCCAATTCTTCATCATTGTTTATTCATGCAAATCATTGATCTGTTCTTGGCTCCCTTTTAGTTCCATGACCATGTCTTTCCTAATCTGAATAGGAATTCTATATCGTAAATATAATAAGTTTATGGGGAAAGGTTATGTAAAGCATGCAGTACCTATCTTAGGTAAAGCATGGGGGATTATGTAAAATTCAGGGGGGGCTGTGTATGTTTATCTAATTCAAAGGTTTAATTTGTAACTTTTTTTAAAG
>JAOXNX010000031.1:23374493-23392274 GCA_028566075.1 Solidago caesia
GTGATTTGATTTATAATATAGAGTAAATTACAATTTTGGTCCCTGTCGTGGGTCAAAAATTACCGTTTTCATCCTTAGATTTCATAAATTACCGTTTTAGTTCAAATAAGTTTGCTCCGTCAACGGTTTTGATCCAAATTCCTAATGGACGTTAAAATACTCATCATGTGACTTGCACATGATGGACATTTTAGTCTTTTTATTCCACTAGGACCAAAAGTGTAAATAACGCAAATTTGATTTAATTGTTGATACTTATATGTTTATGTATCTACATCATCATCATCATCATCATCAAACAAAAGCAGATCTTCATCTTCATTTTTGAAACCTTTTTCCTTCACTATTTCATAATTTATCTCAATCAAATCAAACAATCCCACAATTCATAGATCTAAAACCATATATATATAATCAAAATATTCTTCCATTTTTCATCTATATATCTCTCTAACTAAATAAAAAGGATGGGTGGGGAATAATCAAACAAAATCTGCAAACTTAAATCAAAACAAAAATCTCTCTCTCTCTCTCTAAATCGATCGAAGAAAGGCAGCAAGTAAGCAAATGGTTCATCAACAAGCTGCTATCCTTCCAATAATCCAATCTCAAATCCCCCCCAAACAGCATCAAGATCCGTAAGAATTACTCTTGCTTAAGGTTTAATTACATCACCATTGTAGCTACCGTCTTGGGTTTCTCTCTCTTAACAAACCCATTCTAGGGCTACAAGCTCCAGGTAACAATTAGGCGGCGTTGGTGGTCTTTCTAGGGCAATCAGATATTCATCTTCCAAAAAACAGCCTGAGCCGCTTCGCCGTGCAATCGCCGATTGTCTTTCTTCTTCTCTTCTCTCTGTCCATGGCAGCTCTTCCGCTGTTGTATCTGAAGCTTCCAGAACTCTTCGGGTATGTATCAAAGGTTTATTTTTGTTCATATCCGTGGTTTTTGATTTGGATTGTAGAATTGTTATATCTATATATATATATGTACATTGTTATGTGTAATAAATGGGCATCTTAGGGTTTTTATTGTTACTGATTGGGGAATTACGATTGTAGTTGTAGTATACATACAATGCTTAATGTGGAAAAAAGCGGGTTAGTTTGCGAATTTTGAATGGTTTCGCGTAATTTGGGGAATAGTTAGGGTTTAAAGCTGAGAGAGTTTTACTTGCAGGTTTAGTTACAAGCATATCAAAGAAATTGTTTATGTTATGAATGTCGAGTTATGTCACGGTGTACTTTTCCGTTAGAAACCTTTTGTTTTGAATGTCTTTTAGTTCCGTTATGAGTATTGATTTTTTCCTATTATGTTTTCTTCATTATTGAAAAACTATTACGTCAGAAGGAAGTAAAAGAAAGATGTGATGGTTATGGTATGTTCTGTCTACGGGCTTGGTCAACACACAAGTTCAGAGACTAGCACATTTACACATGCTTTTTTTCTTTCCCTACCCCATCTTAGTATTGTTGTAGCTCGGGATTATCCAACCTGATTGATATTTTGAAGTGCTCGTGGTTATGTGAACCTTAACTGTGATTATTTATGACATTTTACATAGACAGGAAAGGCGGGGTGGTATGACGTATGGCGTGAATCAAGACTTATTTAATTATGAGACTTTTATTAATTTCTTTAACCTAATATAGAATCTTGAATCTAGAGAATGTTGAAGCTTTCATGATTTAAATTCACCACCAGGTTCACTCACAACGTCACATGTTTAGTTTTTTAAAACTTTATTCTGTTACACGGTGATAAAATTGGTAGAGATAGATTAGTATTGCCACCGTTTAACATCTGAAATAAATTTCACAAGTGTTAATTGCTTGTGGTTGGACTTTTTCTGAACTTACTTCTATTTGTAAGCAATGTTAAGTAGCACTAAAGTTTAGTTGTTTTGTTTGAAGATGTAATTCAGCTACGAACAATACGAAGACCTATTCTGAGAATGATAAGATTTACTTTCTCCTTGGCAGGACTATTTAGCATCTCATGCAACCACTGATCTCGCCTATGGTGTGATAATCGAGCACACACTTGCAGAGAGAGAGCGAAGGTTTCAACATATATCTGTTAATTATCATGAAATTCATCTTATACTCTATATAAATGCTTCACATATACATACCTTTTTGTATGTATTATATACATCTAGGTTCTTGAATACTGCATTAAGTGCTACATACTTGTTTGCTTTCAAAGTATTGGCCCTGGTACTTTTAATGTTCGAGACACAATACTATATAATTTACCATGGAAATACTCCTCAACATGTTGAGAACAATAGATGGTCTGTGACTTTTTGAGCACAAGATCAGTAAAGTATGGTACTAATTAGTAACATTATGTTATACAGTCTTGTTGTTGAAGATTGTTACAAATGTCTCTAAGCATAGATTTTTTTCCTTTTCATATTAGTACTCACTAGGGTTTTTGTTTTTTCTCTTTGATGGTCTACCTTCTCAATGATGCATCAACAGTACTGGTAATATGTTATAAACTATTTCATTTTTTATTTTTATTGGTCGTATATCCTGCCGATAACATTTGTCATAGTTAGCTAGCTTGATCTTATCTCCAACAATTATAAAAATGGAATAGTCTTTATAGTCGCCATCATTATTAACCTAGATGCCTTGTAAGCAATAAACTATGTTTGTGGTAGACTTGTGAAAAAGCATGCCAGCAGGAAGTATACTTGAGGGCTTATTAACCATTCTACTATTCTATCATGGTTCATGAGAACGTTGAATATTTGAATGTTACATAAATATGGATCTGTTATGTTGATCAAAGGTCTAGCACACAAGATTTTTACCCTCTGATACATCTCTTTCTATCTGTAACAGTCCCGCGGTGGTTGCAAGGTGTGTGGCTCTTTTAAAGCGGTATCTCCTAAGGTATGTGTTGTTTCTTGGGGCAGCTTATCTCTGTTATGAGTGGAACGATTGCATTCATCAAAGAAGATAGTATCGCATCTAAAATTTATTACTTGAAATGCAGATTGATTATTTTTTTCAATTATTATATATGCTTTTTGGATTCGAAAGACATTTACATGGACAATAAAATAAAATTGCCAGTTCAGCTGTATTTAATTAACATTTACATATTTTCGGCTTTTCTTATTGAAAGTGTACTTTAAGGACCGTTACTTTCTAGAAGCTAATGATAATAGTACTTATTATTGCTTTGAACTGACAAAACTGACAATTGGATTAGTAACAAACCGAGTGAAACCAATGCTGGCAAAATATTGCTCAGTTCCTATTTATAAGTTTTAGAAATTTCAGCTCTTGCTTTAGTTGGGTCTAAAGGCGGTGAAAACTATATTATAATGGAACCTAGCTGATTGCTTCTTTTTTTGGTCTGCTTTCTGTCAAGGTGAACTATTAGTTCTAGTAGCAATATAGAATTGGCTTATTCACATGATATGTCTGAGACAACAACCTTCAAGTGGTCAGGAGACCTGGTTTCTTCACAAGAGGTCTTAGGTTCGAATCTCACTAGGTAACATCTTGGAGTGGCCACGGAAAGGGTTAGGAAACGGCCACGTAGATACTCTGGTTAGGTCGCATATATCTAAATAAAAAAGACTTGACCTCCCCGGGTGGCCGGGTAACTTGAACATGGACAACCTCATCTGTTTACATGATATATCCAAGACGTAAAATAAATAAAAAAGTTTTTAAAGTTTGAGAAGAAACTTACATGACATGTAAATTTGTTAGTGACAGAGACTGATTCATTTTCTCTAATTCTTTTGCAGATATAAACCCAGTGAGGAGACCCTACTAGAAATTGATCGGTTTTGTTTAAACATAATTATGGAGTGTGATATTAGTCCAAGCAGAAGACTAACATCTCGATCTTTGAGTCCACATAGTGGTGGTTCATCAACTACTTTAAATGGATCACCTTTGCCTGTCGCAAGCTTTGCTTCAGGAGGACTTGTGAAATCACTAAACTATATTCGTTCTCTAGTGGCTCAACATGTTCCAAAGAGATCATTCCAACCCGCAGCTTTTGCTGCATCAAGACAGCCACTTCCATCATTATCTTCTCTTATGAGCAAATCTTTTAATTCCCAAATTAGCCCAGGAGTTGGTAAAGAGGTTTCTGAGATCAAAGAAGGGTCTGCTATGTCTGTATTGGATTCACCAATTGCTGAAGATGTTGAAGGCGATGACTTCATAGCCCGGGATGTCTTCAAATGGAGATGGCATGGGGACCCACAATCATCTTTGCTGTCTTCTGATAGGTATTATCATATTTCTGCTATTGCATGCATTTATTTCTTTGCTTTTATAATTTTTAGAGGTCGCAAAAGTGCGGGTTAGGTAACATGTCAAAATGGGTTTGGGTTAAAATGAGTAGTTTTTGGTGCAAGTTGGGTTGACTCGAAAAGCTTGTGTTCAATTTTATTAACATTTGTTAAAATTCTAGTATGTTAAATATAATTACATAAAATATCTTGGTACAATGCTAATATAATTTTTTTGCATAAAATGATTTAGAAGGTTGTATGCATTAGAAATACATTTAAGCGACTTTGGACCCTTTCAAATTTCAACATGTTCCCTTTTTCACCAAGTTTTTTGAGTTGGCTGCCCATTTGTCTCATTAGAGGTAGAACGTAACCAAATCAATCAATTCATAAGTAAATGGGCTGAATTTCCACCTGTGATTAGTTTAAGCAATTTTCACTTTATTGCGTCTTCTTGTAACGAAATCTAACTGTGCAGTGAGCGTCCTTTGAACCATCAAGACATGAGTAAGCACAATTTTCTTGAAGTAGGTGCCGCTGCCCTTCTTTTAGGGGACATGGAAGCTAGAATGAAAGGTGAATTTTGGAGAAATTTCGGTAGTATTGACATGCCTTACCTTGATCAACTGCTACAGCCTTCATTACTAACTACTGTAACCAATTCTGCCTCTGCCCGTGCTCACTTGAGAGCGATAACAGCTTCTAAACGTTCCAGGACGGGCCCTAATCAGATTTGGTATGCTTGTATGGAAACTTACCCATTGTTGGATGCTTTATTGTTGTCATCTTATTAAAACCTATAGCTATTCTATTTTGCAGGGAAGATTCGATGACCACCTTCCGTCCCCGGCCTCGACCACTCTTTCAATATCGGCACTATAGGTATAACTGGATGGTGTTTTTTTTTAATTTAAATTTACAGGCCTTTTTATTTGTGTACTGTTTCATATACTTATAAGTTGGGTTGTTCTGAATGTAGTTTAAGAAACTTGCTCTCACTCTCGGTACATTTGTTTTGCCAGTGAACAACAACCCTTGAAATTGAATCCTGTTGAGGTGGGAGAAGTTATAGCCGCAGTTTGCTCAGAAAACCCTTCTCCAATTGCTAATGTGATGACAATCTCTTCCAAATTAAGTAGTAGCAGTGGGAAGCCGTCGATGGATGTGGCTGTGAGCGTTCTAATCAAACTTGTAATTGACATGTACGTCTCAGTTTTTATATCTGTTCGTCTATTATGTTCACTAGTTTAGTACTCATAATTTGCAGTCATTCCATGATAAAGTTAGTTGTACAAATGAAACATTTGTCTATGTATTGTTTACCAGAGTGTTTAACTATTAAAAAAGTATTTAAAATTCTCTTAATAAGGACAAAATAGGGAAACCTTATGGACCAAAATCTTAGTTAATTTTGTAATGATTGCCATCGGAATGTATGCAAGTTTTGCTTTATAGAGTTTGTTGATGCTCTTTAAACTTTGTTTTGTAGGTATGTATTGGACTCTGGAGTTGCTGCTCCGCTCATGTTATCTATGCTCGAGGTTCTGTTAACTTTTACATGTTTGTTTGATATATCTATTTTGACCTACACCTCCTAATTACTTTTTTCATGTTACTTTTTCAGGAAATGCTTAGCTCTTCACAGTTGACCTCAAAAGTACGTGCCTTTGACTTAATTTTGAACCTTGGGGTTCATGGCCATTTATTGGAGCCACTTATAGCTGAAGATGATTCCGCCCTTGAGGAAGAATACACTCAAGAACCATACCTTGACAAAAAACTGTCAATCCAGGGTACAAGAAAGCCTGATTACCTTAAGGCCCAAAGTTTATCAGCAATAAATAACTTTGAGTCATGGATATTGTCCATTTTATATGAAGTCCTTCTCTTTCTTGTCCAGGTAACGTCATAAATCTTTAGTACCTTGTGGTTTCTTTCCTTTTTATTTTTTTTAAATTCAATTTTAAGGAAGTATTTGTAACATGAAAGAAAACCAACGATGTATATGGAATATTTATTATGGAAATGTATATCCTGCAGGCAGAGGAAAAGGAAGAATCGGTCTGGGCTTCTGCCCTCAGCTGTTTATTGTATTTTGTTTGTGACAGAGGCAAAATTCGTAAAAGCAGATTAAGAGGTCTTGACATAAGAGTGAGTTATTTTGTCCTAGTTCCTGTGTTGTTGCATTCTTTTATACTCAAATGAAAGCATATAATTACCTGGTCTTAGGAACAGTTATATAAGTACTTTCTTTTATATAGTTGTGTATTTGCAACTCATTTTTGCTTATATGACGCCACTTAATGCATTACATGCTGAAATTTTTTATCCTTAAAGCATCATAATTCCTACTATTTGCAGGTGATTAAAATGCTTATACAAATTAGCAGGAGAAACTCGTGGGCAGAGTTGGTTCATTGCAAGTTAATTAACATGCTGACGAACATGTTCTATGAAGTCCCTGAGTCGTCCATCACATCCACACCAACTTTTCTTGTGGATCAGGTTGATCTGATTGGAGGGATTGAGTTTGTGTTCATTGAGGTAATCTATTTTAATAATGAAAGTATTGGAGACTCTTTTTAAATCCATTTTTGGTTTTGAACATATGGAATTGATGAACATCAAGAGCTGATAGTTCCTTTCTTCTTCATATACAGCTAGTGATCTCAAACTCTAGAGAAGGCAGGAAAAATTTGTATCTGGTGCTTTTCGACTACGTTGTGC
This sequence comes from Solidago caesia, assembly GCA_028566075.1. Classification (NCBI taxonomy): domain Eukaryota; kingdom Viridiplantae; phylum Streptophyta; class Magnoliopsida; order Asterales; family Asteraceae; genus Solidago; species Solidago caesia. Next base: position 23,381,494 of record JAOXNX010000031.1, read on the forward strand.
ATGAAATAAATGAAAGTTGCATACATAATGGAATTTCAGAGTACAGCAATGATGAGATTCAACCAATAGCGTCATTGCTCACTCTCGCGGATGCACCCGAAGCTTTACATATTTCTGTCAAACTTGGAATAGAAGGCATTGGTGATATATTAAGAAGGTCGATTTCTGCTGCGTTACCCAGATACTCCAACAGTGAGAGACTCAATATGGTAGTCGCAAAGCTTTCTGTTTTGATTCAATAGCTCTCATTAGAGGTGGCAAAATGTACTGGTTGGGTGGGTCAAAACGAGCAATTTTAGCAGGGAAGGTTTTCCACCGGCACTTTTTGTGCTGTTTTTAATATATATAACTAATTAATGTACTAAATATGAATGTAAAAATAGTATTATTGGAGTGACGTTGAGTTTGTTTGAATAAATCTCTTTAGGAGGTTCAGAATATTTGAGTGTCGATTTTTCAACACGTTTGATTTGCTTCATTTCAGCTATTTTTTATAACTTTGACCGGTTGGAGTTACAATGTAACTCAAATCTATCCATATCCATTTTCAAGTAAATGGGATAAGCTTGCTATATGTAGTCCTAGTGTTTATGATTCTGAGGTTTCTTGCCAAAATATACCAATTTCAAGATATGTTCGTTTGACTTTTTTTTTCTATGTTTATGTTCCTTTTGCAGCTCTTGGAGAAGATCATGGAGAAGTTTGATGCACTTTTAAGATCATTGACTCACTTAGACAAAGAATTTGGTCATATGACAGAACTAACAAAATCCTACAAATACTTAGAGAGCTTTGAGGAAGGAGTATTGAGAAACAGTTATGGTTTGAAAGTGAAGCTTGCTTGGGCCACTTTGCACTCTCTTCTTCATTCAGAACGAGCCGCCATTCGTGAGAATGGGTATGTGTGGTTGGGCGATTTGCTTATAGCTGAAATAAACGACGATGGGGATTCTATATGGTCAAACATAAAGAATATGCAGAAGAGAATTACCCTTGCTTCTGTTAAAGATTACTCGCCCGAGTTAGATATTCCACTACCCATTTGGCTCATGTGTGGGCTTCTGAAGTCCAAAAATAATCTTATAAGATGGGGTTTTCTTTTTGTTCTTGAGAGGCTTCTCATGCGCTGCAAGTTTTTGTTGGATGAGAGCGAGTTGCAACATTCAGTTAGCAATGAAGCCCATGGGAAGACCCGTCTTGACAAGGCAAATGCTGTAATAGATATTATGAGCAGCGCATTATCCTTGGTGGCCCAGATAAACGAGACAAATCGCATGAATATTTTAAAGGTAGTTTTTTCAGTGGTTGTGATACATTTTATTGTCTCATTTGATAGCTTTATCTAGAAGTAGCACAATGAGGAGACGTGTGGAAACGTATTCGGATCAAAACATATAAGTTTTGTACTGGGTGGGTTGGATGTAGTTTCAAACAATTTTTGACCACAAGTATCTAATGTTATACAAGCGTGTCAAGGGTATGGTTGCAAAATCATTTCTTCAATAGAAATCTATCTTCTTATAATGAAAATGGTTAAGGAGGTTTTGTATCATAGTTGCCCTTTCGGTGACTTCCAACCAATTTGACCCATTTTTCTCGTAAACTATTTTTTTTCTTGTTTTGATTAAACCTGTTAAAGATAATACATAATCCAATTCGTCCCATATTTGACGTGAATTGGTCAATATTGCCTCAAGTTTTATGTTATTATTTCGTGGTTACCCACATTTATTTTAACTCTTTATTTATTCTTCTGTTAAAGATGTGCGACATTCTGTTTTCTCAATTGTGCCTGAAAGTTATTCCTGGAAACAAATCCTCATCAGCAGACACATTCCAAAATTCCAAGAGTTTTAATTACTCAATTTGGAATAAAAAAACAAGTGTGATGGAAGATCTCCCCGTAAAAGAGAACTTTAGTTGGGAACCAGTGGAAGATTGTAAGGGCAGGTTTGGGAGCGACACAAACAATCCTACCAGTGAGACGACATCAATGGCTGCATTACTTCTTCAAGGACAAGCCATTGTTCCAATGCAATTGGTTGCACGTGTTCCTTTTGATTTGTTTTACTGGCCGTTGATTCAACTAGCGACTGCCGCCACCGATAACATTGCACTAGGTGTTTCTGTTGGTAGTAAAGGAGGTGGGAACCTACCTGGTGCCACATCAGATATTAGATCCACCCTTCTTTTATTGCTAATAGGTAAATGCACTGCCGATCCAGAAGCTTTTGAAGAAGTTGGCGGAGAAGACTTTTTCAGGTAAATCTACAGGTTTATGATATGCGGCAAAATGTGTGGGTTGGGTAAGGGGTCAACATGCGTTCGCGTCAATACGGTTATATGTCACAGGTTTAAATGGACTAAATCATTTTTTTTTTCCTGTAATTTTTTCTTTTTTTCCTAGTTAGGGTGTCAAATATGATTAAAAAAGTTCAGTTATAATTGCATTATCAAATATTATGATTTTGAATGTTTTATGCAGCAAAACTTTAAATTCAGAATGGGTAACTTTTTAACCTCCGCCCATTTGACCTTTTTCTTTCTAGTTTTTATTAATTTTTTACTTAAATTTTCATTTACTCGTTAGAGATAAAATATACCTATGAATGAGTCGAGACCTCTAAGACTCAGCTTTATTGATGAAGAGCGTGTTCAACAAGTAAAAAGGTTAATGAAATCTTGATCGAGTTAGAGTATTAAATTTGGAATTTTAGTTGTTTAGGAAGTATTCTAATTATTACTAGTCTTCTAATCATCAGTATTAGGAATTATTTAGTATATTGAAGGGTCTAATTTACAGTTATCAGCAGATTATGATTTGTTTCTGAATTTGATTTATTGAAATAGAGCTTTTCTCAACCTTGGTGTTCTTGTTATTTGTCTGGTATACGATAATACCCGTTCCCGTCAGTTGTCAACCTCAAATGTTTGACAATACAATAATGGTCTAAGTCTCTAGTCCTGGTGCTACATCATGAATGATTCTCATCATGTTTTCATACCTTTTACTACAAATTACAGCAGTGTAAATGGGTCTTATGGTATTTGGCAGGGAGCTATTAGATGATACGGACTCCAGGGTGGCTTATTTTTCGTCAACCTTCCTTTTGAAGGTGAAAGATATAATTACGTCTCTTTTACGGAGTAATGTAATAACTGGATTAAGTTTTTGACACAAATGTAATCATTGCAGAGGATGATGACTGAAGAGGCGGATAATTACCAGCGTGGGCTATCATCTCTTGTATCAAGAGCTCAGCAGGTGCGCATCTACAGTGTAGTTTAGCCAAAGAAGTTATCATAATTATAATAAAAATTGAAGTGAATATAAAGACAGTTAAATAAGTAAAGCAGTGTCTTGGTTTGAAAAAAAGATGATACAAAAGACACAGAAATGTAATATGACCCGACGGTTATATCTATCTCTTCACTTGCTTGTGCGCAAATATACTATAGATAAATATGATTCGTTTTTATGATGTGCAGAGCAATAATGAGAAGTTATTGGAAAATCCTTACCTTCAGATGCGTGGTCTTCTCCAATTATCAAGCGAAGGATTATGGAATTAGCTTGTACTTATTTTGTCTTTTTTAAAAGAGTCCTTTTTATATGACTCACAACTGAGTGAACCAGTGAAATAACAAAGTCAAAGGTGGTTAGTAGTTCGGTCAACCTACTCACAAACATTGTCTACCCTGGAACACCCGGACTACATCTTGAGCTGAGTAATTTCAAAGGTTTTTCTGTACAAATGTTGGAAGAGAGCCATTCCGACGCGTGTCTTTTTTGTTGCTTTGCTGGTATGAAAGTTTGTATCCAGTGTGTTGTGGAAATAAATAAACAGAGCGCAAAACAACTAGATTTCATCTCAACTTGTACACATTCATCTCGAGTATCAAATAAGGAATACTCTTCAGGTATTCTACTCTTTATTTTAACTTTATCAATTGAAAATCAGATTAATTCTTGCTAAATCGTGTTATGCATGGCTTATGCTCGATTGCTCACTTCTTCATATCCACTGACAAAAATTCTTTTCCCATTGTTTTTAAGCAGTTGAAGCCATGCCATGTTCAGCCGAGGATTTGTGTTTATTTCTGTACAAGATGAGACTTGAGAGTAGACTTTCTATTTCAGTTTTAGGTCTGCTGTGTTCAAAGATTTTTTTTTTTTATTGAAGAATAATCATCTGACCAGCTGTTGCGAGATGCTGCAATCACAGTATATAGCCATTAGAGTTGTGAATTTATATGTGAAAATTTTGAAGGGGTTTTGTACGGGTCATGACATAGTACATATCTTGTTATTTATGTAACTTTAGATGTGTAAATGATGTTTTTGTTTGTTTTTTTTCAGTTCGTTCTTTCCAGGGTTCTTTACCCACCACATTTTTGTAACATAGTTGCCAGAATTTCACTCTTCAAATGTATATACTATCATTTTTGTTGAAATTGGTTTAAATTACTTAACATCACATAGTCAGGCTTGTCGCCATTTATAACTATATTGCAGTAATATTGACCACATGATTAAAGATTGGTAACATTAAAAGCACTACCATTTTTTTTTCCTTTCCAAATTTCCATATCTGGGTTAATCAACTGTTTTTAACCATCAAAAATACTGACTTGTTTTTGAATATTAACCACTTCACTTCAAGTGAAAGTTAACTGTTTAAAGTGATATGTAGTTGGCTGATTTTGTTTGGGTCAATAAATTTTAAGTGGTCTATAATTTTCGTTTAGACATATACTAACTGTATATGGCAACTTTTTAGCATATTCGCTTATTAATCGGCCGGTTTGAATGTTTTTAATTTCTTAAAAAGAGTCAAATATTTGAAACAACCCCAAATGTTATTTAATACATATGAACCATATTCTTTTGTTATAAACAAACATAAAAAGTAATTGCAAGATTTCATCTTTTTTTTTCAGAATCATAGCGAACACAAAATATAACATAGTAGTAATTGATTAAAAAAAGACAAGTGTTTGAGGGACAACCTTACCCAACATGTCCCAATTTGACATGTACTAAATACCCATTGCTGTATCTAAAAAAATGGTTATGACGGTTTACTTAACACCCACTTTGATACCCATACCCTAATTTTGCATCACCCACTATCAAGTTCAAGTAATCATGTAACTGGATGTCCAAAAGATCAACGTGCATCATATACCCCCTAGAAACATCGAGACAATTTAAGAATTGTTGCAAGGATCACGACAACATAAGAGTCACTCAGATCAGAAACTTCACAGCTAATATTGAACAAAAAGCTTTAGCAGGTTAATCAGCTTGAGCCAGTAAATATCATATGTGATAACTGATAACCACACAACAAAGTAAGCTGGCTGTCTGTTGGCTTTTGGATATTTGTCAGTAGTCTACATGACTAAAATACAAGATATGTTGGTTGGTTTCAACATGCCTTGGAGAAATGGTAGTTCCATTTTGGTGAATATAAAGGTCAAAAGAGTCATTCCTACTTTATATGCATTGCTTGTAGTCGATACCTTTCCAAATCGGCATCCAGGTCTTTAGCTGATACCTTTTGTGGACGGCTACGACCCTTCCCAGATCCTTGATTCCCCTTATTACCACCACGCTCTTGCCCTCCTCCAACAATCCTTCTACCTTGGAAGCTGTGCCCAATCACAAAGTTTATCAAGGCTATAAATTGTATCAAATCAAAGCATAGATACAAATGAGACATCTACTAAATACCGTTTGTAAGACACCCAAAAGTTACCCGTTGACGGCTTACCCAGCCCACCATTTTGTCACTCATATTTCCAAATTTTGCACTGCCAACCAATAACTCATCTAAGCTATCAAGTTCATGTAATGATGCAAGTCATATATCCCCCTCCATGTACCCCCTATAATCATCCCATCATAGTTTAAAAATTGTTGCAAGCATCACAATAATCAATTTCAGATTAGAAACTCCACAATTAAAGTTGAACACAAAATTTTCAGCAACTTAACCAGCATGTGCTAGTAATTAGTAAACATCATATGTGATGACCACACAGCAAAAGTAAGTAAACTGTCTAGTGCCTTTTGTTTGTAGTAGTCTGTATGAGTTATAAGTAAAATACGAGAAATCTCAGTTGGTTTAAACATGTCCTAAGAAAAGGGTATATAAAGGTCAAAAGCGTCATTCCTAGTTTATATGCATTGCTTGTAGCCCATACCTTTCCAAATCGGCATCCAGGTCTTTAGCTGATACTTTTTCTGGACGGCCCCTACCAGATTCATGATTCCCATTATTACCACCACGCTCTTGCCCTCTTCCAACAATTCTACCTTGAATGCTGTCCAATCACAAAGTTCATTAGGGCGAATAGATACACAAAGACGTTTTGTAGAATACTAGAATCAATTACTTAAAAACAATGTGGCAATACAGTATGCCTGTTGGGATAGGTAAACAGTTCAAAACAGGTAACTTACATTACAGGTCGAAACAAAACTTTCTGTCCAACACCAGCATATTTTATTTTGTATAACTAGTGTTTCAGATATTATTACGAAAACTACATTACTTTAAAAATAATTAATTTTTTGAATAAAATGATTTTGAAAGGTTTTATGCATTAGAAATACATTGACTTTTGGCCAATTTCTTTTAAGATAACTTTTTTTAATTTAATGTAACACGTTTGATCCATTGGAGATAAAACATAACCAGAATGAACACAATTCAGTACATGGACTGAACTAAAGACACATAATGTAGGTCACACGAAGGTAAGAATCATTCAATATCCTATTAGGGATAAGGTTGTATAGAGTGAAGAGAATTAAACTAGCTTGCTAGCTCGTATATGATATTATAGAGCGGAGAGGCTTATTACTAATGTAATTACTTATTTTCAGTAAGAGAGAATTTGAACCTTCGAGGAGCACTGGTTGGATTATTTCCCAATATGCCGTTTTGCATTGGTGGAATGGGAACAGGGGTAACAATGTTTACTCCAACCAATTCAAGAACCATTGGTTTTCCATCAAGTTGTACATTGTTATATCTCTTCATTGCCGCAACAGCATCTGTCTGCCGCATATAGACCACCTCTGCAGTTCCCTGTTAAAAAAAGCTTTTTTCAAGACACCTATAAATACAATTATGTTGGCTAGAGGTGCCAATTTCAACCCCTTACTATTAAATGCGTTGATCCAGGTTATGCTTCTTCTCTAACAGGTCAAACAGGTAAAATATAAACAATTATCAACTAAAATGGGTCGCATGGACGAAGGTTGCCAAATGTGAACTTTTAATGCACAAAACCTCCTAACCATTTTACATTAGAAGGTAGGCTATTATTGAAAAATTAAAGAACCGTATATGAAACAGTAAAATGTTTTGGAGAAGAAGTGTTTGGAATCAATCCAATCTGGCTTGTTTCAACCTGTACAAAAGAATCTGTTTTGAGATGTTGCCCAACCCACCCATTTTTTCACTTCTACCATCTACAAATGGATTCTAACATCTTAAACTATACTACCTTTGATCTTCCACTTCTATCATAATGAACCGAGTAACGTTTCAATTCACCAACATCTGAAAACAGCACCTGCAGATGGCTTACATTAGTACGATGATGAATATTTTGTGCCTTAAGGTTCTTCTGAAGAGGAAAGTACCCAATGGGAAATTGAAAGACAGTTTACAGGCAATAACATCACTTGACTTAAAAAAGGGTAGATCGATGGGAACCCATTGATCCCATGTACCGCATTGGTACCTGCGAACCCCCATGCTGAGTTTTTGCATCGATGGTTAGCTACCACTCTCAGACTTGCCTTTGGCAAGAATTGAACCTGCGTCCCTCAAGACACAGGCCCCCAAATGGCGTCATAGTGGCCAACCCACCTAAGTGAGTTGCAAATAATTTTGCATCAAAACAAATAATTTAAAAGTCATATATATACAAGACAAACAATTCTGTTGAAATATGATACGTTGACGTGATAGAATCTGTGGGATAGTATATATATGTCTATTGTAGAAACCTTTAGCAGAGTTACAAGTGAATAAAGTAAATCACATATTGTCATGCTACAAGCCTACAACCACACGTCTTTCACAGCTATGTGCAGCACATTTCCACCACTGATCTACAACTTACCTTACACGAAATTTTTTTACATGTTTCCACCTCCAGGTAAAAGTGTACAAGACAAATGTTAGCTATTTCCCTACTCGAAACCAAAACAAACTTATTATCCATTATGATATATAATAATTGTCCTCAAACTTGTTTGATTTAACAATGTTGTTATTGTTTTAAAGAAAAAGTATATTAAAAGATAACATCAATAGAACAAAGTTATGGTGAAGAGCAGCCATCTTGAGATAAACCTCATGACTTTCCATTTAAATTAGTTGTATTACTGGCCTTGGAATGCATGTGGTCGAGAATGACTTTTCAAATTTTTGTGCAAACAAAAATAAAGCCAGATATTAAGATTATGAAACAGTTAAAAAAATTCATTGGTCACACAAATCCATATATTCAAATCTAAAGACATGGCTGCTAAACTTGCATATATGAAATCAAAGCATGTGGGATAGCATATATTCCATGAAATTTGAATTGCATGAAGCCATGAGTTAATCAAGATGATCCCAGAGTTTCCATGCCCTTGCAATAATTTTCATTTCCATCATGTCTTCTTATAATTTGATAAAATTATTCGTCAATCCACAGGGACATATGTCATTAATCCCAATCTTTGCACAAAGTTCGTTTGACATTTCGATAAAGAGGTATACCTGAATGCAAATCAAAGTTGTGGCACGCTGGAATTCCCTAAAGTATATATATGTATATATAAAGTTGAACAAACATATCTTTTTATCTGCTACCATTATTTAAACTTTGACACAAAATAGCTAGTAAACTTGTACAATGGAAATACTTCAACTAATTATAATCTTACATGTGGAAAGATACCTGCCAAGCAAAGACGGAACTTAATAAATCCATTACCGTCCTATTATATCACCAATCAAGCCATAACCTCTATATTTCAAATCAATTATAACATGCCATGCCAGATTTTAATAAGAATTGAAGACTTTCATAGCAGAGAGAAAAATAGCATGTGTTGTACCTAAAACAAAAATGAGTATAGTTGTCTTTACAAAAAAAAATAAAAATTTTAGACATGTCACACAAGTTGGACTTGGGAATAAACAATGTTTTATCTTTCAAGATATGATAATATCCATCTTCTACTTGTAATTAGTTGTATATATGAAAACAAAAGTTACTTTTCAATTATAACAGCTAAAAAAACCAATAAGTTCCAAGTCCAAACACTTATTTCTGTAACGCCCAATTACTCCAAACTAACATCATTCAACTGGTCTCACTTCCTTTCGTTAACACCTTTTTCTTTGTTTTTTTTTTCTTTTCCAAAATTGGAAGACATCATTATTAGCTAAACTCAAACTACCATAAACTATTGTATTGAACTTCTGCTACCTGTCTTCTAGCATTCTTAACACCACTATACAAACAAACAGAATTTTTTATTTTTTTTTCAAAACTCACAAGGCAACATTAAGGCAATTTCACAAATTATTCATCTAAATCCACTTAATCTACAGCTTTTACCTAATTATCTTATTTCATTCCCACAAGTCACAACAACCATTTTCAGAACAATAACCTCGCACCATGTAAAATAGATACAGTATTCAAGTGCCATAAAAAAAAAAAAACCAAACGTAAAATCTGAAACCCATTTAATCGACACAATAATACAAGTGCAAAAATAAATAGCCGTATATCTCTTTAATATTATACCTTAATATCTTCATTAGTAACTTCATAGTGCAAATTAGAGATGTAAAGCTTTGTCCCTGCTTCAGAATTAGCCGCCTTCCCTCCAACCAACATTTCTTGCACATGATAAGCCTGCCATCAAATAACACTTACTTAACCCTCCTATTACCCCCCAACCTTCAAAATCTATACACACACACACATGTAAAACCGGCAAACAGAGAGGGATCCCTGTAGGGAAGAGTCGAGCCTTTAGCTCTACAGCCTAACCGGTATTCCCGTGGCCATTTCCGGACTTGGGAGGTTTGAATACATATATACATATATATTAACTGCAGATTTTACATTTCCGTACATACAGTAAATAATAGTATCAAATAAAATAAAAACCCTAAGAAAAAGAGAAAACCTGAGGAACAAAGTAAGGGTTGGGACGGGCGGGAACCCGATTGTCAATGCGTCGGGTCGGACCACCAGGTCCGGATTCCAAACCGCGACCGTGGCCACGGCCACGTGGGCGGCTGCTACCACCGCCTCTAGCAGCAGATGATGGTTTAGCGACGGATTTCTTGTTATTTTTGATGATATCATCAAGTGACATGTCAAGTGCTTCCATCATTTTCGTTCCCCAACCTCAATTTATTTTTTTTGTTTTTAATGTATATTTTTTGTTAGGGTTTATGGTTGTATATATAATAATGAAATGGAAATAATGGGAATTTGATGATTTTTGGGGGGAATCTGAGGTTTTTACTGCAGAGAGGTCAGGTGGGGGCTGGGGATACGTGTAACTATATGATTTGGCTTCAAACTGGAATTTTTGGACGCTTTTGACAACATGATCACCGCTTACTTTTCCTCCCAAGTGTCACATAGTGCCAGCTTACGTTTTCGCACCCTCTTTTTTATTTTTTATTTTTTTAAACTTTAAATAAACACTAAATTATATTAATTAAAATTAAAAACTAATA
>JAOXNX010000031.1:23478348-23495527 GCA_028566075.1 Solidago caesia
TCACCTCCAATGCGACCACAACCAATCCAAGATAACCGCAAGATCACAATATCCACATTGCTTTCAACCTAGCAATTAATTACAACACATACATATGGTTATCTTTCACAACAATACTATCTAGCCATAAATCACTAGTTCCCCTTTTACTCGATTTATCAAATCATGCTATCGAGTAATCTTATCATTTCAAAATCTCATTTTCGTGATTATCTCAATTACCATCTCACTATGGTTATATCACTTTACACAATGTGGTTACACCACAATTATCAAAATACCCATTTCTCATATATGCTCATTACTAGCATTTTATTACCAAACATATTTATCAACTCCATAACAATACTTATATGCATTTATATATATCTATGGGGGTTAAAATCATCATCAATAACAATATATGGTTACTAAATAAACCATAACTTGAGTTCAATCACTCAATAACCATTTAAATCAAAAACCCCCAAATCCATTTGGTTACATGAACCCTAAATCAAACACAACAATAAAAGAAATGGTTTTACCTTGAATGGAAACTAGAAATAATGAAAGCCCCAAAATTCCTTTTCTTTTTCTTCTTCAACTCACGGCACACACACACACTTACACACACAACCTTCAACTTTGATATTACTAGAGAATGGAGCTTGATTTCTTGAATAGATTTGTTGTTTGAATCTCTTGAATAACTTTGATGTTGAAATGAGAATTGAGAGAGAATGGGTTGGAGTGTTAGGAAGAAAAAGAAATAATCAGGAGGTATGGGGTAACATACTCCCCCCCACTCCGGTTTTAAATCAATTAGGTGGGTATTATACCCGCTATCCGCTAAAGTTCCAACTAATAGATCATCTTTTCTCAAAATAAAATACTAGGAACTTATCTTAAAGGTAAAACTACAAACATAGGTTATTTTATTACTTTTAAAATCTTGGGGTGTTACACACACACACACACACACATATATATATATATTATAAAAAGCATCAATTCTTATCTTTTTCTCAAATTACAAGATTGATCTACTTAAATTATCCCTCTATATTTAATATACACCTACCACTTAATATACATGGTCTACCAAAAATATTCTTAATGAAATAATTTACAACATCTATCCCTTAAATCCTAAAATAACTAAAGTACCTCATTTTACATCAATTACTTTTACATCAATAATCCACACTACTCACTGCCATCGCCAGCACCACCAGTCGCCGCCAGCACCACCCGTCGCCGCCACCACCACACCGCTGCTGCTACCACTATCTTCATCGCAACGTGCGGGCATGAGTCTAGTATATATATAGGGATGGGTTATTCATGCAACTCCTATTTTCAAAAGAACGCGATAACAAATCTCAGCCACATATTTCTCTCTTCTTTTTCCCTTCGCCGCCACCACCACCACTGTTTTTCCCTACTGCCACCACCATCACCACCATCACCGGCCTTCTTCTTCGCCACCACCAACCCCGTGCGCCGGAAATTGTGATTCGAAGCGGGCTCCGCCCATAAGGGTATTAACAAAGGGTAGCTGCTGGGGGTGATAGGTCATAAGGGTGATCGGTGATCTACCTAACGGATTCCGCCCTTGGGTACTATGGCTCTACCCTGGACTGACCGGTGGATGGTGGTACTGGTGGTGGCGGTGGTGGCAGTGGTGGCAGTGATAAAATAATAGTAATAATAATAATAATAATAATAATAATAATTTCTAAGGTCACATTTACTAGTGAGGAGAAGCCAAAGCTTAGATCAGTGCTAACAAAGCGAAAAGTATATGTAGAGGGCTAACAAAGTGAAAAGTATATGTAGAAAAAATGTATATAGCAGTTAAAAATAAATGTCTCTAATACCATAAATTTAAGGAATGTATGTAAGTACGTTAGAATTGGAGCGATAGAATGTGAATTGTGCACTAGATAATATACTATAAGCAATAGGTTGCTTTTCTTTTAGAAGCTTAAGCAAAAATCGATAAGCTAGGCCAAACACCCCCTAAGAAGAGTTCACCATCCGACATCGACCTTTGCTTGTTTACTTTCCACCATGTGTCTCAGTCTCCCTTGTTCGAAAAGAACCTCCTAACTCCTAGGATGAGAAGTGGGTCACTTGTTTTCGGCCAAAGGAGACTTCCTACAACATGATCCAACTGCTGATCAACACTTTTAGATAATTCGAGTTCAAATGATAAATATTTAGAGTAAAAAGACGATGAAATGATGAAGGCTGATTAGAGTAGAAAGACGATGAAATGATGAAGGTTGACATGAAGCGATATCTAAACTCTAATCATCAAAGATACATAACATAAAAATTCTAATGTAGATAACAACTATACTTCAATTATTACATATCACTTATCAATATCATCAAGACACCAATATTCAATAGAAGTTATTGATTAGAGTTCGATGCCATTACACTTTGACAAACCAAAAAAACCAAAAACATTATGATTCACATAAACAAGCAAAACTAGATTTTCATTACATTGTGCAAAAAAGATCAAAACTTCCAAATATAAAGCTGGAAGAATAACCTATAACCCAAAGCTCAAACACAGTAAGAACTTCCAAGTCTTTCTAATAGGTAAGCGGTCTCTAAAAATCGATACCTTATATGGCATTCGATTCACGATTCTCGACCAAATTACTAACAAGAACCTAAGGTCGAGGGTAATTACAACTTCATAGTACCAGTTATAAGCGTATATGGCATTCGATACATGATTCTCGACCAAATTATTAACAAGAACCTAAGGTCGAGGGTAATTACAACTTAATAGTACCAGTTATAAGCGTACGTTACAACGATTCGTTCCTAATCAAAACCGATTCTCTAATGTTAGAACAGCTAGTCCCTTCCATCAACAAAGAACTAAACCCCATCATACTAGTCCCTAAATTGAACTCCAAGATACGATCTTCTAATTGATACCCTCCTAAAACCATTGAACCATTCATACCCAAACCACCATCCAAAATCCCTAAACACATGACCGAATCACTCACTTGCACCATCGAATCCCGCCTTTGTATCTTCCACTTCACAAACACACTCTGCAACACCAATTCGATCTCGGGCACCATTTCCTGCGATTCAAAACAAACCCCAAATGGTGCCACGGGTGCCACCATAGTCATGTTCATCGAATCAGCAGCCCTAAGATACCCTCTTGTAAAAACCTCATAAATCGAACTTTTCATCATCGTGTATGGAACAACAGTGCTTATTTCCACACCTCCAATGGGTTGTCCTAAAACCATTTTCCTGCCATTAACATTAACCGAATTTACCTTCACGAAGTATCCATCCACACTATCTGTCTTCATCAATGGCGTATAAGATAAAGATTTAGTGATGCTATTGCTAGTTCCCAGTTTTATAAATCCATCACTTGATGACAAACAGACCACAAAACTTCTTGAAATATCAAAATTATTAACAATCTGATTCTGAAATGCCATTTTCGACCTTCCAAAACCCAACATCCCCTTTGCACCAAGAACCAAACCTTTTACTAAATAATCCAAGGAACAAGAAAACATAAACGTTCCAACAGAACCAAAACCATCAACAGAAACCATATCTTGAACTAGCTCACCAAAACCAGCTTCATGGGTTACAGGGTTAGCTTGACGAATTTCACATATGGTGGGAGGAAATAGCGACAGATGATCAGATTCGGGTTTTGACATTAAGCAAGCGATTGACCCATGATGGATAACCTTTCGAGATGAGGATGCTTGTGGGCAATTGAGCCAGATGGACTCACCGGAGAGATGAACCACAAGTTTGTCCGGAAGTTGGGGAGTTCCGATGAGTAGTTGGGTGGTGTATTGGTGAGTTTGTACATCTTTGTTGACTTTAAGAAGATACCCATTACTGTTATTGAATTGGAATGCATGGGTCCCACACCAATTCACTTTTGAGCCGTCTCCATGGAGCAAGCAAGGGAGGACGGCATCGACGACGGCGCAGTGGCACTACATGACGGCGAGGACGGCTCCGTGACATTAGTGACGCGAGGACGGCGAGGAAATGGGGGAGGACGGCTTTATTGGCAGGGGCCTAAGAGTCAATGTCCAAAATTCTATTGAAAGTAGAAAGTGACAATTAAGAATTGAAAAGCTGACTACTTATTTTAGAAAATAAACTCTAACAATAATCATAACAATGAAAAGTTTTTGTGCAAAATGTAATCAGAGTCGACTTCTAATGCCTCCAAAATGCAATTGAAAATACAGTGTCTTCAATTGGGACAATTGTTATATAATCGATGTTATGCTACAAAATCATATAACGCGAATCAGGTTGGACTTTTTGAACTTGTTTTTAGATCTATCTGTTATTAGGATCTGAGGTTAGAACTATATGTTTTCCCCTGCTTGCCTTGTAGGGATTAATTAATGAATTTGGTATTATTGAAGGAACGTATTGTTTAAGAATATATTTGTAGTTGCATTCCATTAACAAGCTTGGTTTAAATGCAGATTCAAAGAGGTTGATTGGCCGGAAGTTTAGTGATTCTACTGTCCAAAGTGATATGAAGCTATGGCCGTTCAAGGTCATTCCTGGTCCGGACAACAAACCACTTATTGTGGTTACTTACAAAGGTGAGGAGAAACAATTTGCAGCAGAAGAAATTTCTTCAATGGTTCTCGTAAAGATGAAGGATATTGCAGAGGCATATCTTGACACCTCCATTAAGAATGCCGTTGTGACTGTCCCGGCAAATTGTACTGACTCCCAACGTCAAGCTACAAAGGACGCTGGTACAATTGCTGGTTTGAATGTGATGCGTCTTATCAACGAGCCCACGGCTGCTGCTATTGCATATGGTCTTGACAAGAAGGCAACTTCTTGTGAGGGGGAGATAGAAAATGTTTTCATTTTTGACCTTGGAGGTGGTACTTTTGATGTTTCCCTTCTCACCATTGAAGAGGGTATTTTCGAAGTGATAGCTACTGCTGGCGACACTCGCTTGGGTGGTGAGGACTTCGACAACAGGATGGTGAATCACTTTGTTCAGGAATTCAAGATGAAGAACAAGAAAGATGTCACTGGGAACCCGAAAGCCCTTAGGCGATTGAGAACCGCATGTGAGAGAGCAAAGAGGACTCTATCATCTACCATCCAAACAACAATCGAAATTGATTCTTTATTTGAGGGTATCGATTTCTATTCAAGCATAACCCGTTCACAATTTGAGGAACTCAACATGGATCTCTTCAGTAAATGTATGGAACCAGTGGAGAAGTGCTTAAGAGATGCAAAGATGGACAAAAGCACCATCAATGATGTTGTTCTTGTAGGCGGATCTACTAGAATCCCAAAAGTGCAACAACTGTTACAGGATTTCTTCAACGGAAAGGAGCTCTGCAAGAGTATCAATCCTGATGAAGCCGTGGCCTATGGTGCTGCTGTCCTAGCTGCAATATTGTCTGGTGAAGGTAAAGAGAAAGTGCAAGACCTCTTGCTATTGGATGTCACTCCGATATCCCTTGGATTGGAGACTGTTGATGGAGCCATTGGTTTGGATATTGTTGGTGGAAACATGACTGTGTTGATTCCAAGGAACACCACACTTCCTACCAAAAAAGAGCAAGTATTATCTACCTATTCTGACAATCAACCTGGAGTTCTGATTCAAGTTTACGAAGGGGAGAGGGTAAGAACAAGAGACAATAACTTGTTGGGCAAGTTTGAATTGTCAGGCATTCGTCCTGCGCCTCGAGGTGTCCCTCAAATTAATGTGTGTTTCGATATTGATGCAAATGGTATCTTGGGTGTCTCTGCCGAGGACATGGTTAGTGGTCAGAAGAACAAGATCGATATAAGCAATAATAAGGGAAGGCTGTCAAAAGTGGAGATTGAGAAGATGGTGCAGGATGCTCGGAAATATAAGGCTGAAGATATGGAGCATAAAAAGAAAGTCATAGCAAAGAATGGACTTGAGAACTATGCCTACAACATGAGGAATATCATCAAGGATGATAAGGTGGCCTTAAAGATTCCTGGTGATAATAGGAAGAAGATGGAGAATGCCACCGAGCAGGCTTTGCAGTGGTTGGATTCGAATCAGCTTGCAGAGGTGGAGGAATTTGTAGACAAGATGAAAGAGCTGGAGAGTATTTTCCTTAAGTGTTTGTCATTGTGAGGAAAATCAATCACGTACTTATATTTCAATCTATTAATTAAACAGGAGAAGCTGATATATTTTATCAGCATTACATGTATTACGTACTCTATACGTTTGTTAATTGGTGTGATCATCGATGGCTCGTAGTGTTGTCATTTTAAGTTTTTAACCCTTGATATGGTTCTCCATTTTATTGATTTTATCATTGATGGGTATGTAAGACAATTCTTTATTTGAGAGAATGCAAAGATTTTATTTGACAAAATAAGAAGCAAATATAGGCTTTAATGCATACCAAACCGTATGAAACTAACAACTGAAACTGAATGGATTAAGAAAAAGAAACTGAAGAAAATATTGTAAGACCTGAAAGTTTAAAATCCATACGGAGTTGTGCAAATTCTATGGGTTGCCCCACTCCACTAGTTCATTAAGATTTCAAGAACTTGTTGTCTTAGTACCCACCTTTAGTTCTAATTATTCTTTGTTATACCATCTCATAGTATATTAAACACACTTAGGTTGGTAATACATCACAAACATGTGATATTTTTTTGGTAAAATAGACATGGGGTGATTGACTTTCAGATTGACCCTGTCCCCTTGCAAAACAAAACACGACCATTGACCTAGAGCCGGCAAAAGGAGTGGGTTGGGTCGGTTTGGGTAACGGTGTCAAAATGGGTTCAGATTAAACCCGTTTGGGTAACGGTGTCAAAATGGGTTCCTCAAGGAGTGGGTTGGGTCGGTTTGGGTAACGGTGGACAAAATGGGCTCCTTGAGGAACAGATCAGTTTGGATATGGGATGAAACTGATGACCAGTTTTTTTCCCCCTTAAATCCATAGATAACCAAAATTCATTTGACTAAACATTGCCAAATTTACAGCTTAAAGAAAATTATAATCATTGATTTTGTCCGCTCTACATAGAACACTTCATATTTATTCATTAAAATTCTCGTATGTACCTGCCCAACTACCGTGACATTTTATTAAAATCTTATGAGACAATTCTAGATACAATACACAAAACCATCAAAGGATGGTGACAATATACAAATTGTAGGCCATTCGGTAAAGAACCAGACACATAACAAGTTCATGAAATCTTTTGCAGCAGATACTTTCAACTCAATATTTTTGTGATGTTGTTACTTGATCTTACTCTAATGTGACAAGTTTTGATTAGTCGGTTTTCAAGGACCACTAGACAACGGAGAGGTAGGGGGTTAAGAGTTGAACATATTACAGTGAAGTTCAAAAGATGGGCTAACAATGACTCCACCAATTTACCCTTGCTTTCGGCTTGTTTTTGGTTATAGTGTTTCTATCATGAAATTCCACATGTTAAACAAGATGACCTTGAAAACTGTAGTTCCTAAGGCCTCACCCAACCATGCCACCAAATTCTCACTGTCACATCAGCGCTACATCATTCCTTCCTCCCTGAATTTACCCCCTACCAACAATACCACCATTCTCCCTAAATTCTCAACTTCCTATTTCCACATCATCACCACATCATTTTCATTTCTATTTAAACACCAAATAAAATATAATTTATATATATACACACACAACACATACACATAAAACAAACAAGTTGGCCCCACACATCAAATCTACTACGTTCTCACCAGGCTTCAAGCCCAGAACGCGAGCGAGAATTTACCCCGTGCCATCGGCGTTCTCGTGAGAACGCCAGAACGTGAGCCAGAACGTGGGCGGTGCCATTGGTGCCGCGAGAACGAGGGTGAGAACAAGCAAGGCTTTGAGCGTTGGGAGGGGCCTAACCTTTTGAGGAATCATGATTCTGACTTTGTACCATTTGAAAAAAAAAAATTTGAACGTTACTTTGTACCATTATATCTTCCCTATCTGGTACCTTTCATTAAATAACAGTTGGTTTTACTTTATTATTTTACCTCTAATTTGTTGCCCCTCCCCAGGGCCGCCCCTGCCCTTTTCCCTCCTCATATCGTAGTAGTTATTCACACACACATTCTCACGAAGATGTTTCTTCCGATATATTCCCAGACACAATAAGTGGCTTGTTAGCTGGTGACGAATAACATTGTGGTTACTTGCAAAGGTGAGGAAAAACAGTTTGCAGCAGAAGAAATTTGTTCCATGGTTCTCACGAAGATGAGGGGAATCGCAGAGGAGTATGGCACCTCTATTAAGAATGCTGTTGTGACTGTCCCTGAAAATTTTACTGACTCCTAACGTCAAGCTACAATGATTGCTGGTGCAATTGCGGGCCTGAATGTGATTCGTATTGTCAATGAACCTACAGCTGCTGCAATTGCATATTGTATTGACAAGAAGGCTGCTTCTTCGGGGGAGAATAATGTGCTTATTTTTTACCTTGATGGTGTTACTTTTGATGGTGTTACCTTGATGATGTTTCCCTTGTCATTATTGAATTATCGAAGTGAGAGCTACTGCAGGTGACACTCACTTGGATGGAGAGGACTTTGAACAACCGGATGGTGAATCATTTTGTCCAGGAATTTAAGAGGGAGAACAAGAAAGACATCAGTAGAAACCCAAGAGCGCTCAGAAGGTTAAGTTCAGCATGTGAGAGGGCAAAGAGGACTCTCCATGATATTGTTCTTGACTTATTGTAGGTGGATCTGCCAGAATCTACAAGATTTTTTCGAAGGGAAGGAGCTCTGCAAGAACATCAACCCTGATGAAGGTGTTGCTTATGGTGCTGCTATCCAAGCTGCTATATTGAGTGGTATTGGTAACCAAAAGGTTGGAGACCTTTTGCGATTGGATGTCGCTCCGTTGTCCCTTTGTTTGGAGACTACCAGTGGATCCCTTGGTTTTGAGACTGCCAATGGCTCTCTTGGTTTGGGGACTCCCGATGGAGTCTTGACTGAGTTTATTCCAAGGAACTCCCACTTCCTACCAAAAAGGAGTTATAATTATCCACCTATTCTGACAATTAACCTGGAGTTTTGAATTGTTGGGCAAGTTTGAATTGTTGGTTAAGAACAAGAGACGATAACTTGGGCAAGTTTGAATTGTTGGGCATTACTCCTGCACCTCGAGGTGTCCCTCAAATTAATGTGTGTTTCACTATTAATGCAAATGGTATCTTGGATGACTCTGCTGAGGACATGGTTGGTGGTCAGAAGACCAAGATTACTATATCAAAAGGGAAGGCTGTCAAAGGATGAGACTGCAAAGATGGCACAGTATGCTGAGAAATACAAGGCTGAAGATGAGGAGCACAGAAAGAAAGTTGAGCCAAAGTATGCACTTAAGAACTATGCATACAACATGAGGAATGCCATCAAGTATGATAAGGTAATGGTAAAGAGAAGGCGGATGATGCCATTGAGCGGGCCGTGCAGTGGTTGGATTCGAATCAACTTGCACAAGCAGAGGAATTTGGAGACAAGATGAAAGAGTTGGCAGTTGTCTTGTCTCCCTCGAGTGTTTTGGATGAAAACTGGTAATCTTTGGGGTGTTTAAACGGTACTTGAGTTGTTAATATGGATCACAAACTCGTATATTTTGTTGTCATATAGATGTAGGGTAAATGAGTTTCACATTACACCTTTGGACCTTTGCTAAACAAAAGAAAAGCACAAAATACTTCATTGCAATTTGTTCAAAATCCTACTTATACCTTGCTTAACTACCGTGAACAAATACATTCAAACGAATCAGAAACACACCAGGTTATGAAATCTATTGCAACAAATACATTCAAACAGAGTATTATCATAATTCTGTGCAAGCTAGAGTAGAAAATTGACGACACCAGACATTCTTTTGACAAAACGTCATCTGGTGATACGAGAAAGAAAGACAGACAGACATACTATATAAGATCCAACATTCCTGTACAAACCACGATTAATCCAGGCACCACCACCATTCTTAGTTAAATGATGATGCAAACAAATACTATATTCATGAAAAAACAAAGATCAACGATGGCACAAAAAGCAACCGATGATCTATTACAAATCACTATTCTCCTACAAAAAACAAACATTTAAATTATACAGTTTCCCTTTTTTTTTTTAAACATTTGAAATAAATCAAAAACAAAAGATGGAAACAAAAGCCCAAAAGATATCTATAGAATGCCACTTTCACTTTAGAGTTTCCACTACGTAGTCTCATGAAAATTGCAACCTTTACCATTCAACATACATACAGTAAATAGAAACTTTCTTTTTTTTTATTGCTGCAACTTTGATGGGACAAATGGAATATATTGTAAGGTTAGCAAAAACAATGGAACTTGCAGCATTTTTTCTGTAATCACCCCCACCCACAAATTCTTAAATTAAAGTTTCTGTCAAGTCAACATATGGCCGTTCATAGGGACGAAGGCAAACATGCACCTCATGTTCTTCAGGTCCTTCACGATGTTTAGGCACAATAATCTCAAGCATCGTCCCACTCTCGTCCCCATAAGCTTCTAACTTAGCATCTTCAGGAATGCGCGTAGGGAGAGTTATCTCCCGAATGAATTCTCCAGGTGGGCAGTGTTCGGGTGCCGGATCAGTCAACTTAAAAGTCCTGTCTTTTCTTTTTAAGATCGGCATACACCCTGTGCTATAACAAAAGACCTTGACAATCCCGTTTGAAAGAGTGTTCTTCCATGTAACTTTAACTCGTTGAAGATCAGCACAAGGCAAGCTGACCACAATCAAGAATCCTTCTTCATCTTCATAAATAGTCTTGGCACCCGTCACGGGCCCATATGCATTTCTCATTACTCCAGTAAACTCGGTCAACCAATGTGGCTCCACATGATGGATATCAAGAACACCATCAGAATTATCATCATCATTTCCATGTGGGAAAAAGTTTTTCTTTCGTTTACTGTTACACCCAACCGTTAATTCTGTTCCATTCAAATTTCCATTTGATTCACCGTTTACATGCTCTGATAATTGAGTTGAAAGATTCAACCCTGAACCGTTTAGCAATCTTTTTTGTTGATGATGGTTCCCATGAGCAGAATTGTTCCTTATAACAGGAGGCCGTTCAATTTCAAAATCTGTACTAGGAAGATTCCTCCAAGAACCAAAATCACTAGCATCAACAGGAATTGAAAAGTTCAAATCCCTTCCCGTAAGCTCCATCCATTTTCTCCGTTCTTCCTCATCCAACCCCAGCAAATTTGGAGCCCGAACAACTTCAATCCCATGAACACATTGAGGATTAGAAAGTCCCCTGTAGTGTTTCCTTTGCATTCTATGAGACCGAACAAACCCTTTATCAACACTAAATGGAAACGGTTTCTCACCTTGTCGAGAATGCCCGTTCATATAACTCCTCAGCTGCATCTTACCCAACGCATTCTCAGGCCTTTCCTTAAAAGTCCACATATACATATTCTCCATATCATGTTGAACCAAGAAAACATCCAACTTCAAATCCGACTTATCATACCCATTCTCCCAATTCACCACCTTATTCTTCGACTTGTCATTCAAAGCCGGTTTAAAGTAAAAGTTAAAGAAAAACCAAGCCCCCCAAACATTATCAAGCCGTTTAGCACACTTTTTCCCAATCTTAGTCACATTAATACTCGTCTCCACCTCATAATGTTGAGGACCTAATCCCACATCCAACATATCACACGTATCATTCCACGAAGACGGTGGAGGGCTAGGCTCAGCTGAGAGCGGTAAATTGATATCCGGTGGTAACCCGAGATCCCGATTCAACTCCCTCTCCATCTCATCATGTACCGACAAACTCGAATCCATGGACAAAATCGTCGATAGATGATTATTATCCATAGACAAAGTCGTCAACAAATCGCCACCCATTTTTTCTTTAGCAGGCATTATTATAGTATCAACACTATTTTCTTGGGTGGAATCTTTAGTCCCACCACAATCAACACTCAACAGCATGAGAAGAACCTCATATAATCATAACCCCTAAAATTAAAATAATTTTTTTTTAAAAAAAAAAGAAAAAAAAAGATCCCCTTTTTATATATATCTAATTGACAGCATAGCCAAAGAAACTAAACCACCTCAAATACATTTCAATTTCATTAACCCCCAATTAAAAAGACACAAACTTTCTCAATCAATAATAAATATATATGGATCAAATAAATACAATCAATAAGCAATTTTTAAGGAAACCCTAACCCTAGAAAAATCAATAAATTGATATGAAATTTGGGATAGGATTGAACGGTACCTTTGAAGACAACGCATTTGATCGCCGACACCAAAATTAATTCATAAAAAATAAAATAAAAATAAAAATTTGGGGGAACCCTAGAGAGAGAGAGAGAGAGAAAGAGATGTTAACAGAGAAACGGTGCCGTATATGGGTTTGGTTTTGGCGCTGTGAGAAAGAGAGAAGGGACCTACACCAGTTGAAACCCCCGGGGTTATATTGAAAACACCGTAATACACGGCGTTATATATACTTATCTCTAACTCGCTCGTTTAAGATAGTTCCCACTTTTATGGGAAGGATGTATCATCTTGTGGCATGTGTGTGTGATTACTTACAAATGAATGTATGTTTTCTTTGAGCCAATGATACTATGTTTTGATTTTTATTTTGATTTTTATTTTTAATTATTAATTTATTATCTTTTTTTTTTGAACGTTCGTGTCACGGGACGGCTAGCCGTTACATCCAATTGGGCAGACAGTCACTAGCGACCGATCCACGAAGTCAGGGAACCACAGGGGAGGAAAAACCACACCAATTTAGCCGTTATAGAAGGCACGGAGCTAAATTGGGGAAAAACCTGCGCTTGCTCGGACTCGAACCCTGGTCTCCCAAGGCCCAAGCTTCATTGCAAATCACCTAAATATTGATGTGTTTTCGTTATCCAATTTAAAATGGTTGTGCTCAATGCTCATAGTGTTACTTTATCATTGTTGTTTCTTTGTCTCAACTACTCATTTATCTTTGTTTTTGCGAGTGTTATGTCACACTATTATCCTTACTTCCGACAATTTGACGTAAGTAGAGTAATGTGATTGTTTTCAGCTTCATTTGGTAGGCATATTTGTGATGTTTTTTTGCGTCCACTCATTATGACTGAATTTAAATGGTTGATAAATGTGTTTAGTATATTTCTTTAAAAAAGGTAAATTGGAGGGAACCCATCCCCGGTATCGCATTGTTACCAACATGCACAGTTCATACATTTCTAGTAAAACACTTCCACCCAATGCCCCACATTTGAGCAAATGCCTAAATATTTCTCAATCATGCTTGCAAGCGAGATGAAATTAAATCTGCGCCACTTAAGGACATCACATGTTGGGGTCCAGACTTTGTAAGTGGTAGATAACCACTTGAGCTAACTCAAATGGTTTTTACTATATTTGTTTAAACGTATGTGTAACTAAAAATAATCATAAACCGACAAGTTTAAAAGGTGAAGGTAACTTTATTTTTAAATAGAATCCATATGTGATACAAATTATATTGTATACATTGGGAATTTTTATAATCATATATTTTAACCATTAGTATTGTTACTCTTGTAAATGAACTACAATTATTTTTCCCATTTTCTCCATTACCATGGTTTCATGAAAATCTTTGCGAAATAACAAGGGCGAGAGAAATGATAACGGGGTGAGGTGCCGATGTGATTTTTTGTCTGTTGACATTGACGCACTACACATGTCTTTTTCGACGATGAGGAGGTGGAGGTGTTCTTCACATGGCCACACCAAACAAATGTCAGACTCTCTTACAGTTTTCACCATCTTTTTTTTTCTTCATTTTTTCCCTTTTCTTTCTTATATTTTTTTTCTTTCTTTTACCAATCAAATAAAAGGAATAATGGGTAAAAATGTTGGGGTGGAATTATGGGCCTTTCGTTGTTAGGAAGTGGTAATTGTGGTGAACAAAAGTGGTATGACACTAATGTAGCAATAGTAACGGAGAGTGATGGAGGTTCAGGTACCTACTCCTCATGTCATTTTGATACAAAAAAAACTCTAATAAAATTCACTTAGTTTAACATTGAAACTATAAAATAATTTCTTAAACTTGCCCCTTCCAAGTTAAGAGATAGATAAACACACGCATCCGATTTGATTTAAGCTCATTTTCCCCCCAAAACTCAAGAGAAAAAAAAGCATGAATAAATAAAGAAACCTATAATTCCATAGACCATGGTAAAATAATCATGTATATTAAGTAATATTATATTGTTTATGCTGTTCAAAAATAAAAAAGTAATATTATATTGTAAAGATAAGTACATAAAAATATTTTAAACTTGTCATCTTTTATTATTGTATGTATTCAACTTTCAAAACATCTATTGTATATATCAAAAAATTAATTTTAACTATTGTATGCATGTGACCTCTTATTAGTTGTGAGCACGGTTCAGTTTGGGTCGGTTTTTGGCTAAAACTAAACCAAAACATTCGGTTATTTAAAGCCAAAAATCATTGGATTTAGTTTTTGGTTTTTAGTTTGGTTCCAGTATGGTTCGGTTTCGGGGTTTTTTTTTTTATAAAAAAACTTACAATTATTAAACAAAAAATAAGATAAAGAAACTAAAATACACAATTGATTTCTATTAACTACTTATATCTTTTAGGTGTTGAAATTGATACGATTTTTTGTAAACCGGGTCGATGTGGTTATACATTTTCATTTAAAACATACAATTGATTTTGTTTTGTACATTAAAAAAGTTCAAATATATTAATATATATTTTTAAAGCATAAATAATAGACATAATAATAAAAAGATATAATTGTAAAATAAATTAAAAAATATATACCGGTTCGTGCTTGTTCATTTATTTCCTTAAACATAAACAAATATAGACAAACCTAATTGATGTTCGTTAAGATCGTTTGTGTGTTTTAACCGGATGCATACATAATTAGTTGTCCAAACTCCAAAGTAGAAGAGGGCGTTAAGGGTGATGAGAGCAAAGGTAGGTGACTAGGTGCAATTATGGGTGTTACTGGGCCGGACGTGGACCTATCACCTATGCAACCCATTACTCATGTCTAATCCCTTTCTACTCTTTTTCTATTTTCTTTTTCCCCAATGCCAATTTTATTTTTATTTTTCGTTTCTTGCAAATAGAAAACAATTATTGGAGTTCAGACTATCAGGTATGATCCTTGATTCCTTGCTTGGCTAAAATCTTGCTATTTTGCTTGAAAGATCAACCTGGAAAGTTATTTGAACTAGCTTTTATACCTTGTGCGTGCTGCGAGTATTTTCATTTTAAGACAATGTCACAACCACTTCATTGTTGCGAGTATGTTTGCTCAAAAATTTGACATATCAATTATATACATATATATATATATATAACTTTTGTGCACGAAAAAAAATACACATAAAAAAATCACTATAAAAAGATGGAAAAAAAACCCTAAAACAACCCATATAAAAAAGGCAAAGCTAGTTGCAAACCCAGGAAACCTTTAATTGAAAGGCCACACCAAAAGCACTCCGTCGTAGATATCTTTGCGTAAAAGCTAGTCATATCAAATACTCCGTATGTATTTATTTAAAGACAATACCACAACCATTTCATCATAAATATGTTAGTTCAAAAGTTTGTTATATTAAATATATATATTTATCTTGTGAAACACCCCCTCCTAAAAAAAAAACACAAAATAAAAAATCAAAAAGAAAAAAAAACAGATTTTATTTCTATTATTATATTTCAAGAATTTGAAACACAATCCAACAAAGACGTAGCCCAAACAGAAAAAGCCCAATCCAACAAATATCTTGGCCCAAACCAAAAGTAAAAAAAACATGCTAACACTAATACCAAGTAGGCAAGTACCAAATACCAACCACCAAGTTACCAACCCATCTATTTCCAATTTTCCATTCTTGTTTATTTAATCCACATAAACTGTATATATATATATGTTAAAAAATGTTTGGGCCCAGTCACTGTTCATTTCATTGAACTCCAATATAAAACTAGTGGGTTCACGCCGTATGATTGGCAACGTCGGTTGTTGGCAGTATCTATTTGTTTTTTAAGCCAATACCACACCTACACAATTCTAAATATATTTGTTTAAAAGATTACTAAAAATAATTATAAAAGAAAAGAGCAAAACAAAGATAAAATAGGCAACGTCGGGGTTGAACCCAAAACTACCTAATTGAAAGGCAAAACGAAAACCACTCAACCACGTTCAAAAGTTTGCAGTGTCGAATATGTAAATTTATTTTGTGCAAGGAAAGCAAATATCCAAAACAAACAAAAACCAAAAAGAAAAAGATATGAAAAAAACACCAAAAATAAAATCAAAAAACAAAAGGAAAAAAAAAAACAAAACGGAGTGCGAAGTAGCAAAATCTGAACATCGCGACCATAAATAATCGAAAACGAAGGAAAAGAAAAAGAAGAAAAACTACGCAAGAAACTAAGAATGAAAGCAAGAAAAAAAAGCCAAAACGGTTATGATATATTTACTACGAATTTATTAATATATAATGGTGGAACGGGTTAGAACATTGCGACCACAAATAATCAAAATCGAAAGGAAAATGAAAAAGGAAAAAAAACTATGTAAGAAACCAAAAATAAAAGCAAGAAAAAAAAAATTAAAACAGATTGCGACGTGACAAAATTCAAACGGTATAAAAGGACGCAACATAGCAAATTTTAGATGATATGAATGGACGGTGAACGACTGTTCACTCCGTCCATCTTTAATAAGAAAGAGTAATAACATAAAAAGGTAAATTACTAATGATGGTATTGATTATATTTTTTATTTATATATGTTTTTTTTTTTTTTTAATTGTCGTGACCATTTTATATATTTGTAGCACTTAAATTATATATACTAACAGGCCTTTGTATATATGTCTGATATTATTTGTACATATATGAAGTTAATTAATTTTGGTACTATGTTGGCTTGACAATTCTCAAATTGTCATTTTCAAATAATACATATGTACAAAACTATAAGGCCTCTCCCATCCATTACCACAAATTCTCAAATTCTCACCGCCACATCAGCGCCACATCATCCCCTCCTCC
>JAOXNX010000031.1:23507226-23524343 GCA_028566075.1 Solidago caesia
TAACACATGTATATAAAAATTGTATTTGTTGTTATTGATAAAAATATATATAAATAAAAATTGTTATGTAAATCAATCCTGTTTTAGTATATTGGTAGATATGAAGTCCAACCTTTTGTCTTTAACTA
This sequence comes from Solidago caesia, assembly GCA_028566075.1. NCBI lineage: Eukaryota > Viridiplantae > Streptophyta > Magnoliopsida > Asterales > Asteraceae > Solidago > Solidago caesia. The sequence continues at coordinate 23,507,355 of JAOXNX010000031.1, forward strand.
CACTTTCTATAAACACAAAACTTTATATAATCCGACTAATTTAATATGATGCGCACAATTTTCTTCATTGTTTAAGTTTCTATGGAGAAGAAATCTATATTCTCATAATAACATATATAACAAGGATTCTAACAATGGTTACAAAACGGACGAGGTAATCGTTATTCAGGTTACCCGAAGAAGACGGGTCTTTTTTTGACCCAGATGTACACGGCTTAACCGGGATATCCCGTGACAGTTTTTAAACCATTTTCTGGCCATCTCTAAGATTATACCTAACAGTATCTTAGAGATTCAGGATGTTAACCACTAGGTCACCTTGAAAATGGTTTAAGAACGGTGACATACAAATTTATTAATCAAATAAACTTGCTATCTTTGGTGAAATGATTCTTTCATTAGTAGTGGAGTATTACTACATATGTGTGACTATGGAGCTTAGCTTAGCTTGCATTTAAATAAAAACCTTAAGAGGGTTATTGAAAGGGAAATAAAGTGTGGGCATTGGGGTCAGTCAGATTTTATCCGCTTTTTTGACTTGTTTATGGAAAAGTAATTATGTAAGAAAAACAAGTTTGAAGTTGGGAATTTGTTGTTTTAATGTGTGTAAATGAGCTGGATTTTTACCCAAACAACAAATAACCACAAAGATGCCCCCCCGTGACAATGGCGCATGTGGTATCCGCCGAAAGCTTTTTACCAACCCCCACTGCCTTTGCATAACCCACACAAACTACCCACACTCAAGATCTATATCAATCAAGTCAACATTTAATAGATACTTAAACAACTTAACCCAACTTAACATTACGAACTAATGTCAAATTTATCAGATTTTTTTATAATTATTTTTGTTCCATAAATTTTATCATAAATATTAAAAAAATATTCCTTTTAAAATAATATTCTGTTTTTAATTTTATATGTGAATGTTCACAAAGGAAAAAATTAAATAAAACTGTGCTTTTAGAATATATATTTTTTTAAGTTAATTATTATTAGTTATTAAAGAAATAAGATTATAAATTGATTTAGTTAAATTTTATAATTAAAAAAAAACTCTAGCACCACGCATTTTGGTGACACTTGTCAAATAGATATGAAAATCCAAGACCGAACATGTCGCGACTTGGGTTGCTGTAGCAACCAGGTTGCACGACTTATTTACTTTTTCTTTTCTTTTTTTGGCAAAAATTGGTGGTCGGCCCAAGAAATGGTCACTAATGTAACTGGTCTAAGAGCATGGGTAGAGATTCAAAATAAGCATCGGCATCGCCGAAAGTGGCGTTCAACGCTAAACCGCGCCTCATACCGAGTGTGTCTTGGTCGGCATGGGCGAATTGATGAGTCATCTCCTCGTCGATCCTGCGTCGACCTTTCCTCTCTTTTTATTTATTTATTACTTTATCTTGTATTGTATGTGTATATATATATAGAAAAAGATAGTGTCCTGCGTCCTATAACGGCCCTAAAATAGTGAAAACTGATATGGCCATAGTAGCGTTCTTCGTCGTACTAGGTTGGAGTTCCATACCAGATGCTCTAACTCCCTACTACATATTTACACAACTTTGTTGATTATATGTGAATAAATACATCTATACTTTTTTATAAATACATTTAACCCTCTACATTTTAAAAAATTTTGAACTTAATATAATATTCATTTCTTAATCCGTCCCAATTCAAATACCATACCTCAACCACTCCATTACCTTTAATTAACCATTCATTTCACTCGACTATTAATATTGTCGACCATATGAACAAATACTTGTATAGATGTATACATAAATATTCATCTGAAGCATGCATCTCAGAGTCTCGGACAACTTACTATAGAGTCTGGTGAACATGCACCGTGAAAGTGATGAACCACTTACTTTAGAGTGTATCGAACATACATCATGAAAGTGATGCTAAATAACGGAATCAAACAATCTGTCATAGCAGAACATGATTACAAAGGCAATGCTTCGAACTTTCGAAGTAATTCTACTGCTTGAAGTTGCACCATTCATTTTTGATAATGTTGAGCATTAAAAAAATTCTGATAATTTAGGTAGCAGATATAGGAAGGTCCAATATTAATTTTACTTCACCTTCATATAAAAAACGTAGTTGACCAAAATTGGACATCGGTAAGAAAAACATACAGGGGCCAAATATGTCATCCCAGTCAAGCTTCTGGTCAAAAAGAAAAGTACTAGTTGCTGGCAGTATTATTTTATTAGATGAAAAAACAAAGCTTAAAACAACAAACACCAAGGACAAACTGGACATCCCGACCTCGTGTCAAATCGTTGTATTTTGTGTTGTAATATTCAATTGAAAAAAAAGCGTACAAATCATTACAAAAATGTTGCGCCAAATTTTCGAGACTTGATGGGATATTAGAATCATAGTGTGATGGTACTTATGCCCAGCTCTAGGTTAAGAGAGTTGAGACCGGTCTCCTGTAACATGCTGAATGCTGTAATTCCATAATATGAATGGTAAAGATCCGGTAACTGCCCAGGGAACTTGCTGAAACCACCATACTGCCGAAAAAGAAAAGAGAAAACATTAATAGATTACAGTTGAATGCAAAAAGCAAACAAATATGAACCCTCACCTTTTATAATGTAATGAAAATTCCAACTTTTCCATTTCATGGAACGTTTTAATCCAAGTGTAATAATGGCCCGTAGTCAAAGTGTTGATAAAGTTGTGTTGGATTTCAAAATTATAATATCTTCCTTTTTTTTGTCAATGATTGGATAGTGTTTACATGACAGTATACTGCAGTGATATGCCAGGTAATCAGAACTTAAGACAATTCAGTTAGACTTCTAATTTAATCAGACCAATCTTCAATTAGGAATGTGCTACCACTGTGATAATTTTCCAAGATTCTTTATATGACTACATTGAACTCCAGAAAGTAAATATAAAAAAACTGGTCAGGAACTTTGTATCACAATCATCTATTCCGAATTTAAGATGTATTTGATCTTACCTTGGATTGGCATGTCAGCAAAAATTCACGTAGGCTTCTTTCATCGATAAATTTACTAGCCCCTAAAATCCTCAGAACTCCACCAACCCTATAGAGTTGCCACAAAATCAATGGACCCTGAAAGGATTCAAATAACTGAACTGAATTCTGAGGTTACTAACTTACTATGAACTCACCAAAAAGCATAACAGGTGTCACTAGGTTTGTTAGGTCTTCCTTGAAACCCTCCATCGATAGCTTGTCTCTAGAGAACGAAAAGGATGATGACAGTTAAATGAGTCATTTGGCCTTCACAACAGTCAACAGCGTTACTGTAACTATAATATAACATCTAATGGAAGTATACCTGCAAGCACCAATCTAGAAGCAATGGCACATCTATGATGCAAGAGGATGTGGATAGAGATACGAGGTCATCTTCAATGAATCCCATCAACCGGAGAGAAGCAACAGCACAGTAAGTTGCACCACCTGTGACTCTAGAAGTAAGAATGGTTTATGAGTAATAAGTTCAGTTCTAAAAAAACTATAAAAAAGGATATTCCAAATCATAAATCCACTTTCCATGTTAATAGTACCGTAAATTTTTACATATGATACACCCAGATTCAAAACAAAAAACATTGAGCAGTAAAAGAGCTAAATGAAAACATTGTCATCTGATTTCTATAACTACATGGTTAGTAAAACAGAGCATGACAGGTACATAATAAACAAAGATCATCATTGATCTCTAGCACAAAAAATCACATAAACTGCTCCATCCCAAAAAACAGAATACTATTTTTTTGGGTGTCCAAGCTCAACCCAGGCACCCAGCATTGCTATTTGCCAATTAGTTATCATTACTTGATATGTAGAACTTTCAAATTTTTGTGAGTTTCTATTGTATTTTATGTGGCAATTACTTTTGAGACAGCTTTTAAACTACCGCATCTAAAAAAACTGCAATTCAAAAAATGTACATATACACGTCTAAAATGACAACAATGCTCACCATGTGACTCTTGGCCAGGAATTAGTCCAAAGCCACCATCATACGACTGCAAGAAAACATTGCCTTATAAGCCATAGACATTTATTATGGACAAATAAGTAAATAACTTAAATGGTTCAGCTTTCAGTAAACCAAAAAAGGGGACGATTTCCAACTATTGTATACAGACGAGAAGAATAAATTTCTTCCGCATTTCCAACCCTGTTAGCCTCTTCAGTGTTAAAATAACATATTACTTCAAGTGGCTGATTGTTAATTTAGATCACATTAAGAACCACAGAGCAAATATAAATAAAATTGGCAATTCCAAAGAAGCACAAACACACCTGGAAGCAGCACAGTCTCTGCCAGAGCCTAGTCCTTATAGGTCCAGTCTTAGGTTTGGTTAAGCCAGAAAGCTACATATTGGTCCTAAAATTATATTTAGCCCAGTTAAGCCCAGCCTAAAGCCCGGTCCTAAGCAAATCCCGGTCCTTTAGGGGCAGTATGTAAAACTATTTTTTATGCCCAGTCCCATGGGCCAGTATCTAAAACTATTGAAACTTTTTTATGAGTTACACTATTTTCAAATGCAATGTAAAAACTAAGTTCGTATATTATATGGTTTAAATAAAAAGTAAAAAATGGACTGCAGGTCAGGTATTGAGAAGGTGAACATATACCTGACAGCTCAATATGTAATTCTTGGCTTTCTCTTTATCCATGCCACTCCAATTATCCAAGAGGGACGAAATAACGGCTAAAAAATCAAGTGGCTACAATCAAAATTTAATCCAAAAAGAATTAGATTTAAACAGGTAGTTGGGAAGACATAGAGTCTCACCAGCACAATATACAAACCGTAAATCTGTCTCGGCCCCCGTGTGAATGGGCATAAAACTGATGCACAAAGACAGAAGGAAAAAAGAATGATATGTTGAATTCAAGCCAGGAAGATGAAATAAACCACAAGGAGAGTGAAGCTAAATAGAAAACAAAATGAAGTTGGCAAAATGATATCAAATACTCCGTATACGATATGTATACATTGGCTAGTTAATTGTACTTTTTCAAAACTAAGCATATCAATGCTAGAGATATAGCTAGATACAGACCTACAAAAGAAGGTACACAAACTAAAATATTGATAAAAATAGTGGGAACAGGAACAAGATTAATCTCCAACAACCAATTTCAAAGGATCTACCAGTTTTACTTAAAGAACTCCAGCATCATATATATCAACGTATAGTCCAAAGCAACCAGGTTACACTTTTCCTAGCTTTCTTTTTAAAAAGAAGCTTACACATTTCCTATGGTTCAAGAATAAAATATTTAACATTTTAGAACAAAGTTTCAAAAATAAGTTACCTCCCATCAGGCTGCTGAAGATGTTTCATTGACTTCAAAATTGAACTACAGTTGAAAAGTGATAGGTCATAGCCAACTGTCTTCAGTATGGCTAATGCACAGTATGTACTTGCCAAGTGACTGTTATTGGGAACTGCGACCTGTAATGAGATACCAGAGTAAGAGAAATACAACCCAACTGGAAAAATATAAAAATAAATAAAGATGACACTTCTTTGGCATGTGAATTTCCAAATAGAAAACAAAGATTAACCTGACTTCTTACCCCACTATTAAGAGAATGAAACTGAGAACTTCTAGAACCATGGAATCCATAGAACTGCCCTGCAGTAAACAATCGATGGTTAGGTTTACTAATTTCAAAATTGTTCTCATGAAGGTGAGAGAAAAACCTTGCCCTACTAAAGTGGCAAACTCTTCGTTCATACCATTGTTTAGTTCAGCTTCATTCATAGGATGAGCTTGCAATGACAAAACCCAATTAATAACGTCTTCTCTATCGACCTAAACAATCAATAAAAAAAATATCCGATTAAACGTTTGTGAGTCATATTCCCCTGCAAAGCTATTAGATTATTTGATGGCACATATACAAAGCCATCCCTTTACACTCATTCAAAAATATTGAAGCTTCGCACATATGCAGCTTTCTTATTCACTGACATGTGAGTATCAAGAACAAAGTATATTTGAACAACTTCTGAGAAAAAAAAAAGTCTTTCAGTTGGAGGTACTAAATGATAAAAACCTCAAAACAATGTTAACACTATAAGTTTGTTGGTAGACCAACTTATAGTTATATACTTATAAATCAAACCCACATATTTGACCTGCTCAAGTGGTTGGGGTTTTCTTACGATAAAATAGGTGCAAATAGTTTGGAAAAAACCTTTTGCAAACGGCTCATTGTGTATAGTTTGGAAGTATTTTCATGTTAAACTAAAATAAAAACAACGATTTAGTGATTTATAATGCAGTAGGTAGAAACAAAGATATCTTGTGTGTGAGTGTGTGTTTATATGATACAGAAACGGATGATTGGAATAACGTATACACATTAGACTTTGTAACGTTAAGGTTTACACTAATATGTCAGAAGGGATTGAGATTTCGCAACGGGATCAACCAACAACATGTGAATCCTACTTGACAACTTTGAGAACAAATCCTAATAGACTACATTAGTTTACCCTTGGGTTTTTGCAATTTGTCATTTATTGTAATGTAATGTAATGCACTTTATATATTTCTTTTACCTAAATAATATACTACCTAAATCAATTTTAAAGCGATTTAAAGATCATATCTACAAGCTATTCGACGACATTCAAATTAGATGGTTGTGTGTCGATTCGCTTATATCGTAAGGTAAGGCTTCAACACATGAATGTGAAAATCAATATTACTAGAAATCAAGTGATGTTAAAAGCAACATAGACCCTAATTAAACAAATCATCTAGATCTAAAACTACAGCTAATTGATTGGAAAAATGAAAGTAAGTAGATTACGCGATCGAGAGCGTTGAGAATGTGGAGACCGGAGATGATGAAGTAAGCGAGAGTAAGATGGTTGATCTCTTGAGCTTCATATGGTGATGGTAGTATCTGGTAGTTCATTTCAAGGTATCTTATGTGCCGATCTCTGTCCAACAATTGTTGATCGGCTGGAGGTAAATCACCGTCTTCTGCCATTGCAAACCCCCCCGATGATTTTACAGCAACTGATATGGATAATCAAGTACCAGTCTTCTGTGTTTGGCACGGCTTATGTACACACCCGAAAAAAAAAATTAAGCTTATTCGATAAGATTTAGGGGGTGTTTGGCCTGACATATGTCAAACCGCAAATAATCCACATCGACATTAATGTAGGGAGTGAGACCTAACTCACATGAATTTTTCAATGTTAAAATCTTAACAGGGTCACCAACCTCATTGGAAAAAGCAGTGATATAACACTTTTTAGTCGTATATAATAAATGTATATATTTTATTACACAATGTACAACTATATAAAATATATATTGTTATAGATGGCTAAAAATTGTTATGAGGATATCACTACTCCATTGAAAATAATAAGTTTAATTTGTATGATTTTTTTTAAATTTATGAACTTATTGTCAATTAAATATGAAAAATAAGCTCATTAATAATTAAAAAAAAAACTCAAAATTTAGCTTAGAAAAAATAAAACACACACAAACAAGCTATAAGCTTCAAAAATAAGTATGCCAAACGCCCCCTTATACCACACAGGTTTGTTTATAAGATTAATAATATTCAAAGGGTGTTTGAAATTACGTTTTGAAAAGATTATCCAATTATTACGTTTGTAAACACAAATAATCAGAAAAAATATTTGGCTGAAAAGGTGAGTATTTGCATTTGTGTAGAGAAAAACAGAGTTTTGAAAAACTGGTAAGAACATGCTTTTTCAAAAAGACATTTTAACAACACAAAGCCAAACAATTCTTAGAACCTTTATCATTATAATTCTATAAATTTTCTACATAGTCTTTTATAATGTAAACAATTTTATAACAATTAACTTTGAATAAGTAATACTTTTAAACCACACATTTTGAACAAGGACCGACTTAATTACTTAGTTTAGAATAATGAGTAGAGTTTTTAACGAGCTATTTAAGCTCAAGCTTGTTTATCTTAAGTTCGAATATAATCGTTGTGAACAGTGAATTCGAGTAGAGATTGAAACATTCAATTGTTAGTCAATTAGCTTCATGAGAGGAGACTAAAATTTAAGTATTCGGTTTAGTTTGTTTTAAAGTTTGTATAGGTATTTCAAGTCAAGCAAATTAGTTAGGCTTCACAAAGTTAAACAAACTTAACAAGCTTAGTTAAATAGAGTTTTTGTGAGGTTTTAAATTTCACATATATTATTTTTTACAATCATAAAATGAAATTAATTTACAACGTTGACCCCTTAACTTCTAAAGTAACTACATTATCTTAATTTACATCAATAACATTTACATCAATAGCTTAGACTACTCGTCATCGCACCACCACCATACCGCCGCCGATACCGGCATTTTCGTCGCATCGCGCAGGCACCCGTCTAGTAATACTATTTAAAACATTTACCCCTCAACTTGAAATACCCTATCTATAACCTATAATACTCCTATTAAATTATTACTTGTACTTTCCTTATTCATTTAGTCAAATTTCTATTCTTATATGACTATCTTATTTAATTATCAATTTAGTTTATTATAACTTATATTTTATAATTTACTAGAAGAATACCCGCGCGTTGCAGCGGATTTTAATCTTGACGTTTTTTTATTGGTGTTGGTTATTGGTTAATCTTACCAAAATCAAACCATTTGAAATAGATTTTGATGAATAGTAAAAAAAAAAAAAAAAAAATTGCTAGAATCTTCAAATATGCTAGAAATTTAAACATAGGTCATATGTATTAGAAATAATCTATCATTTATTGTGTATTAATTAATTACCTTATATTAAAGTTCTTAAAATTTTTAAATTTTAAGACATAAACCATATGCTTTATAAAGTATTAGATAATTATAAAAAATAATAATACAATTTTTTAATTTATCAGAACATTATTTTTTATATTATTACGCCTACAAAGTGCAAAAACTAATATTAAAAATTATTCAACATCACCGATAAAAAATATTTAATCCAATTACGTGAATATTATTACGCTAATAAAATAAAATTGGAGTTACTTCAAAAATAAAGGGCTTCTTCTTAGATTCTTCGATATTATCACAAAACTCTAATGAAAGGGCTTGTTCCAAAACCAAAACCCTGAACCCTGGTCTCTCTTGCACAAACACATAAAAGCACACACTTCCGCAGACAACGCAAATCAGGATTCCCGTGAGTCAGTAATTACAACAACAAACATTTGGTGTGCGTCAAATACGATATGAAGGGCGGCAGAACTACTTCTAAGGTCTTAACATTAGCCGAAAAATGCAAGGTATTATAATTATTTATTACATAACCATGGCATTTTCCTTCGGGGAGTATGTGTGTGATCATCATTATCATAGTATTTATGTGTATTAATCTTTCAGAATATATTAGCATCGAATTGGCAAGGTACTCTAAATACAGTTAAAGCTGATTCTACAGGAAGGTACCCCCCAATATCTTCTTTGTATTTGTTTTCTTTCCTTATTTAATTTAATCCATGTTTACGGCTTTGTGTGTTTGGGATTTTACAGCAAGGAAGAAATCTACAGTTCAAAAGTCAAGTACTTCGTGAAGAGAGGGAGGCCGTACATTTGGGTACCAGAAAATGACTTGCATAATGTGGTATGTTTAGTTGTTTACATTTAATTAATACAAGCGCCTCTATCCCTTTTTCGGTGTTATTATGTTTTTCTCATTGATTACATGTTCATATTTGTAGCCCTTATCCTACTTAGGCTTACCGACCTTAGGTTTATCATGTTCATACATGCTTTTATGTATGTATGTATGCCTGCATGATGTGATACTTATATGTTTATTTGACATGCTCGCGATTTTGGCCATATGTCTTACATTTTATGTTTTAATATGTTTCTATGCCCTGATATATTTATTTTATTGTATTTTATTCTTGTAATTCTCTGCTGATATGTATTGTCATTACCACACACGTTCACGTGCACTCTCTCATTATGGCTGGAGGTCCTTGTAGTAGAGGTAAGACTGTCTACATCCCATATCCCTCTTATGCCGGGATTGGGCACAGTTGTTGTTGTTGTCATTGATTACATTCCTTATGATCGTGTATTTTAAGTTAATCTGCCTTTTTTGGGGTATGAATGTGAGACCTCACAAGTGTAACGTAGAGTTGACAATCGTATGTATCTCCAGGGTTGATTTGGAACAAAACCTTTCGGCTGGTTTTATTCTTTCCTTATTTTTTTAGCAAAGTATATTGCGAGTGTTATTAAGTCTAGTTGCTAGTTATTTGTGTGCGTTGCTATATAATTCTCTACCCACTTAGTATGCTCATGATGAAATGAAGGTAAATTTTGGTTAAAAACAATTTATAATTGGATAATTTGTCCTTATCTAGGTAGTTGATGTACATGGCATGAAGTCAAAAAGTTTGGTATCGTTGATGCTCGTGTGGAGGGAGAGGGAGGGAATAAGGGGATTATCATAGCTGAAGTAGTGAAGTTTTAATCACGAGAACCTTTTATCTCAATTTACCTTTTTCTTACACTCTAGCTGTCTATAACCTGTTCTGCTTTCTTTTTGTATAACATAATCTCTACTATGATTTGTCTAGCATAGGTTTGGGGATCATTTTTACCCTTTTCTTATTTGAAAAACGTATGGTATGATTATGTTTTACTATTGTATATATTCTTAGTGCTCTATTGGGACTGTGGGAGATAGATGTGCCTCTCTGCTCTTCTGATTTGTGTATTTTGCTGAAAAAAAGAATACAATTATAGATGAACGTGGTTCATTGGCTGTCACAAGTCCCTTACCAGGTTCCCTTGCAAGTTTGCTTCAATCATTAAAGAAGGTTGGTCAATTATCTTTCTTCTACTTCATACTCTCTCTGCATCATACTCTCTCTCTCCATGTGTTTCCAAAGAATTATGTATGTGAGTGTTGAAGATTACATATGTAATCTCGATAACATTATAATAATACCAAAAATCTCTTCTTGATACAGCCCCCTAATCGGATTGCTCTTGTTGGTGAAGTTGTGCCGCTTAGTGATAATAAGGTACATTTTATAGAAGCTAATCATAAATGGTCTATTTTTTGTTTTTCATTCGTCTGTAACTAAGCTAGCTTTGATAAATTTTTGGTTCTATGATGCCTTGATTGACAATGTATTGTCAGTATTGTGTAACTCACATTGTTTAAGCGAAACATGTTAATGCAACTATTTTTGCCTCAAGTTTTTGGCTGTACTTTTGTCTGTGCTGATAATTTCATAATTTCAGCATATCATGCCACCTGTTGCATCATAAGATCTAACTAGTGATGGCCAAACCGCCAAACCACAAGTGGTATTGCATAGGTTCTTAGGGAGCTAGCTCCCCTACCTTGAATTTGAACATCTTCATTTCTGGTTCTGTTCATCCTTTTGTGACTAAACACATTTACATCATCGTCATATTTTTGCTATCACTTCATCTTTGAAGAGCGCTAATAATATTATTTAGTAAAAGCGAGTTGATATTTCATATGCTAATCTCTTGTTACATGCCTCCTTATTCATGGAATTCTGCTAGATCAAGTCAGCTGCAGAAAGCCTGCGAGAGATGATAATATCAGAAGGGGAGGCAATAAGGGAGTTTAGTTACTCAGTTTCTAGTATATTAAGCTCATCTAATTTCACATCTACATCTCGTGCCGAAAACCTCCAAGAGTTTTTGAATGAAGATCAACAATATAGGATGTATAAGTTTAATCCAAGGTAAAAATACGCTTTTTCCCATTTCTTATCAACACAGATTTTAACTGCAGTTTGAGCAAAAATAACGAATGTCCCTATGATCTGTTAGATTCTTTCTGTTAAAACATGGTGTGTGTATGTATATTATTGATGCAAGCTTACATCTGATACAAAATCTCTATCATGCAGCTCAATCACTTACATAGAAAGCAAGGGAAGCAGCCATGAAATGGATATGAAGGATATGGAAGGATCAAAGGCTGATCCCTTGTGTAAGTATCTTCCGACATGTGCATGATGTTAACTTGTGCATATATTCTGCACCCTTAGCTCACCAACCTTTTTGGATCCACCTCCAACTAGCCCGTTTGCAATATTTACGAGACACTGGCATTTTTTACTTTGTTAAATGCATTGAGTTTGGTACGTCAAACAAGATCTCGGTGGTCAATTATTAGTGATATAATGACAAGCCAATGCCACTGAAACCAACTTACATCTCAGATCATTTTCCGGGTCAGAAAATATCAGTTTTGTTATCTATGGATCTGTACTTGGACTTCAAATTCGTACTTATCAAACAAAGGAACTTCCAGAAATGTTTTTCCTTGTTAACTAGATAGGAAGTGGACAAGTGGTGTTATTTCTCTTAATTCATAAATAATCACCAGTTGTAACAGGTTTCCTTCATGTTTTAGAGTAAACTATCATTTAAGGATGATACACGATAATAATAATAATGCACTGGGTGTCATGATTACATTCTTTTTGGTATATTGTTCCATGTAGCACTTTTTTCTGCAAGCTTGATTGATGGCATTAATCAAAGTGAAGTCAGACGTCGAGCCCTGATGATTTTTTGTGCTACATACCTGAATAAGAATGTTAAGGTATGAAACTTTATCCCCCCCTAATGGAGAAAATGGCGAAGACTGAATTCGCATGTCAAATGGGCAATTTTGACGCATTTAGTTATTATTGGGTTGATTTGGGTTTTGTTTCTTTCAATGGCTCAAATAGATAAATATATAAAACTTGAGCTAAATGAAATCAGGTCAAATTGTTTGAATGGGTGCAAAGTTGGCCGATGCAACCTTCTAAATTAGTTAATTTAAAACATTAGATTATAATTGTAATAATATAGCTTTAGCATTCATATATATGGCATTTCTTATAATTCATCAAAGAGGATATAAAAGCGTTTCAGATCAACCCGATAACTACTTAAGTTTTACCTGTTATGACCCATTACCCAGCACACAAACCCATCCCCGTTGCCCTCTCCACCTTATAGGACACCCTCAATGCTTGCATGATATAGCTGTACTATATCAAAAAAATAAATAAAATTATGACATGCACGGTGCCACAATGTTTACAACGTACCATCTTGACGTCTTCCTTTCCTCTAATTTTCATGTGGGCATGTGGCGCTTCCCTTGTTCATTTCTCTGACCTCTTGATATTGCGTGTATTTGAAGGATGCTCTGGTGCTTTCGATAGATCGGAAAGGGCTTGATTTGCTGGGGAAGGTTATGGGACCCATGATGGATGACGGGTCTCGTGAAGTCCAATGGAAGGAGATGCGATTGCAGCTTGCGGAAGAAGCTCGTGATGTCGAGACGTTCTGCAAACGACTCGTTGAGATGGAAGAGGAAGCAATTAAGAATGTTTCAGCATTCAGTGGCCTACCATTAGATGCTAATGAAATGTAAGCTCTCACCGAACTTCGTGTGTGTTAAGATTGTTTGTTCAAGTAAAATTTTTTATGCATCTCGTATTTATATAATTCATAAGTTATTCACCAATATATACACATGTCTATAGGTCTTTTTCTTTCTTTATCCTTTACACTAGTCATATAACCGTGTGAAAACACGGGTTGTCGATAGGAAACTTTTGATATACGATATACATATTCGATTATGTTGAGAAGATCGGTTTATATATATTTAATGATTAAGTTCAAATGTATTTTGAATAGTTAATATCCGTAACAGGTTTTGATGCTTAGTAATAAGCATGGATAATAGATTTTACGATAAGGTCATGCCGAAATTTCTAATTTTTCTTGTCGGTTGTCATTTTGTAACAAACTTGACATTTGGTATTGTTGTACAAGTATGTCAACGAGTTTTATTGAATTGATATTTTGATGTACCAAAAATATATGAAAGTTGAAACATTTCTAACAAAAAAAAAGGAATTGTATTCTAAGATGTTTCATTTTATATATGATATAAATGTTTCTTTAAAAAAAAAATGTCTTAAAATTTTAGAGCGTTACAATGTGGGTAAACTAGGGCATGAAATCTGTTTGTGGGTCATATCAATATTGGCAAGTAGAGACAGATTGAGCATATACGACACTCGGACAAGCGTGGATCTACCAAATGCTTCACTGATCTTACTATCGACATGACTTCTCCATCCCCTACAACCCTTCCACAAAGATTCACCTTTCTTTAAAACAGCCGTCATATAACTTCCCGTCCTCGTCCTTGTCCCACTACTCATCGGATGGTATATCTAAAACCTCGAGCTTCGGGCATGAGTCTGCAATCAGTCATATGTGCCCTTCAAAAAGCCGTTTCGAACAATGTATCTCTCTTAATTTCGGGGAGCTGCAGACCACAAATTTTAAAATCCAGATGACAAATCGACATGAAGGTCTTTTGTTCATCTCTGTCTCTATAAAGTCTCTCAAATATATGGCTTAGCATGTTGTCTGGCAGGGATAGTGTAGCTGAAATTAAAATTATAAGTTATTATTAAGAAAATTAAAATGTACATGGATTCCAACAAAATTTTCAGCGTCTTATGGTTCGAATTTTTTTCAGTTAACAAGAGAGGTTTGCGGTTCAAGGTTCAGTTAATTCCAATTTTCAGTTTGTTAGTTTTCATGTTCACACGAAGCAAAACACATGGGCCGCTGGAGTAATGTTTGAACCTGTTCTCCAATGATGTCCCACTGTCAAGAATGGCTGGTGTCAAGTTGTTGACATGAAGCAACACAAGCCATAAACAAGTTCACGTTCCATCCAATATTTGTACAAAGAAGTTCAAGTTCTAAATCATGTATCTAATTCAAATTATGTTTCAAAGTAAGCTGTAGGTTTACAAGGATGTTTTATTTGTAATCTTGGCAAGACATCTTGCCAAAAAAAGAAGAAGATATAGACCAACTTTACTGTCAACGGGTCAAACTTTTTTTTTACTTCACAGACTATGAATAACAAATTATCTCTTGAGTTTGAAACTTACTAGAGTAATTTATGTTAACCAATTTTGTTTGTTCCACGTATTTTCAGCTTCTTAAAGTTTCAAACATTGTAAGTTCTAATTTCTACTGCTTTGTTTCTTATTTTGCATTTTATGTCAGTAAAATAGTAATTTAAATTCTATATAACAAAGTGCATTGCTTAACTGTTCTTTTAAGTTTTAATAGGCAAAATTGCGAGATTAGAGCTATATATTATGTTTTCTCATGACTTAATAATCGATAGTTTTCTCATGACTTAATAATCGATACTAAGAGCAGTAGTAATGGTCACACCACTACACCAAGGTGGTGTGTCGCATCACTGTCTGCACTACACCACAACCACATCACATTCGTAGCAATAACCTTAAAAACTAAATCCACAACAACCAAAAACTATATCCCATACGATCCCAACACCCAATAAAAAAAGAACCACCTTGTCCACCCCACTAAAAGCCTGCGTGGACACATCCATGATCCACCTTGTCTGCACCCACCTTGTCCACCCCACCACCACACCAAGCCCACCTAATGGTTCACAACTTCACACCACCACCCGGGGTGGTTGGCCTTATCCAAACCACAATCATTACACAAATACGTGTTATCTTGCGAAGCGTGCAAATGATCTTTTTTTTTTGCGACAACGTCTCTCTTCTTCCCCACCAGCAGCAACAACCTTCTCCCCCCCCCCCCCCCACCCCCACACCACCACCATTGCCGGAAACTATGATACAGTACGGGCGTATCCCGTTCAAGGGGGCTTCGCCCGTTGGCGGAGGTCTCAAGGGAATTTATAAAAGGGTTGGAAGCTGAATGCATCTGGGAATGGTCTGGATTTGATGGGCGGCGATCAAAGAGATGGTGATGGTTTGATACGGTACGAGCTCTACCCTTACTGCCATGGCTCCGCCATGGATGGTAAAGATGAAGTTAAGATGCATGTTAATGATAACTAAGATGCATGTCAGTGTTAACTAAGATATATGTTAATTGTATGCTAATAGTTACTATTAACATACATCTTAGTTAACACTAACATGCAGTGTGGATAGGAAAAGAAATACTTAACTTATATGTTTTCCAACCGACACTGCATGTTAGTAATATTTAAGCTGCATATTAGTGGTTCGCGCACTTCGCATTTTAACACTTCACCTAAGAACCTGTATATATATATATATATATTGTTGAAAACTAACAAAAAAAAAAAAAAATTTAATCAAATAACCTCGACGACGTTGTCCACCCAACATCCCTTAAAGGTGATCTAGTCCACGTCGGCCCTTCCACCCCATAACCACAACATCCCATAACCACACCATCCTTATAATCGCCGACCTTGTCCATCCCGGGTGAAAAATCTTTCACCTTGTCCACATATAGACCACTACGCATGCCCTAACAACGTTTGTGGATGTTTTTATCTTATGGTCAACTTTTTTCCATTTAAAAAGAATCAAAACACATCCACGACTTCTTATATAGTTAAATATTATTTGATGACATAAACGTATTATCTAGTATTCATTTGACACACCTTTAAGATGGCATAGTGGTTAACAACTTGATATCCTTAATAGAGGTTTAAGGTTTAAACCTCGCTAGGCAACATTTTTGGGTGGTCAATGTGGATGCACGGTACTACTACGCGAATCTAAATAAAGACCTCTCATACAAATCGGTTTTTAAAAAAATGGTGGAACCGGTTTAAAAAAAAAAAAAAAAAGACCAGTTTTTAATAAAAAAAAAAAAAGTGATCTCTATGCATATAGCAATGACTTTTGCGACGACAATGTCGTCGCCAAATCAAAATTTGACTTTTTTAGTCAGAGTCGTGGATTTTTTGTCGTTTTGTGGGCTTTCGGCGACGACAAAAATATGGTCGCCAAAGGGTTTTTTTCTTAGACCAATGGGAATGGTGGCGTGCCACCCATCGTTCCCTAACCTTTTTTGCACT
>JAOXNX010000031.1:23524443-23548155 GCA_028566075.1 Solidago caesia
ATCATTATCATTGTTATTAATCTTATTTGGTTAATACACAATAATATATATAGAACAAGTGATGGTGGTGGTGGTGGTGGCAGTAGAACAAGTAGTGGTGGTGGCAGAAGTAGGGAAGGCGGCAAGGGCGGATCTACCTTAGAAAGAAGGTAGGTCCCAGGAACCACCTTACAACTGGAAATGATTTAGAAGATATGCAGTAACTTTTTTAGGACCTAACTTGATTTTTTTTAGGAACTACCTTAAATTTTTTGTTTGCTATTCCAAAGCGACAGATTCTTCAACTTTAATTGTTTCTCCATCTGAGCTTTTCAAAACAATCATCTTTGATGAAGATATGTTTGATTAGAGTATGGGTCTATAAACCGAAATGAAACCATTGGAAAGCGGGAAAGGAGAAAGTCAAATTGTTAAGGAAATAGATGATGATGATGATACATGGGTAGCAATAATGATGGGGTGGGTGTCTCTGGATATTTTTACGGTTTTTATAATTTTAGATTGTGTATATGGGTTATGTACAATTTTAACCCTTTTAACATTTTGAAGTTATATTATAGACTATCATCAACCAATTTATTATTTACTTTATAAATCGTCAGTTATCTATTATAATATTTTAATAGTCAAATTTTGCAATGTTTTTTTAATAGGGATACGGAAGGTAAGGTTTGTATAGTGGTATTTGTAATGTATGCATTATTAACAATACTAAAACCGTTCCTCTATCGAATTAATGTTTATTTATTTGCATTTGTGTCCCGATATGTCGCTTTGACTCATTTTATTTTTTTCTCCGCCTTAACTAAATCGTCAAGTCAAAGTTAAGGACCTACGTGAGTTGAAATCCTAGATCCGCCACTGATTATACTGTCACACCCCGTCAAGGCGGAATACAGGGTTAGACATTGATTGCGTACAAAACATTACATAATTGTTATTACATAAACTGTTTGCCCGTACAAGTATGAATACAAATACAAGGTTGTAAATCAAGATACCGAAAACGGATACAAATCACCCATATTCGTTACCCGGATTCTACTGAATATATATTACTAAATACATTGTTCATAAAGGAAAGCGAGCTAATACAAAAAGCTCTAACGATTCTTAATGATAACTGATCCCAAAATGTGAGTTAGGACGATACGGTCCTAACGGAAGTCCAACGCCTATTGTTGGTTACCTGAAAAGCATGAAAATTGAGAGGGTCAACTATCGAAATAGTTGGTGAGTTTACGAGTTTTATTGACCAAATTAAGAGACAAAATAGTATACAAGTTTTAAGTACATTCTTGAACCAACCAATGCGTACACAAGTTGAGACTACCCGCGAACTGAGCTAGTATCTCCAACTTAATTAAAAGACTAGTTGAGACTACGGGAACATATCCGATGTCTCCAACTTGAGAGTCCACGAGGGACCTTAAGACTACTTGCAAGTATAGACTGAGCGTACTAGCGAACTGAGCTAGCACCTCCAACGAGGAGAGCGTACCAACTAAACCATGGTACCTCCCACTACTACGCATTTGACTAAGGCATTTCTACCCGAATGGGGACTATAGCCCAATGTATACTATTTTACAAGTAAAGACATGAACACATTTTGTCAATTCGAACCAATTCCATTGTACATTTAAACCACGTTATCTCATAACACCTTTAGAAATAGATATATATATATATATACACGAGTTCCAAATAGCCGCAACAAGGCAATTTCAAGTACAAGCGAGTAAAGATTTGTATATATATATTGAACACATGCTTTTCAGCCCAAAACATTGAAAAGGGCAATGTAAACTCACCTTGAATGATTTAGCAATGCGATTACGAGAATGAGCGAATTCACTAACGATCAAGATCACGTCTATCCAAACCTAGGATAACCGAATAGAGTTATGAACATCATATCCCATATGATAAAGTCTTACGTATAATTACTTAGCTACTAGTCCTAAATGCCCTTAACGAATGATTTAGTATAACCGTTTCATAGTTTTAGACGCGTTATGATCCAACAAGTAATAGGTTATCAAGACTCACTTTATCAAAGTGTTTAATGTAATGAAAATGATGTTTAATCATGTATATAAGTGTTTATGAACCAATGCTCGACTCTAGCTATCGTTTAAATACGTTTCGGACTCGAATGGGCTGACAGGGGCACACCTGCGGCGCAGGGTTCATGACCTGCGGCGCAGGTCACTTGCTGGTCTTGTCCCTGATCAAGTTTTGCGGCGCAGATGGGTTGGACTGCGGCGCAGGTTTAGTGAAATCGAGTTTAAGGTGATGTTTACATGTATTTGGTCCATCTTAACACCAACCCAAGGCATCCCTTTGATGTAATAACATAAAACAAGTGATTCTTATGAAGATTTTGACCATAAACCTTTGAAAATAACCCATTTCGTTTTGAATAAAACTAATCTAAACCAAGTTAACATTTTGGTGGTTTTTATCATAATAACATCATGATCATAGCTTGTTCATCTAATAAATGGTTAAACTAGTATGATCAAAGAAGTCTAATAATGTACCTATACTTACAAAGAGTTTGTTGGAGCCTTTGAAATGCAAGTAAATGAAAGATAAGGTGAATGATCTTGATTCTTGAACACTTTAAAAGAAATGGATGATCCTTGGTCTTGATTAAGAGAAGATGATTATGAAAACTAGTTTTTGTTCACACCTTTGAAGTGGAGGCCGGTTTTTGGAGAGGAGAGGATGGAGAGTTTTTGTTGATCAATAATGCAAGTATTATGAGAATGAGTTGATGGGGTGAGGGTGTAAGGGAGGTGGAGTCTAGAGGTGGTGAAGCCAAGTCAAAGTGAATGATGGGGGTGGTATGGTTTGCAAGACTTTTGTGCCTCTCCCCACTCTTGAGGGCCGGTTTTTGCACACCAAAAATAGGGGGGTTTTGTTTTAAATTTTGATAAGTTATAAGTGTATAAACTCATTTTTAGTCTAGTAATATATATGCATTTGTAGCATTTTGTTATTCTTTGTATAAATAATGTGATACACACAAGATAAATGAGTTTGTTTAACATATTAGACTCAATTGTACAATCTTTAAATACTTCCAAAATATACGCATAGACTTTTGGGCATTCGACTAGCTAGCTAATAATTATACAGTATTAGGAATCGTCTAAACGTGCTAATTAATATAATTAATTAGGATTAATACTAACCGCGGGTTTATAAAATGCGAGTTGTTACAAATTGGGTCTAAGAACCCTAACTTCTCAAATAGCAATAATAATAATCAAGATCATACCTTAATAGAATACCAATATCAAGATTGGAATAATCATCCACTTCAATCTCATCATTCACCAAAATCCCCAAAATAATTGCAAGAATACTTGAAGATTGCTATATTATTATTATTACTAATAAAATTGAATCACTACAAATCTTCTCTTCTCCCTTTCTTCTTGTTGTGTGTGTCGACACACACACACCACACACCCAAGAACCCTCAATTTATTATTACTATAATACTTAGAGATTATCACTTATGGGTTCTTGATAATAGATGATATAGTAATGAATGGAGATGAAGATTTTGATGAAACTATTTGATTGATTTAATTGATAATCTTTGATGAACTTCTTGGAGCTTGGAAGAAGGATTTAGAAAAATGAAAACCTCTGAAGGAGGGAAATGAAGCTGGCTTTCTATTATTATGTCACGACTCCTTCAAAAACATAAGGGTATTATACCCGCTATCCAATAAAGTTCCAACTATTTTAATTCCATAACTAAAAATTAAATATTAGGAACTTATTTTAAAGATAAAACTACAAAAGTAGGTTATTTTATTACCTTTAATTATTTGGAGTGTTACAGTTGCAGTATAACCTTTCGGTCTATTCTGTCTCTTACAGTGTGCGGGTAAAATTTAAGAGGCATATGAAAATTGTATTGGCCATAAATGAGTCCACAGAGTAAATGTTTGTGGCTGGTGCGCATGGAAAAATGATGCTAGCATTATCTGGATTGAAATTATAAGGGAGATGATAAGAATTTGAATTAAGTTAATGAATAGTTCAAGTATAAAAAACATAGACATGATATGTGAATACATGCAAAACCATAAACCAATCACTCTTTTATGAAGACATGACTGCTAGTATGCTGTGAAAAATATACACTCTCTTATGGGCCATAATAGTCTTGTTTATAACATCTAAGTGCTTGCATATATCACATGGCGAAAGGTATGTTGTCAAACCAATCACCCTTGTATATATTGTAAAGTGTAGCCTAAAAAACAATTATAAATTATATTCGCGAGTCGCGACATATGCATTTAGCTAAAAACAACATTGGAAGATTAAGAAAGTGATGTCGTGATTGTGATTGCAGATCGATGTAAAACATTTAAAGCAATTATATGAGAAAAGGTTGATATAGCGGCTTAAATGCCATTTGATAATTTGCATCATACTTTTTGATGACATTATATTGTCATACTATTTGAAATTCTGGCTTATATTTGTAGAACCAAGAAAATGCCATTCAAAATCAATAAAGAATTGATAGTTCCTAGACAACTTGTCCAACATTGATTACTCAAGTGCAAGTTCTGATACATCAAGTAGCATAGTTATGAGGAAGAGATTTGAGCTTTAGGACAAATTAAGAAATGAAGCAACACCAGGTAACCAACATATTTTTAATGATGTCCCTATTAGCTAAATCAACTAATAGCTAAATTTGAAGCAAAAAGGAATAAGGAGTTGTATTACAATACATCATTTGGAAGCATCGTGTTACAGTTAAAATATATCATGTAATCGGTATACTTATAGGAATGCATGAAATGTTCGATTTTATTATCTGAAGCATACCAGTTTAAGTTCATTCATCATTCTGAATACATAGGTAGATCAACAAAATCTAATATTTAGAGCGAGAATTGAGACCTGGGATAAAGGCTACCCATGATCCTCGCATACCGCAAGATCTTCTTATGAGGCTTTTAATTCAACTGAACAAAAGAATTTTTCGAATGCAGGAAGCTAAAACAAAGAATAAGCTTTTAATTTACCACTCCAAAAGTAATTGCAGGAGGGTATGCACAAGCAAACATCATAATCATTCCAAATTGCACTCTGCACAAGGTTTTTATTTTAAAATGTTTTGAAACAGTATATAAACAAACTAGATTTTTTTGTTGTGTGTTGAAAATATTATTACCATCAAAGAGTCGGGTAAAGCAATAACACGGGTTCAGTAAGTGACCATGGGGTCAACGCGGGTAACTTTTAGTGCACCACAAAATGGGTCGGGTAAAGCAACAATGCTCTGCGTATAATTTCATCTCTTGCAATAGTGTTTAAACCCTTATCTCCTGAAAGCAAAAAAGTTATTTAGATTCGAGAAAATGCAAATAAATTTTACATGTTTTAGTAAAGTTGAAAACTTATGTACATAATATGTACTCTATCAACTATTTTATCCAAGGCTATCCACTCCAAGTGTGCAGCTAATGACACTCCACTATTGCAGCCTTCTCTCAGTTTTTATATGCAACAGTGGATAAGCTACTTACATAACACCATTATAGGCATGATTTGTACGTCACTTCTAAGAAACTTCATAATTACGCTATTCTTAAAACAACGTAAAAGAAAGTAATATACCACAACTACTTCCGTAATTCTAATACCTTAGACGATTTTCGCTTAGTTCTATAATTTCAACAACTTTTTCCCATCAGTTGCTACTAAATTGTCACCTGGGGAAAAAAAAGTAAAAAACCAAAAATGTATATTCAAAAGTTTTACAAAAAATGATCAAAACCCACATTATATATTCTAGTGTAGTATTTACCTTTTAGTTAAAGGATCATGACTAAATTTACCATCGGTTGCTATTTCTACTTGTCTTCGTAACGAAAAGCATACATTTTTACAAGTTCTAATAGCTCCACAAGATCACAACCACCAACATATGACCCTTCAATAACTCGAGTGTTGAATGACTTATGTCGCACCTGTAATTCTCTTGTTAAATGACACCAAAGTATGATGATTGGCCAACAAAACATAGCGTAAAGTCGAGGTCGTAAATTAGGTGACTGAAATGTATTGGGAAATTGGTCAAATGGTGTACATTATCGTTAAGTCTACTACACCTGTGAATGTTTTGTCAATTTAAGGCAACACAAATGTTAAAGTATATGATAAAAGAAATTAAATAAACACACTTTTTATAACAACTTGGCATTACATTTGGGATGTCACAGGTTAGATAACATACTTCATCATCATTGAGTCTAATCATGAGTTTTCTACTTAATAACACAAGCCACAAGGTGTATCCTATGAAAGGAAATCTTACACTGCTAGGGTAGACAATACTTAAAGATTCTAAAGATTCTTGCAAATGGGTAAATCGGTAATGGGTTTGTGGCATGAGAAACAAATCAATGAACATAAAAAAACAATCTAACCTGACCCGATAAGTGACCCATTAGAACTTGACAGCCCAAACAGCTCGAAAATTGGCTTGAACATCAGCTTATCTTGAAAAGTGGCTCAAACAGTAACCCGATCAGATTAGCAGCAAATCGTCAAATTAAAAGTCAACTTATTTACGAAATCAATAACCAAGTCATGAATGCTCGTTGTTGCCTGCTCTTGTACTGCAAGATTCCACCATGGATCCTGCACATATTGCTCCAAAGCAATCGTTAAGTTAAGAATCAACTTATTTACGAATTCAATAACCAAGTCATTAACTACTTAGGATTTGCACCCAGATAAATGGCCTCACTTAAATGGACCATGAATGTCGCAGAAAAACAACACGTTAAGTGAAGGATTAAGTATACAACTAAAATAGACTCTTATAGAAAAAATTAAAAAAACCATCAAGAAAGCACATATTTTTATAAATAAATTAAATATGCCATAAATTAAATATAAAAAGCAATGAAAATCCATAAATAAAAACATGAATAACATTAAAAATAAATAAATAAATAATATTAAAAAAAGAAAAGAAAATTACCAGAAGATGATCGGTGGGATTGAAGAACATATTGATAACATATGGATATTATAGAAAGACGATCGGTCCATGACTCACCATCCATAATTCTTCTTTATAATTAGAATTTATAAAATTAAAATTAAAATTGATTGATGAAAAGTCGGTTTCTGATTTGGGAAAGTTGAATTAAAAATAAGAATTTCAATAAACTGGATGAAGATATAATCCCCCTGATTTTTTACACAAAATTGGGATTAGAATCTCAAATTTGAAAGAATCAATAGAAGAAGATAACTTCTTGAGAAAACCTGTGTATTTTATTTTGTTACAATTAGAATTAGAATTAGAATTAGAATACGTTATACATTTTGACGGGAGGCTATCTAAGAAAAGAGGATAGGCTGCCACCTGGCAAATTTTTAAAGGGTTTAATTTTTGGGATCCTCTTTTATTAAGAAGAAAGATAAGACCACTAGCAAATCGCTAGGGTCCCAGGAAAATACAATTCTAGATATACCCAAGAATACAATCTAGAACCTACCTAGAACTTTAACTGCAAAGGTCGTAAAAAGGTTGCAAAAAAACTTATGCCAATTACAGGAGAACCCGAGACATAAGAAAAACCCTTATCAATGAATGCCGAGTCACCAGTTTTCACTTCATGATGTTTTTGGTACGACCCCATACAAGTTCTAGGGAAAACACGAAACCACAACAAGACACCAAGCTACATCCAATCGGGTTTACAAACCAACTATCCCACGAGGCGAAATCTTTCCTATCTCTATTGTAAATCTAGAGATAAGACAAAGAAACAACAGAGTTAAAAACATCCCTGCTAGTCTCTTGAATACCATTGTGTATCACATTATTCCTTGCCTTCCATATGTGCCACCACCAGATAAACATAATGCCTTCAAGTCTAACCCGACAAATGGCCGGAATCTTAAGCTCATCACACCAAGCTAAGATTCGATCAGGTGACCCATCAGGAATGTCGAGACTAGTCCAATTGCAAATAAAATTCTTGATCCTCTTAACAAATTGACATTGAGAGAAAACATGATTGGTATACTCGATCAACGCCATCGTCACAGTTGACACATTGGACTGTAGTAATGTCGATGCCTTTAGCAAAAAGATTAATTGATGTGGGGAGGCAGTCTCGTATTTATCTCGTATTTATCTATTTATATTTATGAACAAGGTTTAGTCTCGTTTATACATACTTAAAGATAATTATAATTGTCAAGATTGGTAATTAAAACATAACTTTGTTAACTTCATTTGGCATATGAATAAAAGTGTAAGTTAAATATGTTAAAAACATTTGAATAATTTGATTAAAATTGGATACTCTCAGTCAATACATTCTATCAGAACCAATCCAGAAACTATTAATGCCCAGCTATTATTGTATTTAAAACTTCGTTAAACTGGTGTCGAATGTATTTATCATTTTATTTAAGGCATCACAATTCATGAAAAACTTTGTAAAGAATTTAAATGGTTTATGAATCAAAACTTTCATGATGAGATGTCATCTACAAAATAAAATTCCTATCAAAAATTCAAAAGTCATCCAATGAAGGCTTGGTTTGGGTGACCCGGTTCAAGTCCAAGGGTACACCGGATTTTACCATTAATTCGTTGTCATGCCTGCGGGCGGATAGATTAGTGGGTTTTTCCCGGAACGTGGAGTTAAGTGGGCTTAAGGCTCCGTCCGTTTGGGTTAGGCTAGTTGGTGCGTACCTTTAGCCATTGAGGTACCACGTACGGAGTACCCGTCATCATATTAGTTGGCTGCTCAAAAAAATAAATAAATGTAATAAGGACGTTATAGACTTAATGGGCTTAATAGAAAAATACAAAATTTATTAAGTCAATTAGGTATCTTTGTTTAAAACTTAATAGGCTCAATTATTTATTTATTATCTAATCAATACAGATATTATTTTTCAATTCAGTCATTTTATCCATTCAATACTTAATGGTTAAAAAAACAAACGTGTGTATAGTGTCATGTTAATTGGGCGCAAGTTCCACCACAATCTCCTAATTGTTGGTTTTGTCAATAGTTGAAGAATAAAAATTCAATACCCAATTGATTATTTAAAAAAAAAAGGTAGAGTAGGCGAGTCCAACAAGCAATCTAATGTGATATGAACTCAATTTTTCTTCGTAATTAAGAATTACATACTATATTACATGATTTTTCTTCGTAATTAAGAATTACGTACTATATTACATCATATAAGTTATCCCCATATAAATTATGTGTGCTGATTATGTTTAAACAAATAAGTGCAATCTTTCAAACTAAAAGGAATATTCTAGACTAGCTTCTAGGATAACAAAAGTTTTCTGTTTTGTTTTCTTACAAAAGAGAGTAAAGTAAACTCCAAATAAAAGCTTTCCGTGCTCACGTGATGTGGTATAATCGCATAATAGAGTAAACTGCTACTCCCTTGGTTCCACTTTTATTGTCCACAAAGAAAACAAGCTGGAATTTAAGATAGATGAATTTAATACCATATCGAGCAGGCAAAACCGCAAAAGGTTTATTTTATCCTCATATTTAAAGATAATTCGACTTTTGAAACAAAACTATCAATATATAATTAAGGGTAAAACGTAAACTATTTTCTTATGCTTACAGAAAAAAGTAAACTATTAATTATTAAAAAAATGATTCGTAATACAGATTTGTTAAGGACATTTTTTCTATTTTACCCCCCTAAAATTATTAAATATACACACTGAATCCACGGTGTGTGAAAGAGGCAGTACCCAAAGTTGGGTACTACTGCAGATGATATCCCCATTAATTATTGACAATTATTTTAAGAGAAACATAAATAATAAAATAGACAATAAAAATGATACATGGAAATACTAGCTAGGATGCATTTTATAAATTAGTTATACATATTCACTATTCGGTTAAACTTGTAAAATCTGGAAAATTCATTTAGGAACGCCTCAAGCTATTGTAGGACCTAAAGCAAAATTCTGAAATGAGACATTTTGTTATGTATATAACCTATTAAATTATAGGTTCTTTTTTTTTTTAATGTATATTGAGGCTCAAAGAAATAACTTTAATTAACAGTTTTACCTTTAAGACATGCTTGAATTTAGCTAAACATTGTATATTGTATATGTAAATCACTTTTCATGCATGAGAATATGTGACATAAGCAGCTAAAAAGATCTTTGAACCTCTTTTTATTAAGACTAGCTAGCAGACTGATCACAACCTTTAAAAAAAAAACGCATACTGATAACAATCTTTCAAAAAAAAAAAGCACACTGATCACAACCTTTAAAAAAAAAAAAACGCATACTGATCACAAAAAAACATCAAACCAACATTGAACACCGGAGATTTAACTCCAAGTGCGATCTAAATCCCAAGATCGATCATAAAACCAAAATTGCAGATGGGGTATAATCAAATAATGGTGCAACAGCATGCTAGATCATCCTCATCCCTAGCATTTGTAGAGACGCCATGATAATCATACAACCACGGATAGTCTTGACCTTGAGCCATGTGGATAGGTGGTGCATATGGCTCAGCGGTTTGTGTATATGGTGGGGGTCGTGGGGGAGGGACATACTCATCATTTCTGATACGAATACCACTAGAGCCTTGACTATTGTCATGAGTAGATGCCAAGCTAGGATTTCGACGTCGATTCACATTTTTGGTTATGTTGTACCTGAATGTAGTCGATTGTATGACCTCCACGCTATCCAATTCATCAGGCTTGTAAACCCCCAAGAAAGCTTTGACCAAATCAGTATTGATAGTACCATTAACGGTTGAAAGGGAATTAGGATTTTGATTGATGACCGAACCATGTAGGTTGTTAAAGGTTGGCACTAAACTTGGAGGTGGGCTGGTTTCTTGTGATACAACGATAACATTAGTCTCGAACTCACGCTCGAGAGTGGCTCTGATATCTTCAGGATGTCGAGTTGTAGAGATGGTGAAATATGCTCTTGTATAATCCGTCACTAGCAATTTCACTCCATCCATTTTACGCAGCTTGGTTGTGACAAATCCTATCCATGTGTCGCTATTGCGAAAGCGGTCGATATGAAGAGTAACCGTTCTTTCATAATCCATATCTGATGTTCACTGAAATGTAACAAATCCAAAAACAATATTGATTCAAGGTATCTAAACATGATGTATGGTTGTGAGACTTAGACCGTTATAATACTTGATTAAATGAATACATGTACATATATATATATACCATTAAAAATTATATAATACCGTATATCTAGATTATCACAACTTTTTTTTTTAAACGGCCAACAAACGAAAAATGCCTAGGTATTTCGTATGGGGTGACCCAATGGCAAAAGGTCACCGCCAGTTGGTCCAAACCAGCCGTATGCGCGAAGCCCTTAAGCGTCCCATGTTACTCCAGTTCCAAGGAAAACCCGCTAACCTGTCTGCCCGTAGTCATTGGCATATCATCACACCTTAACCAAATAAATGAATACATATACATATTCAAACAGATACTATTACAAATTATTATCTAGATCGTCACACCTGAACGAAATAAAGGAATACATATACATATACATATACATATATAAATACTATAACAAATTACGAGTATTATCTATCATCACACCTTAACCAAATAAATGATAAATTATTATTAACTAAAAGTGTATCTCAAAATTACAAGATTATGAGTAATAATTCTATTTATTAATATAAATAAAGTAAAATAAATAAATAAGGGGATGGGGGATTAAATTGCCAAGTTCTGTTCTCCAGACTGGGACTTCTGTGCATTCGTGGGGCTCTCTTGCTAGCCTTTCCATGTTTTCTATTATGAATAGAAAATTAAAAATTAAAAAATTATTATGTAAAATTGTTAATATAAATATAAATACTTATATGAGGAGAAAAAGGTTAAAAGTTGGGCAGTTAATCATATCAAAATTATATATATAGATCGATAATAGTTATACATATGATAAATGATACTGTAAAAATATATTTAAACTTTTACGTACGTACCTTAATTGTTTATGCCTTATTGACAACTTGCCGGAGAATGGTTATTAATGAATGAATGAATGAATGAATGGTAGAGCTAATTATAATTTGTGGGTTTATATATATGTATAGATCAGACGAAACTATGACGAGTATTTTATTAATTTTTCCTTAATTTACTTTTAATTGGTTTCTTCTTGAAATGGAGAATGAAGTTAATTTAGACCTAGACCCCGGCCTGACCGACCTCAAGCCATAACTAATATTATTCGAATATTTATACATTGTACTAATTTTATTTTATTATATTTTTAAAGAAGTTATGAAATATAACTGAAAGCTACGGGCCGGTCTGATCCAATTGATTATGTACGTCTACGTGGAATTGGAATAATTTATAATAAAAATATCATATATGTTTTATAACTTCTGCCTTTAGCAAAACCTATTTATATCTATAGTGATACAAAATCACTATTTTAGTAGCTGTGCTATATGATAATTTATTTTATTTTTCAAAAAACAATTAACAATAGATTGGTGACACTTGAAAAAAAAAAAAACCGAAACTACTAGACTAGTTGAATTTACTACTTTTTTGGTTTTAAAAAGAATTGTAAATCAGTTAATTAAGAGGATAAATTATTTGATTATTATATATTTCAAACTAAACAATAATATTAACTTTTAAATTTCTTTTAAAAATCTTTTAACTATAAATTAAGATGCGTTACAAAATTAATATATTAATTGGTCTGAGAGAAATTATGAATTCAGCTAACAAGTTCATATGATGTATTAAAAAGATTTTGAAGGATAGTAATCATTAATTAATTTTCCTTTAGACCAATATATGATATGATGCAACAAAAAATGGGTTTTATCTTGTTAGAGGCTACTAAATAAATAATGTTGAACATTAACTAATTAGATGTTTACTCTTAGTTTAATTGATAACATCATTTTATTTTCCATGGGATCGATAGGTATACATGGAGAATGACGTCATTTGTCGTAATGACATCATATTAATTACTTTCTTTCTTCAAAGAAGGGAGTACTTTTTTATTAGGTTTCTTCTTGAAATGAAGAATGAAATTTGGACTTACACCACATGGAGAATGAAGTTTGAAATGTTTTATAACCATTTGTCGACCATTTGAAGTACTTTTATTTTATTTTTTATGATTAGATCGATGATACAATTATGTTGACCATTTGTTCCACCCCTTTGAATTGATTATAATTAAGTCGATCTTGAACCGACATATTTAGCAATCTTGGTCAACCGACATAGTTAGGGTTATATAATGGCGTAGCTGCTTATGCCATCTCCTTTTAGAAGAATCTGGATGTTTATATGTCGACACGTGGACATCAGTAATGCACTGCTTTGGAGAATTGCATTGTCGATGTGTGGCATGTATTGGCGTTGTATACCATGGCCCGGTCCGAGGCTATGGATTGTTGGCTGGGAAATGATGAGGGCCCACCCAAGTTCCACGTACTCTCTATATTTGAAAAGGTTTAGCAAAACAATATACACTTTTAATATATTTTAACTTTAAATTAGTTAATGATAATAACGAAACTAGTTATTTGATTGAGATTCTAGTCTATATTATTTTCAGGGAAAACTTATATGATTTACTATGGCTTGATTCTAAATATATTACGTTAATAGTTAATAATTGTATTTGAACACGATTTAAGAGATATATAGCATATAACATTACACCAAATTTTAATACTTTTTATTTTCTTCATTTTACACAATATTTTATTTTTATTTTACCTTAGCTATCTATTTATTAACTTATAGAATTCATAAATGTAAAAATATTTTTTTTAAAAATGTTTTATGCAAAATATCTGAGAGACAATCAAATTAGGTTAAAAGTTTAGTGTATACGTTAAAGTAAAAACCATATTTATTGTAAAAAGATTCTTATTTTATATGCACTATCGGTGCATTGGAGAATGTTTGGGTCTTGAGTAATTGCAAAGTAGGGCCTAGCCCATAGGTTTGGCTCTAAATTAGGTAGTTCATTCTTTCATTTCTCCATAGTTTTTATTTGTGCCACTTTGTATGTGATTTTGGCTTCCTTTTATTTGTTTGTGTTATGATTACTTGAGATTTTTGCAATATATTAACCACTACAATCATCTGAGAGGGTATGTATACCTCTTAGAGCATCCATAATAATGATTATGCATACCTAGAACATTGGATGCCACATTTTTAAATGCTACATCATTATCTAAAACACATCCTTCTTTGTACCCCTCAGCGGCTCAACCACTCTCCAATAGTATACTCCAACTTCTTGGTCCATTTAATTTTCATCATCTAGCATCAATAAGTCTAAGTTTATAGCAAGTCCATAGTGAGTTGGAGGGTGAGGTTGCGTCAATTGTAAAAACTACCCATTATTTTGTGAGGTCCAACTAAAAAATGATAAATGAGGTTTGTGGATATGGACAGGAAGAGAAAATAAGTTTAGATAGGCCCACCATTTATTTCGACTATTTTCATATATTTTATAATAATAATGATAAAAAGTAAATGGATCTAGTTATTAATTTTGATGAGGTTTACGTCAGTAAAGAGATATGTTTATAAAAATAGTGGTTTATAGAAAAATGATGTGACATGACATGTTTATAAAAATCGTTGCCTTATTAGTTTCTCTTCATTTTTGTCACCTCAGGTCTATCTCATCACTTTTAAAACTAATTTGAAACTGACATACTATTAGAGGTGGGCAAAAAATACGGTTCGGAAAAAACCGGTTCAAATAAACCGAAGTCGAAACCGGAACCGGTTCGGGTT
Source organism: Solidago caesia (assembly GCA_028566075.1). NCBI lineage: Eukaryota > Viridiplantae > Streptophyta > Magnoliopsida > Asterales > Asteraceae > Solidago > Solidago caesia. The sequence continues at coordinate 23,539,327 of JAOXNX010000031.1, forward strand.
TTACTTAAATGGCCGGGTTGGAACCAGTTCTGGATTTCAGGCAATAGGACTGGGTAGAGACCGGGTCGGGTTCGGTTTTTGAGGAAAAAAACGGTCAATGGTTGACCCAAAACCGGTTTGAACCCGGTTCGGGTATGGTCAAACCCGGTTTGGGTCCCGTTGACCAAAAATTTGGTCGGGTTTCAAAAAACCGATTTTTGTGCATCTTTAACCCCTATCAACAATGCCTCTTCACTTACTTATTATTTCTTTATCACTTTATTATCTAACCATATATTAAATCAAAAAAAAAAAAGAAAAAAGAAATGAGTGGCTTGCCCAGTCCACATTGTCTCTCCTCTTCACTGCACTTCACTTCTAAAAACCAAAGAGCTGTATAAAAATCCAAAACGATAAAGATGTGTCTATGATGTCACTTCACTTCTAAAATGTGAAGTGGCAACTGACAAGCCATAAGGAGCCCTCTAAGAATCCATTATTAGTGTTTAACTTGTTACATTTACTAAATGCTAGACATGGATTTACATTCAAGATTTTCTGGATTGAACTAAAGTTGTCTGTTTCATGTACTGCCCTATAACATTTATTGGTTTATTCCATTACTTTTGTATTCTATTTATCATTTTCCCGATTACTCAACCAAACCGGCTAATGTGTCGATAATGAATATTGTTAGAGACTTAGAGTTGTCAACAATATGTGCATGAACTAAATTTGTGACTTCCTTATTAATCTAAAGTTGTATTTAAGAGATAAGTTTAAACTTTCTTTAGCTAACTTAGTAATTTATATTAACTACAACTTTGAATAACAAAGAAATGCTAAAGTAGAACTTGTTTTGTACTATAAAATCTAGACATATTCACATATACTAATACTAATTAAGGTTGTATCAGACATAGAAAAATCCCATATCATGTATAATTCATATACTATACAATGTATTAAGGTGATTTATACATCAATAATTTTAATTTATACCCAATTTTATAATGGTGTGGTCTTGTAAGAATTGAACGCGTAGTGTGCAAGATTATGAAATAGAAAGAGTGTCCGAATGTTGGAGGTGGGATATTGTCAAATATCTCCGCATAGCATACAACTTCAATAATGCAACTGGATGAAATAAGCATCGAAGCTTCCCCCAGACTCTAATGATGTGTGAAAACCATATCCTTTTGAGAATGCCCTTTAAATATTAGTCATAGCTAGAAAAACAAGTTGTTGGTATATATATATTTTTCATTTCCTGAAGGGCAAAAATTAAAGTCACACAAACTAGCTCGGTCCTTGTTAGCAGTTGACCAATTCACGGCCTTTAGTTGGCGAGTCACAATTGATAATGCTAGATAAAAGCCTAATGGTCTAAATATATGCTGTTACATGTTCAATGATTCGAAAACCAACCCAAAATGAACTGAAAAACTGACAAACCGAACCGAACCCATTGGTTTCAAAAACTGAAAAACCGAACGGATCGGTTTGGGTTTCGGTTTTGGGCCAAAACCGACCCAAACCAACCCAAGCTCATCCCATGTATAAACCACCACCAAAATGGCCTAGCGGTCAGTAAAACTGTTATGCTCACAAGATATCTCAAGTTCGAACCCCACTTCGTAACATCTTGGGGTGATCAGGGAAAGAGTTATGAAAAATGATCACAGAGATACACAGGCCAGACCATGTATATCAGAGTCAAATGACATAAAAAACCTCATTCATTTACCCATTTGTAATTAACATATAATGTTGTTGGTAGGGATGTCAATGGATCGGGTGGAGTCGTATCCACATTCGCATCCATATCCAATTAAGTTCAATTTTATCATTCATGTTTATACTCATTGGATGAAGTGGGTAAATGAATACCTGTTGGATATTAGGGGAAAAAAAATTGTGTTAATAAAGTACCAAATTTTTAATGAAATCAAAACATAGTTAGCTATATAAACTTGATATTTATCGTTTTATTATGAACTTTTGATAATTTAGGTGACATCAAATGTACTACTATCAACATTTTAGTGGAAAAAACAAATTAACGTTACTATAATAAGCTTTTATAACACAAAATCTTTAGAATTTATTGATTTAAAGATGAAAAATGTACTTAAAAATCATTTTTATCGTAAATGATTCATAACTTTATATCTTTTTACTTTGAATATATATGTATGTTCATTTCGGGTGATAAACGGATAATCCATGGATGACAAAATGCATGTCATCCACGTCCATTTTCATTTAAGATCATCCATATCCACCAAATGTGAATCGGGTGAGGTGGATATTCACTGGATCGGGTGTCCATTGCCATAAGTAGTTAGTTTTATTTTGTATATAGAGGAATTGTATAAGCAAAATACGATAAGAAAAAATGTTTGAATGATTTGATGTGAACCCTGATATTCCAGAACAATACATTCGTGATTTGTGTTTTACATTAAAAAAAAATCTGCAAGAGATATGTGTAATATAATTGAGAACTATTTAAACAAAACAGTACTTTAAGCAGAGTGGTTAAGAGAGACACTGCATAGAGAAGAATTACCAGTTTGATTCGTGTAAATCCTATTAAGGGCTCCTAATGTCCTTTCCAATACATACCAATACATATCTTTAACAGCGCCACATCAGCAAAATCCCCTTCCAATACAAATCGAATACAAATCCCTTCCAACATCTCTAATGCCAATACATACCAATACATATCTAGGACCACCATTTATTTAATTTTACACTTCTTACTATATAAAACTACAAATATCCCTTCCAATACACTCCGTATTCCCTACCACGAAGCCCCAATAAGAAGCCCAATACAAACTCAATACGGATCAAGTTTAACGGTGTGCTGGGGCATTATGAGTCATCTTATGGTATAGCTTTCTTTAACAATTCCTAGTTACAATATAGTAGAAAAAAAGTAAAAAATTCTTAAGGTAGCATGCGAACGTCTTAAAATCAAGTCAACCCATTCATTTCGTTTCCTCCCTTTACTTTTCATCACCAACTCTACCCAAAGAAGCTTTTATGTATATCTTTTCAGCTAATGTATATGATTTTTATCTTAATTGTGTTAGAATGACAAAATTGTAATGGGCAATGTGAAAAGTGAAAACAATCCAAAAAGTAGAAAGAGGAAATAAGAGGCATAACTGATTTCCATGTTTTAATTTCTGAAATGAACATTTTATTAAAACTGTACGTGTACCAAACAACCTTAACAAACATAACCAAAACAAAACATTATATCACACCAACAGAAAGCAACATGCAAACACAAAGATCGTAAAGCAGTAAAAAGATCATATATATATGATCAATAATACGAACGACTGGTCTGACTGGTCTCTTAAGAAGCATTAGCGAACCTAACGCGCCTGATAGTAGGATGGTTATAGGCTTGATTATGAACTCTAGGGACGGATGGAGCTGATCTAGAGGTTGATGTCCCCGCATCACGACTTACGTAATTGACCTTCATAGCTTTCGTTTTTGTCCCCTCTTTTGTTGTACTCTGTTTGTATTCTATGCTTTTGATTAATCCCTGAGAAGCATGTGTAGCTACCATTGTCCCCAATGCTTGCAATGCTTTATCTTGAGAACTGACATTAGATTTTGAAGTAATAACATCTGTTTTTTGCAATACTGTGATTCTTCTATTTGATGAAAACTCATGCTTAAGTGCGTTTATGATTGTTTTGGAGGGTTGAACAGTTGAGACAGTGAGTTTCCCACCACTCTTAACTTTCCATGATTTAACACCACCAAGTGTGTCAAGTACCTTTTGGACCCTTTGATTATCAGAACCCCTAGATCTGTCGTATGGAATGATTTCGATGTATATATCATGTGCCGCTACCGTTGTGTGGGTATGACGAGATGATGGTGGTGGTGGGCGATTGATATTGATATAAACATCTAACATCTCTAAAAGTCTTTACGAAATATACTAATTTATGACCCTTATGGCCTTATGGAAAGGGATGCTTTTATAGAGGACTTGTGCTTTCTCTACTAGACATTTAAATTATACACTTAATATCAATATTTTCTTTTTTTAACAGCTAGCATATATAGTTAATATTAAGAAGATTATGGCATGATGAGGCAGACCAATTAACATATCTATATCTTTACTTATATATAAAAATTCCAACCCCTTGTTGAAAGTTAGATTTTTGAGATATGTAAATTATCATTCTATCTTTAATGAATTAATTTATATCATAAGTCCCTTATCTTCTAAAATATCTCTACTATCCATTTACATCAATTACTTACGTCATTCTTCGCCGCCGCCGCTACTACCAATCTCCGTCATCACCACCAGTCGCTGCCACCGTCGCTGCCGCATTGCGCATGTACCTTTCTATTATATAAAGCAAATCCCTCCCCCCCCTCCTTTTTCAACTTTAAAATACTCAATATATCCTTACTAAATTAACTTACATTAACCATGAGCCTATTGAATATCCAAAAAATCTTTAATGAATTAATTTGCAACATCTATCCTTAACTCCTAAAATAACTATATTACCCCATTATACATCAATAATCTACGTTACTCCTTGCCGCCGCCGCCCGTCTCCGCCGCTACCATTTATAAGTGTATATATAGTAGTATATATCAATAACCTATACTACCCTTTTATAAGTTTATATAAGTTTACATCAATAACCTACACAACCCACTTGTAAGTTTATATATAGTAGTATAGATATAGATAAATAATTATTTTTTGCATTCATTTTCCTTAACCATTTATCCATTCCTTTCTAAGAAAAGAAAGTGATACATATTGCATAAAATGAAAATTTTAATCCTTAATTACTTATTGTCATTACACGTAAATTCCCCTCTTCTTTTTTTCCTTTAAGGGGGAAAGGAGTGGCAGCGGGCTTCAATGGCTGGCTCCTTAACCCGTGTTCACACACCGCCGCCATGCTAACTGGTTGAAGGCGGGTTGGAGGTGGGCTGGCTATAAGCCAGCGATGGGTTGAGGGCGTGAAGAGGAAAAATGGGTTGAGGGTTTGATTAAATTAAATGAAAAAGAAAAAAAAATTGGGAGGGTTGAAAAGGTGATGAATGTCATGGAAAATGATTGAGAGGGTTGGTTGGGAGGGTTGAAAAGGAAAAATAAGTTGGAGATATATGATTGATGGGATTTGGAAGGATTGAAAAAAAACACTACATGACTCCCTTCCCCCTAACCTTCAGGCTGGCTTCCTCCCCAGTCCCCCTTTATTTATTAAACAAGTGCAATTGCCTTTTTGACTTTCAATTTTCCGACAAACCAAATGTCTTGATCATCAATTAATTAATTTCGGGGAAATAATGGTTGCTTCCGCTTGTGAGTTACTGGTATTATTATTATTTATGCAAGCGTCAGTGATGACATTATTAATTAATGTTAAGTTAGTCAACTAAATACGATTGATCAAGCACTATTTTATTTTATTTTTGAAGGAAACATCAGAGAAGGAAAATGATATTTATTTACTTCTAAAATATCTACCTAATAATACTTACCAGGCTAATAGCCTTTTACCCAAAAAAAAAAAATATCTACCTAATAATCTTTTTAATATCATAATTTCATGATGTGTGTAATCCAATAGTTATTTTTCTTTTTCTCATCACTTGATTATATTACAAGTGTAATCATTTTGTAGTTAAAAAGATTATTATGAGAATACTTTTGAAAGATATATCATTACCTGGTAGAAAATATAGCTTTTTTATCATGTGCACACAAGACCTCACCCAAAATATAGCTTTTTTTAATTTTTCTTTTTATTTTTACATTTCAATTGGCAAAAAACAAAATGAATAGTTAATTATTGGTTCCATAACAAACCAAAAAAATGATTATGTTGAATGTTGTTGTTAAGGTTTCATTTGAGCTTTTCGATCTGTTTGTTTCAGAGTTGAATGCGATATTGATGAGTACACTATTCAAGAGTTAGCCGACGCGTTTATGGATCAAGTGGAGCATAAAATCGGTGTAAGAAAGAAGAAAATGTAAATGATGAATGAAGTTTTGATGTCATCATCACCATCCTAAAAATGTTAGATGAAATTCACACATTTGATGAAAAATGGGTTAGTGGTCAAGACTCGTCTCTTTGGCATGAGCCCTACCAGTTTTTAGCCTTTTTTATGTTTTTAATTTCTGTTTTTAAATGTTTTCTAATAAGGAATGGTTATGGATGTTTCCAAACTTTCTTAAAAGTTTCCAGAACAATAGTTTTAATTATTTAGGGTTTATATGGTTTTCCTTATAAATATAAGGTGTACGTTTAATTTTAATTCAGTCTTTTATCATTAATAATAATATTTATTGGCATGTGTGTATCTTATTATTTTTTTAGTAAAACGTTTTTTCAAGACAATGATAAATCAGAAATATTTACATCCTAACATAGCATTGTGTCACAAACATATACACTAGCGGATCCAAAGGGGGACCCTAACAACTTGTAGCCGGATAATAGAATTTCGATATATTTTATATTTGATTTTGGCCAAAATAGAAGAAAGAACACAACCCCTAAAAGAATAAAAGACCCCAACAATGAATAATTTTTTTAGCCCCCACTAGTCAAACTGTCGAAATGTCTGGATCCGTCATCGAACATATAGAAATTAAAATATATAGAGACGTACCCCATATCTAATTCATTATTCATGTAGTATTTCTTTTAGAATTAATTAAGTTTGTGATCGAGTTTCTTCTCAAGTACTACACGTTAGGAGAGCGACGGAGAGACTAAAATAGATAAGATCATAAGAGTGGACTACACGGGTGGAGATATTGTCAAATGTTTCTGCTGGGTTTGCATACAAACGTGAATGAAATTTTTAAACACTAGAGATAACTACTTCACGTAACTTCCAATTAATTACATGACGTACAATTACATGACGTACCAAAACGTTAACCTTGTCGGTACCAATATATAAGATACTTTTTTGCCACTAACCTAAGGCCATCTCCAACCCAATTGTCAATTTGTCCCAACATCTTGGTCACGTCAGCAACACATCAACAAGCTGACCACCATGCTAAAACAACACCACTTAACTCATTTTTTTTCCAACTCAACACATTGAAACCAATTTGCAAATACCGCGTAATACATTATATATATATATAGGGGTTAGTTATTGTAAAACAAGTATTAAAGTAAAATAAATAGGATAAGATCTTAACCATTTTATCATGATAAAACTGATGCATGAAGATTCATAGAACACAAGTATATACAATGATGCACGAAGATTTTCATGATGCATAACGATTTTTAGTTTAGTTAAAAGAAAATGATTGTTTATCTATTTTACTTTAATACTTGTTTTATTTTAATCAGAACTGTAACATTTCGTATTTTCAATATACGAATTTTCGTATTTAACTGTTCATTTATACGTTTACTTTAAATTATTTTAATTAAACGTACCTGTTGGATCGTTATTATGAAGATTTAAGCTTAATTTGTAGATTAATGGAGGATTTTCATTAGTGTGTGTTCTTGGTGTTTTGTGTGTGTTGGAGCAGTTACTGAACGAGAGAGAGAGAATATTAGAATGATTTATTATTATGCCCAAAAGTTATCAAATGTAATGTGGGAGGGGGATATATATACATGAGCCATATTTTCATATTTACCCCCTCCATGGATAAATAATTATCAAAACAAGTCCTAATAAGAACACAATCACTAAAACATAATATTGTTCTAACAAGGTTTTACGTTGTTCGTTACTTAAGAAGACGTTTAAGCTTAGTTGATCGTTCTGAAGTAAGATGTTGTAACAAGATGTTTTCATAAAATGAAGCACATATATTCATGAACTAAAAGCTTTAATATTTATGAAATTAGCTTATTAAGCCATAGCTTCTTTAATTAAATCCCTAATTTAAAAAAGACTAGTTTTAACAAATCCTAAAAAGTTTTTGTTTGACCGGAAAATTGACGATTGTCACAGTATCTACCCGTTAAATGAAATTTCGTCCCGAAATTTAGATTGTGCCTTCTGGTAAAAGACTCATATGTTATACCTTTTCAAAAGTAGTATCCTATATTTAGAATTATTTATATAGTATTCATGTAGTGTCTCTATACTACAACGTTTCAAAAGTTATTCATGTAGTGTCTCTATACTACAATGATTCAAAAGTTCAAATAGATATGTGTTACGTAACAACAACACTTTAAGAGGTATGTGTTCTGTATTCTTAGAACATTAGTAGTTAAGTAAACTGACATTACAGCACCTCAATCATAAAATCATATAGGTCCACAGTTATGACCGAACCTTGATCATAAAAACATATAGGTCAACAGCCATCACCGAACCTTTTATAATATTTGTATATACATTCTACCATAACTAACAAATGTACATTTAGAGATGATCGTACCTTTAATATTCTATGGATCCTTATGTATAGGGTGTACCTACGGCTAACCCACCGTATCAATATGTAACAACCGGCAAATTTTGGGTCGTTTTTCTTCCCATAAGAACTTAATCTTTTCATGAACTTAGACTAACTTTTAGTTATTATTCTTTCTTTCAAAATCAGAATTTATCATCAGCAAGAAAGCAAGAATTTATCACCATCTCTAATATATAATAAAAGAGAAACCTTAATTCATAATTGGAGAAGCCTGGACCCTTAGATGAAATTCAAGTTTTAATTAGAGCCATTAGATCAAAATGATGATGTCATATACTTTATTTAACTTTTTTAGATTTAATTTTAATTTAATAAATTTAAATATGGTCATTAATTATGGAAAGTAATTCCTACATTT
>JAOXNX010000031.1:23552361-23563628 GCA_028566075.1 Solidago caesia
CTTGCTACTAATAATAATTTTGACATTTTAAGAATATTATTAAAAGTAAATAAAAAGAATCCATAATTGCAGAAATTATGAATCGAAGATGTAATTTTTCCAAATGCATTACTTTAAAATTCAGATTAAAAATTACACACACATACCATAAATGTCCTCATGTGAGACGCACATGGGACAAGTTAACGATTGTCGTCTAACTCCATTTGACTCAGGGATGATCAGTGCAACAAACGCATAGCACAGGGATACTCGGTGTAATTAAACTTGTTTAGGGATGCTCCATGAAATATGTGTAAACCCCAGGATTATCCGTGTAATTTACTCTATAAAAAATTTGGAGTTTGCTCAATGTTCCCCTTAGTATGAGCTATCGTTAAAATGCAGTTAAGTGTTTATAGCTTGTGGTTATTTTTGTGTAAATTTTTTTACTCTGTGTTAACCGTAACCCAAGGACGAATCTTTATAGAGACCAAGGGGGTTGTGGCTTCCCTAAAATTTATCTCACTATGTCTAAATTTGTATGTAAATTTACAAATTATACTAAAAAGTTTAATAAAAACTTAGTTTAACCTCTACGAATAAAAATCTTTGTCATTTGGTTCGTCCAATAAAATAGTTCAAGATCCGTTACTACAGTAGCTTTGAGGTTATAAATAGCAAAATCCAAAACATTTTACCAATTAAGGGTTAATAGTTGAAAGTCACAGTTCGAACAGGCTAGTTGGACCAGTTCGACTGAGTTTTTAAGAGATGCCGATTTTTTAGGCACATTTTTTATTTTTTATTTTATCTGTCAGCCGGTCAGTTTTTCGGATTTTAGCTTGTTTTTTTCGGTTCAATTGGTTTGATGATCTATTTTTTAAAATGATTTGTATTTTGGTTATTTTTGTTGGATTGTAACATGTTTGTTAACTTTTCTGTAAAAAAAAAAAACTAAAAATACTCGGCCGACTGTTCAATGGGTCCGACTAGGTCGACCGGCCTCGGAAACTTTTTGGGTTCAAACAAAAAATCGGTCTTTAAAACATTTTTGATAAATAAGACAAACCCTTTGTCTAGACTTAAATTTTATGAAATTTGATATTCGAAGAGTAGGCATAATGGACATGGGGTGGACGACGTCGAAGCCTAAACACCCCGGTGTGGCGAGGTCGTCCATTACAAAGATGGGGTCGTTGTGGTGTGAAAATGGCAACGTCGTTTGAATCAATTTTATTATTATTATTATTATTCAATAAATAAACTTAGATGAGACATAAATTTTATTTAATACATACCTTTCTTTATATATGTAGTAGTGAATCAATTTTAGTTTATTTATATATGTGTAGTAGTCTGATCTGAATCAAGTTTATTATTAATTTTTTTAGCTTTCAATATATATATATATATATATATATATCTCAGTTATTATTTTAATGAAGTTATTATTTTAGTTATTTAAATTTGTTATTTTTTTATTAATAAATTAAAGTGTTATATTTTAATATAAAAATATGACGTAGTATGGTTATTATTACGGATGTGATGCGGTTACTGGGTGGTGTTGATGTGACGCTGATGTCTCACACCACCTGATGTGGTGGTGTGAACCATTACTAATATTCTAAGAGCATCTCCAATGGAACTTTTAATAAAGTTTTTTATTATTTTAAAAAGCTTCTGTACAATTTTTTTCCGATTGGAATGAAAAGGTTCTTATCAATAAGTTGAAGATCTTAAAGTCTTTATAAGAATTTGACACCTTATCTCTTCTTTGTTTTGATATTAAAAAATATTTAGAAGATTTTTTTTGAGCTTTTATGATTGGAACAATAACTTTATTAAAAGATTTTAAAAAATAACTTGATCATTGAAGATGTGCTAAAGGCATTCCCTAGGAAATGGTTGATGACATTGTGTTGAATAGCTTATTTTTAATGGATGGGTTGACAATGCTCAACCTTTTTATCAAAAGGTTTTTCTTATACATAAAAAAAAAAGTTTTAGAAAAAGCTTTTCATTAAAGTTAGATGAGAAAATAAAAAGCTTTTAAAATTATCTTCCATTGAAGATGCTGGATGTTTGATATTCCAAATTAACCAGAAAAAGTATCATTCGTAAAAAACAGGGATTAGTTGTTCACCGTAGTAAATTCTCCGTTGCTAGAACTTTGTGCCCCACCATATTGTGGAGAAGAATGTAACGAACCATATAGATCTTCTGTAGTAAAGGAGATTGAATAAATACATCTACTGTTGTGATCTATGGTTATCTTCCTAAGCTTTTGATTGTAAAGCACAATTGATCACGGAACTCCACCCGTGGATGATCCCCATAACTCGGTTCGCACTGGTTTTTGAAAACCCTAGATCACATACCGGAAGTTAGTGACTAAAAGTTTAAATTCAATTAAACTAATAGACTTATGATCTGAGACTCTAGATCTGAGATCGAGAGTCTTTCCCGGCTTGGCTTCGCCTTGCTGTCGAGAATTTTTTTTCAAGGGTGAAAACCCTAGGCCGGAGGTCCTCCTGGAAGCAGCCTCTCTACCTTTGGGTAGGGGTAAGGCTGTCTACATCTTGCCTCTCCCATACCCCGCCGGGATTTGGGTACCGTTCTTCTTGTTGTTGTACTTATGATCAAGGAGATGATAACTTACAATTTGAGGTCCTAACTCTGCTGGTGTATCCTAAAATCAGGTTACCCAAAGTTGTATTGTTAGTTTGAATTTAATTAGATCTCAACAGATTTACCGAGTACAAACTAAGAAAACAAGTACTTACAATTTGATGTTTTAATGCGGTTTCTAGTTCTTTGACAACTAATCTCATGGAGGGGCGTTGCTTTCGATCTTCATACAGACATTGAAATGCAATATTGAAGAATACTTTCAATGGATATGGCTTCAATTGGTCTCGAAGATTAGGGATCAAGATTTCGTCTAATTTTCCTTGTCCATACTGAAGTTTCACCAAATTAGATAGAAATCTTCTTTCATCGTGATACTCTTGAATCATTGCGAGCCTCCCATATAAGACTTCAAACAATACCATGCCGAAAGAGTACACATCAGATTCTTTTGTAAGTACACCAGTCTTTACATACTGTGGGTCAACATAGCCAAAAGTGCCAACAGCATTGGTGACAAGGAAACTGAAATTTTGATTCGTGAGACCAATTTTAGACAGTCCGAAATCAGAAATCTTTGCATCCCAATTTGCATCTAGCAATATGTTAGAGCTTTTAATGTCGCGGTGGATGACCTTGTGCGCCACTCCCACCCCGCCATGAAGATACTCCAGCCCATGGGCTGCACCAAGACATATTCGGAGACGTTGTGCCCATGTGAGATCCATGCTAGCCAGATGCTTGTCAAGACTTCCATTAACCTCGTACTTGTAAACAAGAAGTTTCTCATCATCTTCGTCACAGAATCCAATAAGACAGACGATGTTATCGTGTTTGTAACTTGCAAGCATGCCGATCTCCGTTTTAAACTCACTGTCTCCTTGCCTTCCCTTAACATCTAACCTTTTTACAGCAACGGTAATACTTGGCTCACTGGAACGGGTGGAGTGGGCGAGTTGACCTTTGTAGACCATCCCAAATCCACCGATCCCGAGAAAATTGTGGTCGGAAAAGTTGCGGGTAGCCCGTTTGATTGCATCAAGTGGGATTTTGAGGTGTTCTAGTTCTCGGAAGAGAGACATAGCATGTGGATTATATTTTTCAACTTATGATCAAGAATCAAAGGCGATTGAAAGAAATACGAATCTCGATCTTTGTAGTACTTCAAAAAGTGATTTAAATTTCTCAAAACTAAAATCATCAAAGTGTCCTCTTTTTATTTTATTTTATTTTATTCATTTTGAAAAAAGTTAAGTTCAAAAAATAACGATGCATTTATACTCAGAAGCGGAGGGAACAGGGGGCAGGGGGTGCTCGCCAATCAATAATAACTTTTTTTGTTTTTTTTATTTTATAAAATAGCATGGTACCTGCGGATACAAATGACAAGGCGTCAAGAATGAAAGAAGAGGGGCAATTATTTATTTATTTATTTATTTAGTTAGATGATAATGTGTTGTGGTAGATGAAAATGTGTCTTAATATTTATACACAATATGCGATTGATATAGATGACACAATATCATCAATTATGGTGGCAATTTTACCATAATTAAGTTGCTAATTTGTTCCTAGAATCATGGGATTGATATATGTTAAAATTTTGGAATGAAATTAGTAAAGATAATGGCGGGTGTTAATACACCATGCGCAGAGACTCTCTCTTCCGCATCATGTCCGAACCTTAAGGCATGTTCCGCTTGAACCAAGGCCTTCCGATCCTCGCAAGTTATTTCCGAAGGGGGCCCGACACGAGACCTCGAAGCGTGCACTAGACCATATACGACAAGCATGGTTGTACACCCACGATCAGCTACAAGCCAAATCGTACACCCACGATCTATGAGGGATCTGTACGATTTGCACAATCAGCTGGGGACTAGCCCCCAGACCCCCTCTTTGCCCACCCCAGGGTCTCATTTCAACAACTCAGAATCACCTCATAAGATTGGTGGTGTAGATTGACGTCTAACATCGGAAGAGAACCGCCAACAAGTCTAACCGAACACATTTCCTTTTCCTCAGTAAAGTCAACCCCTTTTGGTAGGCCAGGTGAGAACCTGTGCTTAAACAAGTGGCGCCATCCGCTCTGATAAATTTGACTTTGCAATGAAATAAGAAGTAATGACAGAAGAAGATCCTCCGGTCGAGCCCCCGGGGTTCGACCAACCTTCCGGTTCTGGATCTAGATTCCACCAAGCTTCACAGTCCATTCGGACATCCTATCGGTTTACAGAAAGACAGATGGAAGCTATTGAACCATTACTTGAAGAATATTTAAGACGAAGAAACCTAAGAGAGCTCCACACGCAGCTCAATTATGAAGAAGACAGCGTTGAGGCAGATGAAGAAATAGAGGTCGAAGCACCCCCAGCAAGGCAGACTAATACAAGACGCCAAACCACAACTACTACACCTGTACCTGTAGCTGCACCCAACATCCATCATAGAGTCGAAGGCGCTTGTCCGGAGAAACCGCAGCAGCCTATCAATCTACCTCCCCTTGCAGCAGCATATGTACAACAATCAGGGCAAGTCTATAATCCGATGTTCCATGGGTACAATAATGTAACTCAGCCACAGCTCATGCAAAGCGTAACACCCAGGCCTCAACCACCACCCTTCTAGAGTCATTACAGCATGTACACTACCACCCCGGTCACACCATCGGTCATGCAGTTTACTGTACCTCCAGCACCGCAGTAGATGAACACCGCTCCAAGTCAGCAAATACCACCATTCATTAGCATGCCTGTACCTACATCCTCAATGCAACACATGCCGCAACAGCACTGGATGCTTAATGAGAAGGATGTGATGGTACAGACAGAGCCCGGACCATTCGTACAGTGGATTGAGGAATATCCCTTACCACAAGGAGCACGTTTTCCAAAGGGCATTGACATGTACGACAGAAAAGATGATCTGGACAACCACTTGAAACATTTCAATGGCATCATACGGATGGAGAAGTGGACAGTTTCTGTAGCATGCCACATGTTCGCACTTACCCTGAAGGATGCAGCCAGAGCATGGTTGGATGGCTTACCCACCGAGAGCATTACTAGCTTTGAAGACCTTAAGACTAAGTTTAGGCCGTATTTCAGCCAACAGAGGAAATACAAGAAAATACACTTAGAAGCACACAATATCAAGAGAAAGAATGGTGAAAATGTCCGGCAATTTTTCACAAGATATACTGATGAAACCTCCCTCATCAAAAGATTGAACGAGGATGAAAAAATTTCAGGGTTCGTTCATGGCCTCCGGCACCCTTCCTTGATCGAGTTCCTTTCGACAGACTTACCAAGTACTTACACCGCATTGATGGACAAGGCCTACGTCTTCCTTACCCCAAAAGAAACCGCAGGAGACGTCAGAGACTCAGCCGGTATGGAGTCTCGCGGAACATGGAAAAGAGAGTTCGGAAGAGGAGGACGTAGAGGCGGAAGCGGTCGCGGTGAAGGACATCGGTACTCACCATATCCTCATATATCCGGACCACATCAGCAAAACAGAGGCACCCTGAGCAGCCATCCGAGACCGTCTCGTGACGTATTAGCAATGGAAAAATCACCACTGAAGGAAAGGACGAAAGGAAAGGCCAAGGACCCTACCAAGTTCTGTGAATACCACAACGATATAGGACACGACACAAACGACTGCAGAGTATTCAAAACCAAGATGGAAGAAGCTATGAAGACAGTAAGGTTAAGCAATTTACTCAAGGGAATCAAAAATCCACGTCCAAGGTAGGAGCAGAATAGACACCCACCACCGGAGGGTAGTGCACAACAACAAGACCCCCTCAATGAACCAATCCGTGGATTGCCAGACAAGCCGGATCCATTTCCGGAAGGATAAGCAAGAGGGGGAGAAAGTCCAAATAAGTTTCCCTACAGTTACATCAGAGGAAGCAGCAGATGGTCCGATATTGATTCGAGCAATAATTGGGAATCATCCGGTGCAGAGGGTACATTTAGATACTGTAGCGGCTGCGAAATTATGTGTGAACACTGCTTCTTGAAATTGCACTCTTTGTTGAAAGCGCTAAGAAAAGATTCCACAGTTCCATTAGTCGGCTTCTCCGGAGAGAGGTCCTGGCCCTCAAGGGAAATAAGCCTAAAAATCACCATCGGATCTCCACCAAAAACGAGAAGTGAACAGCTAACGTTTGTGATTGTCCGAGTAAACTCCCCTTACAATGTGATTCTTGGACGATCAGCCATGAGAAAGCTAGGAATAATACCCTTTCCATTTCATGTACTCGCCAAGTTCCCGACGAAGGCAGGCATCGGATGTGTAGTCTCAAAGTATAGGCAAGAAAGACACTGTGCCCAGATAGAAGCCCCCCCCCCCCCGGCAGGTATACCGGAACCCTCAGCAGAAAACAGCGTTCATTACGAAAAAGTATTTTCCAACCCCAAATTTCCGGAGCAAAATGTATCAATTGGCAAGCAATTATTGATAGAAATAAAGAAGCAACTGACAGATTTATAAGGCAAAACAATGATGTCTTTGCCTGGACGCCATCGGACATGACCGGTGTGCCCCGACAGCTTCGAATCGACGAAGAAATATTTGACACGCAGCATAAGTTAAATGCTCGCCCCCATATAGAGCCAATAAAGCACAAAAAAAGGTGAAGTCTAGCTCCGGAAAGAAGTAGAGCTGCACAAGAACAAATCTCGGACCTAGTCAAGGCTGGAATACTCAGGGAGGTAAAGTATCAAAGTTGGGTAGCCAACCCCGTTATGGTCCGTAAGCACGACGGAGGGTGGCGTATGTGCGTGGATTTCACAGATATAAACAAGGCTTGTCCAAAGGATTGTTATCCCTTACCGGAGATTGATTGGAAAGTTGAATCACTGGGGGGTTCCGCCTAAAGTGTTTTTTGGATGCGTATAAAGGGTACCATCAGATACAGATGCACAAGGATGATGAGGAAAAAACAGCATTCTACACTGCTGAAGGAATTTATTGTTTTACTAAAATGCCTTTCGGATTAAAGAATGCAGGTGCCACGTACCAGCGGTTGATAGACAAAGCATTCGCTGGACAGATAGGCCGAAACCTAGTGGCATATGTTGATGACATGGTCATCTAGAGCAGAAGCGAAGAAGACATGCTATGGGACATAAAGGAGACTTTCGGTACGCTCCAGAGAAGTTGAAAAAAGTTATCGAAATGAAATCTCCAAAGTCGATAAAAGAGGTGTAGAGCCTAAATGGAAAACTAGAGGCGCTCCATCGTATCTTGTCAAAATCCGCAGATAGTTCGCTACCATTCTTTAAAACACTTAAAGGATGCCTTGATAAGCAAAAATTTAGATGGACACCTGAAGCGGAAGAGGCCTTCAGAAGGATAAAGGAGTATCTCCATCACTTACCAACTATGGTCGCTCCGGGCATGGGAGAAACATTGCAGGTTTATCTGGTAGCTTCGGATGAGACGGTTAGTGCCGTACCGGTAGCCGATAGGAAGGAAGGATAGCAACCAGTGTACTTCGTCAGTAGGGTGCTTCAAGGCCCAGAAGTCCGGTACTCAGAAATCAAAAAGTTAGCATTAGCCTTGGTGCATGCAGCAAGACGGTTACGTCGATACTTTCAGGGGCACCCAATGCAGGTTTTGACAAACAGACCCATTAAGAAAGTACTCACGAGACTGGAAGTGTCGGGTAGGTTGGCCAAATGGGCAATAGAGCTGGGTGAGCATGATATAGAATTTCGACCCCGGAACGCAATCAAAGGGCAAGCACTCGCAGATTTTTTAGTTGAAGCAAAGTTGAATCCAACCCAACGGAAAAGAAAGGAGCCAGAGTTGGTAGAAACCGGAGGGGAGTTCAATGCCGAAGACAACTATTGGAAGCTCTATACGGATGGAGCATCCAGCTCGGACGGCTCTGGCACGGGGCTCATCATATTGATCAATCCTGAGAAGCAAGAATTCACTTATGCCCTACGGTTCGATTTCAGAGCCTCTAACAATGTTGCGTAATATGAGGCATTGTTAGTAGGCCTTCGGATATCTAAGAAGATGGATGTCAAGCGCATACATGCTTTTTTAGACTATCAAATTGTAGCATTCCAAGTTGACGGAACATATGAAGCAAAAGAGCCGGCCATGAAAAAATATCTGGAAAAAGTCAAGGAAATAAAACAACAATTTCTGTCTTTTAAAATCCAAAACATTTGTAGAAACAGGAACAAAATTGCAGATGCTTTAAGCAAATTAGCCTCCACGTCTTTTGCGCATCTGACAAAAAACGTTCTAGTGGAAACCCTACACAAGAGCTCAATAGAAAAAGAGGTAGAAGTAGAAGTGATCGAAGAAAAGGGTCCCACCTGGATGACAACCATCATTGAGTACCTAAACAGCGGTCTCCTTCCGGAGGATCGTGATCAAGCTCAGAAAATACGAGTAAAGGCTCAACAGTTTATTCTTCGAGAGGGAGTCTTGTACAAGAAATCCTATCTAGGACAGTTACTGAGATGCGTCGGTCCTCGGCAAGCAAAAGAAGTCATCCAGGAATTACACAGAGGGTCTTGCGGATTACATTCCGGACCTAGAACGCTGGCGGCAAAAGCAAACACAATGGGATACTTCTGGCCGACTATGTACAGAGACGCCAGGGAAGAACTACAAACATGCGACTCATGTCAAGTTCACTCATCTGTTGCAAAAGCACCAAATAATGAAATGATTCCGGTCACGTCTGCTTGGCTGTTCCTCAAATGGGCATAAAGACAAGGTTAGGAAGAAGCCAATCCGGATGGGTAGAAGAGCTCCACCAGGTATTATGGGCTCACAGAACAACTCCTAAAGCAAGCAATGGAGCAACACCATTCAACCTGGTCTACGGACAGAGGCAATGATACCTCCAGAGGTGAGCGTCCCAACCAGCAGAAGGTTCCTAACTGGAAAATAGAATGAGGCAGAGTTACAGATGAACCTAGATTTGTTAGAAGAAAGGAGGGAGATAGCCACTATTCGAGAAGCTAATCATAAGAAACAAATGCAGAAGTATTACAATCAGAGGGTGAGAAAAGATGTCTTTCTGCCGGGCGACTTAATTTTTCGTAACAACGACGCAAGTAAGGCCGAGAAGCAAGGAAAATTGGGACAACAATGGGAAGGGCCATATACGGTCACAGAAGCCTGCGGAAATGGCGCATACGAGTTGGCAACTATGGGAGGAGACAACCTCCCGCGAACATGGAATGGAGCTCAGCTGAAAAGATGTTACGTATAGGGGATACAACTAACATATTTAGGGCAATACTTTTTTGAAGAACACTTGATTTGAGCTTACATAGTTATTTTGTAAAGAGTTAACACTCTACTTTTTCGGACAATAATTTTGGTCACATCAGACATGTAATTACAATGCAGGCTTCGGCAGAAGGATATTAACAGGCTCCGGCCACATATTGCCTGCGATATAATTTTTTGCCACAATCTTTTAACTTTCTTTACTTTCAACATGTACACTACATGGCTCCTGCCACATATCGCGTGTGATAAATTTTTGCCACATATTTGCTACTTTTAGTACTTAATTATCTTAATTTAATTATTTGTTCAAATCAATGTATTATATCCGAATACGCTTCGGCTCCGGATATTAGAATATCCCTACTAATTCAATTATGAAGCTTGTTACGAAAGTCTGTTACGAAGCTGTTACGAAGCTTCCCCAATGTCCGGTGCCCTGCAAAGTCCATGGCATGTGATTGCATGATGCTTAATTCCTTGTTAAACTCATCGCTCTTTATGAATTTCTGGATAAGAACCGGAAGACCCTCCACAAGGGTCTTCTTCTCAAGACGTGCAGCCTCAAGGTTCCCTTCGAGAAGACCTTTCTCCCGGACCAAGACCGCTTCCCTATCTTGGCAACTCAACAGTCCCAGCAAACCCTTCCATCTTAATCCGAGCTTCCTCATACTTCCTCTTCCAATCCTCTTTCTCAGCTTTCACCATATCTAATTTTTCTAAGTCCTTGCGAACGGACTCCAGCTCCCTCTCAACCATCTCCTTCTCACTCTGCTTGACACTAATTTCAGCCCGAAGCTCCTCGAAGGCTTCCTCCTTCTGCAACTGAACCTCATCATTTTGGTACGCCTCCACCCTCTTCTGAAGCTTCCCGTTCTTCCTTAGCAGCTGATATCGGTGATTCGCAATAGAAAAACGCCGCATATACTCAGCCTGCAGATAAAAACAGTTCACATATAAGCAGGGGTATACAACAATAGATAAAATAAAAGTCTCCGGACTAAAGAAATGATACCGGGGAAGTAATGATGTGGATTAGCGCTTTGTTGGAAAAATCAATAAATCCTCCGTCCGTCATGTTTTGTGCCATGATCATCCTAGAAGGAACCATGATGTTCCGAACATAGTCTATTCTCTCGTCCTCATCATTGAGAAGGCTTCGGTGGCGTAGCCGAGCAAAGGGTGCAAAGACATATGCAAAATACTTTAAGAGGTTTAGAAAATTATTGTACCTTCTATTTAGACGATATTATAGTCTTCTCAGACTCCGAAGAAAAACATTATTTCCATGTTTTAACAGTTTTAAAAACAATTGAAAAATATGGAATTATTTTGTCAAAAAAGAAAGCAAATCTTTTTAAAACAAAGATAAACTTTTTAGG
>JAOXNX010000031.1:23563728-23584293 GCA_028566075.1 Solidago caesia
ACATGATTGTTGAAACAAAGTACAGAGAAATGCAAATAAATTGTTTAAAAAAAGACACAAATGGGAAACAAAAAGCAAAGCAAATAGAAAAGGGCACCTGTGGATATCCTGCACCATAGCCTGCACTCAAAGCACCATACGGACTTCCTAGCAAACCATACCCAACACGGGGAGTGTAGCTAGGAAGTAAAGCAGCCTTCTGTGAGTTTGAAGATCCTCCAGATGATTTCTGGTCCGCTTGTGGTTTAGCAAGAGAGCACTCCAATACTTGACCTGTATTTAAAACATAAAAGGTCAGATTAATATTTTATTTCAATAATAAGACACGACAACCCCATACCCCGCCCCGGGTGTGACTAGAATCGTTGATGTTTTTGTTGTCGAACAACAAGTCTTGATTAGACAATACCATTAAGCTCGTACTTCTCAGTGTTCTTCAGAGCCTTCATAACACTTGATCTGTCTGCAAAATGAACAAAACCAAACCTACTCTTCTCATGGCCCGCTTTGGCTGGCGGAAGGACTACTTTCGAAATCTTCCCATGGTGCTCAAATATCTTTTCTAACTGATCTTGAGTCACATTTTTAGGCAAATTCTTTACATAAACTGCCTTAACCTAACATGAAAGCAATGCAGTGAGTGAACTTCAATAAAAGCTGAAAATTTCAATTAACAACATGAGATGCATTGTGTCAAACTTGATAAATAAAACACCTGGGAAGAAGCTGCTGAAGACTCCGCATTTTTTGGGTCAGCCCAGCTCACAGTTGGGGCATTATCATCAAGCTTAAACTTTGGTTTCAACATCTTTTGTCTCGAATACTCAGCACAGGCATGGTTATAATACTCGATGAAAGCAAATCCACGATTCCGCCTAGAGTTTTGTGGATCCTGTTAAAGTATAGGCAAAAAAAAAAAATTAGAAACATGATGGCCATAACAAGCAAATACATATAATCCAGCCAATTTGTAGCTAAACCTTTAGTAGCTCTACAGAATTGATGCCTGGTCCAACGCTTTTGACGACCTTTTCCATGTCATCCAATGTCCAATTTTTAGGAACGTTACCAATAAATAACTTGTGTTTAGCTTGCGAAGTTGAACACTTGACCTTTTTACCCTGAAATAAAGATACAAACCAGCAAATTGATGTCAAGAAGCTGCGAAAGACAAAAAAAACTCAATCCAGTGGATCTTAACATATTAAGATTACCATTTAGCAACTACAGCTTAATATGATTTATAAAAGTTTTCAGGTGTCAAATTCACTCATTTATTCGTGAATCCGTCTGGGTTGCCTATATATCAACCAAGTCAAATAAACAGAAAAATAAAGAGCTGGATAGACGAGACATGTTGATACTAGTATTCTAATAAGACGGGTCATATAGCCTTTTATAAAATGTTAATCAAAGATGTTAATGTAATAACATTGTTGCTGTAACCATTATCAACACATTAATGATTTCTTAAAAAACTTTAACAGACAAAAATAATAGTGGATTAATCCTGACATGTTTCAACCTGTACTACAGAAATGACATGTTTCAACCCAACTCATTTTTGACTAGTTATCCAAGCCACCAATTTTTCCACCTCTATAAATATATTTATAATACCTTCAATTCCTTATTATTAAGTTCCTTGATGGCAGTTGAAGCCAAATCTTTAGTCCTGAAGGTCACAAAAGCATACCCTTTATTCTGACTTGTGTCTTTATCTTTCATTATCCGGACCTGTCATTGGTTAAATTACATTGACAGTTAGTATCAAGTAACATACACTTTTCGTGAGAGAGAGAGAGAGAGAGAGAGAGAGAGAGAGAGAGAGAGAGAGAAGGTTACCTCTGTGACTTCTCCGATAGATTCACAAAACTCTTTCAGATCTTCTTCAGAAGAATCAAGAGGAATTCCACCAAGATAAACCTCTGAGCCATAAGGAGGAAGGGCTAAAAGTTCATCGTGTATTTTCTTTAAATCTTCTTCATCTTCAGCATATTCCATTTCTTCATCTTTCACTTTATGTTCATCTTCAGCATCTACGTCATCCTCCTCCTCCTCCTCTTCTTCTTCTTCTTCCTCTTCCTCAACTTCTTCCATCTCTTCCTCCTCTTCCTCCTCCACTTCTTCCTCTACTTCTTCGTATTCAACCTCCTCTTCACCTGCCTCCTCATTATCTCCATCAAAATCCACCTGCTCTTCTGGTTCAGATGGCTTCTCTATCTTGACAGCCATTGGTGGTTCCTCGACCTTAACATCTGTCAAGGTTCTCTTTGCTCGTGTCCTCGGCATCTTATATATTTTGGAATAAAAGCTTGAACAGCAACTGGGATAGATACACAGAAGCGAGAAGCATTTACAGAAGAAAGAGGAGAAGGGGAAGAATGAAACAAAATGAAAAGGGAAAAGAAGTGGAAACGTGAGAACCACAGTGATTGGAATGATGCCATTAGGTGTGGCTCAAGGAGTTTAAATGGCAATTATGTTCAATAAACGGATGGTAAATGTATATTCAAGATTCAACAGGATGGTGATGCTCATCAGTTTCCAAATCAATGAATTTAATGAATTCGCAAAATCTAGATTTCAAATGATATGTGGAATCTGTATCTAGCTTTTAGATTTACAATCTACCATCAATAATGCAATTAACAACAATCCCAAGAGAAGGTGGAAAAGCAAATAATAAGGTTGAGAAATCAAAAATACAAGAATATATGTTAATGCATCAGTCAGAACAGCAAATTAAAGACTGGAAACTATGTCCAGGCATGATCAAAGGAGAGCTAGATGGATTTGTCATGAAAATTATAGCTAAGTGGCAGCAAAATTTATCAAGATCGAGATTATTTTCCTGTTCCGTAATCTGCCTGCAGCAAGTTAATGCACAGGAACTGAGAATATACTCACCAATGAGTAATTCAAAAATGCACAAAAGAAGCGCTTAATATCATATAAAGCCAACTCGAAATTCAATCAACACATAAGAATGTGCATGAGAATCAGATCAATTAATATTTGTCCCCTCCATAATTTTTATTACTTTTTTAGAAAGAGAAAAGGTATATCCTATGCAGCACAACTAGGACCCGTACTAGCAACAACTCTGTAAAGTGTACACTTCCAAGTTCCACCTTCACACTACTGCATCTATATCCAGATATAAGATGCAGCACCACTGGAGCATAAACAGACAAGTTACAAATATTATATCTGGAAAACTTGTAGAGTAAAAATTTAGAGATGTAGACTGACCAAGACAAAAAAAAAAGAGCAAGTCAATGGTGCAACACCAAGAAATAATATAGTAGAAAATATCCCTGACATTTCATCCTGACTGTTATTGCAGATCTCTAAACCTTACTGCTATCCCTCGTCAAAAAGATATATAAAAAGCAGTGGTCACTGTAATTGCAGTCCACAAATTAAATTAACCTATACTACAGCCCTACCATCCATTCTTAAGAAACTAAGAGCTTTGAAAGGTCAACTTGCCAAACAGTCTTACTAAGATACTAGGTTAAAATGTGGTGTTGGTTAAAGCTGAACTCCTTATCAACTTGACGTGATTGTAGCTCTGTTAACATGGTTTTGCTCACAGTTATCACATCCATCATCATGGCTATCTTAGTCACAAACTCTAGTAATCAACGATGATCTCCTAGTTCAGTATGTGGTTGCTGCAGCCTTCTGACTTTTCAAGGCATCTAGCGTTCTATTATTTGTTAATAGTGTTGGTTTGAAAGCACCTTTACTGCATTATTAGATTGTTAGCTTCCGTTAGCTTTCCCAACTGTCTCGTGAACTTGTCTCATATTTGTTTGTCTTCTTCCATGTTCGTTTTCTTGGTTATAATTTAGACGTAAAGCAACCAAGCAACTATTTGTAATTCAGGTTTTTCTAGCAAAAACGAGAAGATAATATCCCCATTATCGATATGGGGGTTGCAAATATCTAATACAGATTCCTGCTATTCAGTCCATGTACCCACTTTAGATTAAGATATTTACAATCCTGACATTCTCTAGCAATACAAGTGACTGAAAAAACAAACATAGGCTGGTATCGAACTATCCACTTCTACACAACCTTTAGTTAAAGTAGTTAATTGTTCCAACACGCTTAAGATATCTAGGTTTCCTACCTGAGGTTATTTCTAACCCTAGATGACTCCATCTACAACTCGCATCATCAAGTAAACTTTAAGATAAAAAAGTGAATATGTTTAAGCCTCAATAGAATTGCACTCATTCCACAAACCAAAAGACACTTATTCCACCCAACATTACCTCATTATTCCACTTCCATAACCACATATTTCACTCTATGTTTTATCCTTCCACTTCCAATACCCCTCTATATAAGCTCGGTTAGAATGAGCCAAGGTAATACCATCTACTCGTGTTGCTAAGCTTATTGACGTATAGTTTTGTCCCCTTCCTGGTCATGTAACTTCTGTACATTTATCATTACAAATTCTTTAGTCTTTCTAACGTTTGTTAGAAGCCCGTAGACAAGCTACATAAATGAATATATCATAAGGGTACATAGATGGGAATATGGCTTTTAAAACTTTTACAAAAAGAAGACAGTACACTAGTCTGTAGTTCTGTACTCAGTAGCCTTTAGGCTTCACATAATGTCAGACTTTATAGGTCCTTGCTTATCATTGCCGATTCAAGATTTCTCACAAGTGGCAAACTCCAGCTATTGTAAGTTACTTTTCCCTATGTTGTGGCAATTCAAAGATCAAAATCCATCTTCATTATATTATTCACGTTTGATTGTTCAATTGCTCGGTGACTTTCTTTAGTAATGAAAGTATGAAACAGTCTTCGAGTCCATGATGCTTATATACAAAACACTCAAAAATACTAGTAATTTCCTATTCGTTTCTCTTAGATATATTCATATTATCATCTAAAATGGGTTATTCACCTTTTATGGAGCACATAGAGGATACCAGAGTTTATTTTGTTATGGATTCTATGATGAGTATGTTAAGTTAAAGAGTCTAACTGTCGCATGATGATCAATCAGAGTAGTGGTCTTCAAAAAGCGAGTGTCGGGGGATGCCCAAGCACCATGGCACTTTGGCACACTCCATGGCTAATACATGTATCCCTAGTAATTGTAATATCTAAGCCCTAACAAGAAATCAATAACAAAGACTCACTAGTGCAACCGTAGACGAAGGTTATTCCTTTTGATAAAACCATGTATATGCATGTGTTCTTTATTTTTGTATGTTATATATTCTCGTAGCCTTGTTCAAATGTGTTGTATGATCCCACATCAATAAGGGTTGTTCTGTATATATTTCCTATTACATCTGTAATGAAATACAAGAAGGTTTATACAGCCTATAAGGTGTTCAAATGTAACTTGAACTTTCTCACATGTGGCTCACATCAACTTGTTAAGATGTGTTAATGGCATTTTCCTATGCTCCAGGCGTACCTATGGATGATGCATTCATGATTTATACAATAATGGGGCATGCCTTGTATAACATTAGCAAATGCAGAACAGCTTTCGGATACATTTTTAATAAATGAGGTGACCAAATTCAAGTATTACCAGCACTAGTCCCAGGGATGCAATGTTGCATGTCGTGAGGTATCTCCAAATGCGTAAGTCTTTTGTACATAGGTTTAAGGCTATTCAAGTGCAGGATACATGTATAGACTGTTGAGCTCATTTCTCTACTGTGATCACTACCATAAATTGTAAGTGTCATAAAGATCACATAAACAATATGTGAAAGAAAAGAACGATTAACAACTTCAAAAGATATGAACTTGCACAAAATAAGTTGTGAAGAGTGGTAACAACTAACGAGAACTAAACCCATTCCAACAAATGCGAAACTGTCCAAGAAAGAGAAAGAAATGTACACGATACTTCACATCACCGACTACTTGATGCATCAATCTATATATGATAAACATAAGAAACATCACATTCACAATAAAACCAAAAAACTTTACCATCCTTTTATAAGCACATACTCTTAGGCCCTTATATATTTTGTAACTCATAGGTGCCCATATGTTCCTTAAATCAGCATTACAGCTCTACTTTAAATTATAAGCCGAGCCTCACCCTGATATCCTTATTGAAGACTTGGGACAGTCCATACAGAACTCAGCCACATGCATAGTGTGTTAGTTTCAGTTATTCCTAAGTTCCAAATTCTCTCTTAAGGACTCTAAGACCACTCCCAACAATACCCTATTCTCTTCCTCCATCAGTTTTGCCACATCAACACTTCTAAATTGACACGCCCCTGCCAACAACACCTCTTAACTTCCTTCATCACTTTATTTTATACACACAAATATACATACATATGGCAAAAGTGAATATAAGGTTGTCCCATACCTAAGCTTAGATATGGAACCCCTCACATATCAATTTTTTAATATTTGTTGTATGATAAATAAATGACCTGGGCCCCATGAATTTTAATGATTAAAAAACAAAAATGTGAGGGTTCCATACCTAAGCTTAGGTATGGAACAACGTTATATTCACCTCCCACATTTCACCAAAGACCCCACTCAAGAGCCCACCCCTTCGTCTCTCACTTCTTCTCTTCTTCGATTATGTGGCCAAACCAAACCAACGAGCCCAAAGGAAGAGGTGGTGCCAACTTTTCACCAAGGAGAAAAGCCACCGTTGGCAGCCCCCTCTAAAGTTAACCCTAACCCTGGAATAGTCAGATTTAAACCTAAAGTTTGATCTCAGATTCCTGATATAATATATAAGAGTCACATTCCACAGAAACAAAATCAATTATACTAATTAGCACCAATATTATAATAATTAACACCTAAATCTAAAATAAACAAATTTAAAGCACTGTGTGTGACTTTCTTCAGCAATATATAGCTCAGTCAGTCATAGTTAAACAGATATCACTATTTAAATTTTAATTACATATATATATACTTCAATTATAAAATTTTGAAAAAAAAAAATTTGAATTATATGTTACCTGTATAAAGCGGTGAGTGAGTGTGATCTAGAACGACGGTGATATGACGGTAATTGCCGGCCGGTGAAGAGCGGCGCTGAAACCTGGAATTATTATTATTATTATTATTGCAGGTTAGGTTAAATTGTGTCCCCTTTCCGTCCTTGTATATATATTTATATATTTATTTATATTTATATATTATTAATTATTAATATTAATTTATTATTTCACAGATAGAAGATATTTTCTTCGTGTTTTTTTTTTAGTATTTTATTTTTATTTTTACTACTACTTACATTATTTTACTACTACTTACATTACATCAGAGTAAATTACACGGATGGTACCTGAATGATACCCGAAATTATCTTCTTGATACAAATTTTTGCTTTTCCACTCGGACCATACTCCAAGTTCTAAATTTCTACTCGGACGGTACCTATTTCTAACGGCCATTAAGTCAAGCAATGTGTCGTGCACGTGAGGTATCAAACCCGTAATTTCGTATATATTTCAGGTATCATCCATGTAATTTAACCTAAAAATAATTATTAAGAATTTTAGAGTTTTATTTATATTTCATTTTTTAAGTTTAAAAAAAATTGAAGCAATGAGGTGTCGATCCTTTGACTGATTTAAACGTGCTTTGTTGCTCTTTGTTGCTCTTGGGTTTGGTGTACGGTTGTAAGTCAATCTGAATTGCAGATTAATCATACTGCATTAGAAGATATATTGCTCCGTCTGATTCTTGCCACAAATCCAATGAATCTTGATCATGTGGCGGCTGGTCTAGTAATTGCCTCTACGGCATATATATTTGGCAAGAGGGGAATAACCGTTTATTTGGAAACGACGAAAGATCAATCTTGCAGGTTGTTGGATCTGTATTTGATACGGTTCGATTGAATCATTTAGATTTAAAGCCTTGGGGCGTGCTCTTCATGCTTTGGAGCTATGGAAGATTCCCAGGGAAATGGGTTCAATGCTAGTTAAGTTTAACAATGCAATTGCAGTGGTATTTGGCAAGAGGTGAATAACCGTCTATTTGGAAACGACAAAAGATCAATCTTGGAGGTTGTTGGATCTGTATTTGATACGGTTCGATTGAATCATTTAGATTTAAAGCCTTGGGGCGTGCTCTTCGTGCTTTGGAGCTATGGAAGATTCCCAGGGAAATGGGTTCAATGCTAGATAAGTTTAACAATGCAATTGCAGTGGTACATAGCTTGGGCTAGGCTAGTGTGTGATAGGGTGGTATTTGAGACTTGTTTGTTGTGTATATATTTAGTCTTATTAGGCTAAGTCATTATGTGGTAATCCCACAACAATATAATTGTAATGTTCAATCATTTGTAATATAAATCTGTCAAGATAATTTTTCTCTTTTACCAAAAAAAAAAAGATTCAAACTAGGTAGGTGTCTTAGATATTATTTTTTTTTAAAACTAGGTTAGTGTTTTAATTAAAAAGGTTTAACTTTTAATATCCACATAATCAATTTAAATAAAAGAAAAATGGTTTTAACATACTATAGAGGTCAGTAGGTCACAAAAGTACCAACTGTGTACAAAATTTGAAAGTTTGTCGGATACATAAGATAATAAAAAAAGTTTGTGATATAACTGTATACAAAAAAAAATACGTTATTTCTATCCCTTTCAATTTTAATGAATTATTTTTCGGTAGATATAGATCCAATAATGGCTCAAGCCTCAAAGAGTATGAACTTTATAAATAGTAAAACAAATCTCTGCTTTCATTTTGTTACAACAAAAGTAATTCAAATGTCTAAGCAAAATAAATATATACAATCTAAAGCAATTGGAATAAATAGAGCTGCTAACAACTTTAGGTTGTTACATGTGATTTTCGCTTTATAAGGATGAAGAATGTCTATGTTACCATGTCAAAAATTGGCATGATGACACCCAATGAAATCATATCACGTCGCGCAAATAAAACCATATCAATTTATGTCAAAACATGTCAAATTGTAAGGTGTAGGAATGCCGCATAGTGATGCCGGTTTGGGACAAAGAGGGACAATTTTTTTTAAAAAAAAGTCACATGTACTGATATGGGCGGACTCATGTACAAATGAGGGTATGCACTTGCACACCCTTCAAAGAAAAATACTAGTTTTAATTTTTTGTTTTTTTTAAAAAAAGATGGGGTATGCATTTGCACACCCTCCAAAAAAAAATACTAGTGTTAATTTTAAAAAAAGGATATTGCATACTCTAATACGATTTCTTAAATCCGCCACTGTGTACTGACGTATGTACCCATACAACCCAACGTTTATTTCACTCGACATAGTGGTGCCGATTTTCCATGTCGATGCCAATGTTTGTCGATATGTAAGGAGTGGAAATGCCGCATGCCGATCTTTAGTGCTGAAAAAATATGTTGCCCATACCTTTCACCCTAATATTGTTGATAAACATGCCCTTTTAGATTATTTAGTGGTTACTGGTTAGGTATTATATTTTTTTTTCCTTCAAAGCTTTCCTAATTAACATTTTGGAAGTACGAAAAAATATTATTGAAAATAGTAGGTTACCTTGATTATATCGCATGCACCTAAAACATAGGTAGAGGTTTAGCCGCGTGAGGTAGTTGATCGATATAGATCAAGATATATTTATATTTATTTATTGAATATCATCCGTACTGCAACATTACGCAACTTTAGATACTGCATTTTTCATACACCGACGATTTAATATGTATATTTAATAAACTTTAGAGGGCAAAATAAAAAAAAAATTGTTAACAATTACCCAATTATTTTATATTTATATTTAGGTACATCCATAAGGCCGGTTCCTATGTGCCATCGTGAAGCCCATCGTGGATGCCATCGTGCTCATCTTTGATGGATGCCATAGGCAGCCCCCCCTTCATCATCTTCCCATATCATTTTTTGGAAATGAAACGATGAGCTGATGTGTGGGGCCAGTAATGTTTCTTTTTTCTTTTTTTCCATAATATATATATCCCATATATGTATATATATGTGTTTTGTGTTGTCTGCAGGTTTTAATGATGAAGAAGACGATGCCATCTCAATTTATTATTATATATATATATAAAGTAATGGACCCAAAGTAAAAGACAAAAAGTAATGGACCCAAAGTTTCATTATTATATATATATATATATATAAAGTAATGTTTTTTAAATTAAAATAATAGTTTTATTTAATTTTGTGGTAAAATAAATGTGGAGAGAGAAAATGCTGATGTGACAGTAAGGATGAGATGAAGATGAGGGTATGATAGGGAGGGGGTAGTTCTTGGGTGTGTCTTGGAGAGAGAAAGCTGATGTGGCGGTAAGGATGAGGAGATGATGGCGTCAGGATAGGAAGAGGCCTAACCTATCAAGCACCTTCTCATTTATTATTCACTAGATAGAAGATAGACCAGACTAGATATACAAAACCAGCACTGTGAGTTAGTTTTAGTTGCTATTGCTACCAGTAGCTCATCAACTTCCCACCTACACGCTTTTAAAATACCCCCCATCTAAATCTAATTTGCAGATTTATTTCGTTATCCCCCGTGGGACCTTATAATTACTTTCCACCACCCAATATCCATATATCACCCCTCATACATTTCCTCGTAGATCTCATTATATTTCTATTTATCATTAGCATTGGTTTCTCTGTTTTTTAAAATTAGGGGTTCTTAATCGCCGGAAAAATGAAGGTCACCGTTACTACTCGGAGCGGTAGGGAGTTAATCAACGGCGGTCTTGTTCTTGATGGCTCTGTAAGTTCAATTTCAATTTCACTTTTTTAATTTTATTTTAGTTTTTAATAATATTTTTCTGGTTTTTAAAATTGTTAAACTACTTTTGGGGTCAGGCTACTGTGGCTGATTTGCAGGAAGCAATTCATCAGAGAAGTAAGTCCTTCTTATTTAATTGTTGTTTAAGTACAAATATTATATTTATGTTTTGAATTCGGTTTGTTGATCCGAAAAATATTAGTATATATATGGGTTTCGCCGAAAATAGGGGCTAGTTAGTAAGTCTGCATTTGGGTAGCGTTGTAAGGCTAGAGGCGTAACCAGAAGAGTTGGCCCTATTTCTATATTTTGATCAATTCAATTGCATATGTACTCAAAGGCTCAAAGCTATTCAATTGATTGATTGGTTTTGTTGTAGTAAAAATCTTTCTAGCTTTAACTGAAATGAACTTTGGATAGGTTTAATGTTATCAAGTTTTCCATGTGATGCTCATAAGTTAAGTATGGACTTTTTTATGGGGCAGATTGAAGATACTATAGCTTGTATGTTGAATATGCGAGAAGTTCATATTGGTTTTATATATGGAAGGTAATCAGGTTTTAGAAAAATGGGTCATTGTGAGCTAGAAAACTAGCGCCTTCTTTGACATCCATTAATGAACCGACAAGGATACACTAGAAGTCTAGGATTACGGTGGATCTTATTTGGGATTTAATATGCTTACCTTTGTTTTGTATACCTTTTGCCAACTTTACGTTTTCCGTTTGTTCCCCTGCTTCCCTGGGTGCCTTGTTTTGTTGTTACCTATATGTCGAAATTAAAGAAAGTCTGAACAAATCCCTTCTTTTGGTTTTTTCATAGTTTTAGTTATCTAAATTGAAGCATTACGGTTCTTATATATATCATCATGAATAGTAAAGTGTCAAAGTTAAATGCATGTTAATTTCAGATGTTTTATTATGTAAATTGTTGCATGCAACTCATATGCATTTTCTGGTAACAGTCAAGAAATACTATCCTTCCAGACAACGCTTGACCCTCCCCGTTCAACTGGGGTCAAAAGAAAAGCCTGTTGTTCTTCAATACAAGAAAAGTCTCAAAGAATATACAAGCGGAAATTCAGACACCGTTACTGTAGTGTTTAAGGACTTGGGCCCACAAGTTTCATACCGTACGCTCTTCTTTTTTGAGTATCTGGGCCCACTGATCCTCTATCCTGTTTTCTATTATTTCCCAGTTTACGAGTTCTTTGGCTACAAAGGCGAACGTGTTATCCATCCAGTTCAGACTTATGCATTATACTACTGGTGTTTCCACTATTTTAAACGTATTATGGAGACCTTCTTTGTGCACCGTTTCAGTCATGCAACATCACCACTTTCAAATGTCTTTAGGAACTGTGCTTATTACTGGAGTTTCGGGTGTTATATAGCGTATTATGTTAATCACCCTTTTTACACACCCGTAAGTGATCTCCAAATGAAGATTGGATTCGGGTTTGGGCTGATTATGCAAGTTGCAAACTTGTATTGCCACATCATACTGAGAAATCTTCGTAATCCGAGCGGTAATGGAGGATACCAAATTCCACGTGGGTTTTTGTTCAATATTGTCACGTGTGCGAATTACACAACCGAGATTTATCAGTGGTTGGGATTCAACATAGCAACACAAACAGTTGCGGGTTGTATCTTTCTTATAGTGGCTGCTTCCATTATGACTAACTGGGCACTGGCTAAGCATCGTCGTCTCAGGAGGGTAATTTTCTTTACCATTTACTTATTGAGCTGACACTAATGGGCTTTGGTTTCTTGAAATTAGTTATTGTTTAATAAAGGTAGCAAAACAGACTGGTCTGGTGGGTTGGGTAACATGTTAAAACAAGTTTCGGGTCCAGGTTGGTGATTTCCATATAGGTTAAAACGGGTCGGAATGGGCTGGCGTGATACATTTTTTGTCCAGTTTTCAATGAATAATTATTTTGTTGAAATATGAATTCATTATTAAAATATTAATCTAGTTAGTTTGCATAAGGTTTGTTATGAGGTTGTATGGATTAAAAAACACTTATGGGCGACTTTTGACATGTTTGACCAATTTGACCCCTTGCCCAAATCAACCCATTATAAGTAAATGGGTCCAAATTGCACCCTCTCGTCTTGAACGAGCGACATGTCTTGCTAATGCTTGTACATGTCAGCAAATTTATCGCCTCTTACATGACATTCACGCAAGGCTTCAGGCGTATAATCTTCTTATGAGTATTTATTGTAGTTTAGAGAAATGTAATGAGCAATTTGTTTCTTTTTTAGTCCTTAAAATGAACCCCATGGCTGGCAAAGCGATGATTCGGGTTTTCAAGTGTGAGATCTCATTTAAGTAATGAAAAAGATCTCCCCAAGCTGAAGAGAAACTACCTAGAGGTGTCTAGAGGGGTCGGTCGGGTTGTGTAACAGGTCAAAAAGGGCTTGAGTAGAAGGTCATCCTAGTACGAAAACACTTTTCGTCCACTTTTTTAGAAAATCATAAACAATAAAATTTCAGCCTAGTTGACTTGTTATCTCCATTTGACCGGTCCTTGTTTTGGCTAGTATTTTTCTGGCCCGCTGGAGATTACAAATCCAAATGGGCTAACATTGCTATTGATAGAAAACTGCATAGAAGACCTCCCTCCACAGTTAATGCAGCCTTGATGCACATAGGGTCGCCCTTTTCCATATTTTTGAAACAAATTAGTGCTTTACTTTGCAATTGTCATAAAGCATACTGCTAGCCAAGGATAACACATACGGTACATTTGCTTCTCAAATTATTAATTCTTGCTCTAATACCATCTTTTTCCATCTGTTTGTTGCAGCTCTTTGATGGGAAAGAAGGAAGACCCAAGTATCCTCGCCGATGGGTGATATTGCCCCCATTCCTGTAGGTGACTACAAACATGGGTTGTATCTCAATTTCGTTTGTTCTGCATTATCTAGATTTGGCCGTACCATGACTTCATCCTAGTCGGCAGATGTTTTACTTCTTTAGAACTTTGGTTTCTTTATTGATCGCGACTCATAATACTTGTATGATTATTTTTTCTAGGTCTAAGCTCCCTTACCATGTGTACTTGCCACATATGGCTTTTTAATCTAGCTGAATTGCATTTGCTAGTTCGAGTCCTTTTATGAAATCTGGATTGTTGCAAATTTGCAAAAGCTTGAATTGTTTCTTGCATTTTAAATGAGATTTCTTTCAATTACCCCCTCATCTTGTTGCCCTGTATTTATTGATCCTGTCGGGAAGTGTCAAGCATCTGTTACATTTTCTGAGAAATGACGAGTACGGAGAAAGAAATCTAGAAAAAATGACATCTGAAATCAGCATGCCACTTTATGTTTACAATGTTTTGAGCAGGAAGTTACGAGTGATTGTAAGTTCTGTTACACGAAAGTGATATGAATAGATGTGTTATCGTTGAGAAACATGAAGGATAAAAGCTAAACTACTACAAATACCAACACGAGTCTGAAATTTGTAAATAAAATGGTCTGGACTCGAGACCGCTAACATAAAATTGGATCAAATATCGTTGATGATAAAAGACTAAATCCTGGAGTGCATAATGATGAGGCTAATCAAACTGAAGTTTAGAAGATGTGGTGCTTATGAAGAGCTAACGAACAAATGGGAATTGTCTCAGTTGAAGAGCTAAAGCTTCTTCATCAAAGAATGACTATTGTGTTTTTTGAATGTGAGCAGATTATGGATGTGGAATGTAGCAGCAAAGAAGAGTAGCAAGTGGTCGTGTTGTCATTACCTGGCCGGAGTGGATGTTTTAGATTATTTTTTGCAGGTTTATATAGAATGTAGTATTAGTTTACTTGCTTCTTGGTATAGTAACGGATTGTATGTTTAGTATAGTTTACTGGTTCATGTTTTGTTATGTAAATGATGGGCATCTTCATCATGGGAGAAGTTTAAAAATGATTGTATAAGCTTTGTTTTAAATAAATAAAATGAGGTACCATCCCTTTCTGAAAAAAATAAAATAATAATAATAATAAAATATCGTTGATGATTGCTATTCATGAGACTCACCAATTCCATGTTATATGAGTATATGACCCAGGGCCGGTTTAATTTTTTTGTTGCCTCTAAATGGGACCAATTTTGAAGTGTTTTTTTTGAAGTTTTTAGCAAAAACTCTCTTTCTTTATCCATGTTTGGGAC
The DNA here is from genome assembly GCA_028566075.1 of Solidago caesia. Lineage (NCBI taxonomy): Eukaryota > Viridiplantae > Streptophyta > Magnoliopsida > Asterales > Asteraceae > Solidago > Solidago caesia. Next base: position 23,578,682 of record JAOXNX010000031.1, read on the forward strand.
CGGTAAAAATAAACTAAAAAAATTATAAATTGTAGAGTTAAAATTGTATTTTATTTTTTTTGTCTACTTTTTGTATGTGTAAAAATATTTAAAATATTTATATATAGTTTATTTTTTGAGTTTTCTAGAATGAAATTCTTTAATCAAATCTTCATACTCAATTTCACAAGGTAAATCTTTTAAATCCTAGCCCAAAACATAAACATAAACCTAAACTAAAAATACCCAAACCCGAAACCTGAAAAACTTGAGGTACTTAACATGTTGAGGTCTTAGACGACCGCCTGACCTACTAACACTATTGAGCCGACCATGGCTATACAAATCATATGTGTGTACACTCAACTTCTCACAATAATGACACGTCATCTATATGCTTATGTGTCAAGCCCATTTAAAATCATATGTGTTTTTTGTGTAAGCCAAATAAGTCGTATGGATTAAATTTGTTTAGTTGTACATCATTTAATTGAATAAAAAGTGAGGTGGCATCATTACGGAAATAGTTGTACTTATATATAAAATTAAAGATCGGTTTACAAAGTTTTAAGTTTTGAATTTTACAGCCGATGGTCCTTTGATATATTTTATTTATATAAAAAAAAATCGTTAATAGTCTTCATGAATATGCGAAATAGATAGATATACGTTTGAATTGTGACAAAATATTTATGAATTGAATTTTTTTTAATGGTCCTTGTGATCTCTAAAATCATTTCATTTCCCATCATCTTTTATTTTTCTCATTGTTTTTCTTTTGAATATGGAATAAATCAAATATGAATTAATTAAAATTTTACATGTCAACATTGTAGCTTTAAATGTTTTTAACCATTTATTTGAATATGATTTATTGCTCATTGCAATTGTGTCGATGAGCCAAACATTTGTAAAGAAGTAGGCAACTTTCTCTAAATCTACTAAACCATGGTTTGATTTTTTCTTTTTTGGTCTCTTTCTATCTATGTAATTTTCATTGTAGTTTGATTCCCATACAGGCGATCTAATCATAAGCAATTTTTAACTGTAATTTGAACCGAAACTAGGTTTTATCAAGTCCCTTTTATTTTGTTTATTTTACCTTTTTAGCCAATGATCATGTGATCATACATTAAACATTATATCATGCAGTTTTGCATCCAAATTCAAAACTCTGTTAAGTAATTATTCTACATTTAATTTTGTGAAAGGTATTCAAAATTTTTATTTTTATTTATTAAAAATTAAAATTAGGTGTTGTTTGATTTTGATTTCGTGTTTATATAATATTAAATTAATGTCATTCATGTAACGAATTATTGAACCGTGTATTGCACGGAGTTATGTTATAAACTCGTTGCAAGACTTCATGTTATAATAAAATGTACTATGCTGTGGCCCGTCGTGAGACTGTCTTGCATCAATTTGTAATTTTCAATTCACGTGCGTTCACAAATTTTCTAAGTCCATTATTGATCGTACGTATTCACCCTTATATTATTTTTTTCAACCACGCATTACTTCATACCGACATGATTGAATTCGAATGGAATATACACAGCAAGATTATATATATAATGACAGCCTTGGTGGTGTGGTTGTGGGAGGGTGGATATATGATTAATTCATGAAAGTGACGATATGAGTTATTATTATTATTATTATTGATTACAAATATAACCTTTTCAAAGATTGACAACTGTGGCTGAGAGGAAAACCTTTATTATTTAACTTTAAGTTGTTACTATGCTAAACTACTATTATTCAATCATTATCATCCACTAGGTACCTGGTGTGATTAAATAAAAGGTTCGGAAATGCTCACGGGATATCCGAGTTAAAGACTCAACCATCTTAGATAATTTGAAAAAGAAAAAATGTTATCCATTTACCCATTTATCATCCTGTTAGTATAAGTTAGTGAATACTCCATAACATGTATAATTTATAAATTCCTATATCATAATCATCATCAATGTTATACTTCATGGGATGTATTTACTAACAGTGTTGGAATTATTGACTTCCAAGATCAAACTTTATATATCATGTCATTACTGAATCTTAGATCTACAATAATTCCAGTTAAAAGTCATATATACACTGGTTAAGACATAAACTCTATCCAAAATCAACGTATCATATCAACCAAGAATGATTGGTCACCCATATGTTGCAGTGTGGAAGGTTTTTCTGTTTAATAGGTCTTGGGTTCGAGTCTTTTTAAAGGGTTTCCCTTTAGAGTGGTATCCTAAGGGTTTCCCTTGAGGGTGGTAATAAGGGAACGTGAATCGTAGATCGGGGTTTGCATACAACCTGCTTGAATGTCAGTGTAGGTATTCGATCACTAACAACTAACTCGTTGTTCTAAAAAAATATATCATATCTTAATTTTAGCAATATTATAATCGTTATGTGTTTATTATTTCAACATTTAAATTAGCGCATATCACGCTTGAAAATCACCGAAATTTTTAATCACTAGAAAATAAATTAATTATGCAACTTTTTAATTAAAAAAAAAATCTTGAAAATTTCCAAATAACTACAAACTCCATGTAGGCCAACTTAGTTATTTTATGTTTGTTTTGGTTCCTTTAAATCAACTTGGTTTTTTTTTTAATAATAATAATAAATTAATAAACAGATTAATAAAGACCAGTTAGGCAGTTAAGTTTTTGAGACTTTTACCAAAATAAATTGTAATAAAGTTTTGGTAGATTTGTAGAAATTAATAACAAGGATGTACATAAATAAAGCTTTATGTCTATTTCTTTGCTTTTTAATGTGTCCTCTGAGACACAACACATGGGATTTAAAATCTTTTTGCAGTCAGAAAGTGGCAAATCTTTATGGGATTACCATACCAATGCCAATGTCTCCTTTTTTTAGATGCCAACTAAATTTCGCTCACTCTAACAATTATACTATTAAATACTGTTAAAAGATGACAATACGATTAAGTTGATGATAAATTCACAATAACTTTTTACCATATATAATAAATACAAGCACGTTAACATAACTAGATTTAGATTCATGTAAATATACGGATTTTCTTAAACAGTTTGATGATATTTAATCAAAAAATAATGTAAGTTAAATATGATAATATAATTTAGAACAAATTGCATATTTGGTCCCTGTGTTATCACCCGATTTGCAAGAATGGTCCAACTTATGCCAAAGTAGCGAACTTGGTCCAGTTTTCATGTTTCTTTGGCATTTTTGGTCCAAAAGCAAACTTCTGTTAAATTTACTCCGTTAATGACATCACGTGATAAGCATGTGATGGGCAATATAGTCTCTTTACACTAACAAGACTATTTTAAACAAACAAGGACTATTTTTATTTGATATTACAGGACCAAAGATGCAACCAAAATCAAATATATATCTATATCTATATCTATATATATCACCATCTATATATATATATATATCTCCAGATCTACATATCTATATATATATATATATATCTTCATATCTACATAGTACATATATCTGTATCTATATCTATATATATATCACCATCTATATATACATCACCACAAACACAAAAAATAGGTTTCTGGATTTGTAATGTTTCCGAGTTTCACCATTGACTCCGAAAACTGTTCACAAATGCAATCGGATCCAAGGCGTATTTCTCCACAAGTTTCTTTGTTTCAATACCAACAACACTTGAGTAGAGTTCTTGATCCGAGTAAAGTAGGCCTTCTCCGTTCAACAATAAATGATAATATGAATTGTCAAAGAGATTCGGTGAAATATAGTCCATAGCAGCTTCGTTGTTGTCCCCTCCTCCCCCCGTGAAATATAAAGGTATGGATATATATATATAGCAATTGTTCCCGTCAAGATCCGCCACACACCACCACCGCTACGGGGCCGCCGCCACTACCCCATCTTCACTGTTATCATCAAGACCCAGCCACACACCACCACCGCTACGGGGCCGCCGCCACTACCCCATCTTCACTGTTATCATCAAGATCCAGCCACACACCACCTCTAACACCAAGATCTGACCACCCATACCACCACCATCAAGACCGGCCAAAACTTTCACGATGACGTTGAAAGGGAAATTTGTACTAGATGTCCCGGTAAATGAGTTGCTTTTTATTTATTTAATTTTTATGGTGATTTTTTTTTGTGTTTAGTTTTTTGAGTTTAAATCAGACTGATGTAGATGAATATATTATGGGTAATGAATGATGATGATGATGAATATATATTATTTTGTTTTTGTATTAAATTATTATTAATAGTGTTTTGAAAGTAGAAAAAATAATTGCAAGACTGGTATTGTTAGTATAAAAAGACTATATTGCCCCTCATTAACGGAGTAAAATTAACAGAAGTTTGTTTTTGGACCAAAAATGCCAAAGAAACATGAAAACTGGACCAGTTTCGCCACTTTGGCATAAGTTGGACCATTCTTGCAAAACGAATGATAACACAGGGACCAAAAATGCAATTTGTTCTAAAAATTATAAATACTTATTATTAATTATTAATGAAGTGGAAAATACAAAAGTACCCTTAAGACATTAAAATAAATTCTTAATTGTAAATGACATGTGTCGTGTTCTTATTGCGTCTTATTTGTTTTACGTTAAGGTTTGTTTTATTTGAACTAATTCCTATATATATATAGGAATTAAACATGTGATACTATCAAAGTTGACTGTGCATCAAATAATGCTATTATATAAGTCAATACATCGATTATGTGGTTCTATTAAATATATGGCATATGTGTGCATCAAATATATGGTACAATAAGTGACGGATGTGAATCAAATGTTATCTTCGTTTTTGTGCATCAATTGTTATCTTCGTTTTAGTGCAGCAAACATGTGATACTATCAAAGTTGATTGTGCATCAAATAATACTATTATATAAGTTAATACATCGAATATGTGGTTCTATTAAGGATAGGGGTGTGTATCAAATATTTTAATCTTGTAAGTCAGTGCATCAAATGTGTAGTACTAAAAGATAAAATAACTATTTGTAATAATAATACTAAAACTTAAAAAAAAATATAATTAAAATAATATAATTAGCTAGTCAATACTTAAACTGAATTAAACTGAGAGTATTAAAATTAATATTATTCATATTATTTCAAAAAAAAAAAAAGTCGTAACATCACAGAGAATGTAACGCAATTGTTTTAGCATTAGGGAAATGATAATGATACCATAACCTTTTATTAATTTACCATAAAATACAAGTTTTTTAGCATACAGTACAAGCCAGTAATGCTTCTTTTTGGTAGATATATCACTTTTAGTGGTACGGATATCACTCCCTTTAGCATTAATGGTTGATGTTAACCATGTAACATGTTTTGCCCTTCATTTTAAGAGTATTCACCATAATGCCACTATGTATATTTAATTCATCTCATCATGATTTCTTTTCATCTAACGGTTCAAAATTTATCTTATTTGTTTTACTGTAAAGATTGTTTTACAATAACCAACCCCTATATATATATATATACTAGGTTATACCAATGCGTTGCATGGACTGGTAAATTTTTTAACTATTAACTAATTAATCATCAATAAGTAGATGAAGATGGAAAACCAACTACTATTTTATATACTAAAAAAGA
>JAOXNX010000031.1:23584393-23595333 GCA_028566075.1 Solidago caesia
ATGTATCTATCTAATAAAGCAACATGACATTCGCAATAAAGCTTACATTACAATGGCCAAATCGATAAATATTACCCCATCTATCCCAAAATAAGTGTTCATAATAAAAATGATATGCAATTATAGAAATATTACTACATATTATTCGATAACAATTTTACCATTACTTTTTATAAAGATTTTTAAAATATATTTATGTGAAAAAAGTATTAAGGATATTATAGTTAAAAGAAATGAAATTGCAGTATTATATTAAAGCACATATGATGACTACGTAATTAACGACGTGCAATGAGCTCCATTTTATCATGATTGTGTATAACAGTATAAAGCTATAAATAATCGTTAATTACCAGCTATCAACATTTTCCAAGTATATATATAGCCAAATAAATTGTTACTTGTTGAGGAAAAAGAAATTTTTGAATTGGATTTATTTATGATAAGAAAAAGATTAATAAAAAGGGGGAAAAAAAAAGGAGAAAATAAACGTGTAACCCACCACCCTCCATCATGACGATATATTCATCATCAAAGATCTTGCATATCAAATTAAACCATCCAACGGCCCGCATCCATCAATTATGTGATATATCATTCTCCTACATTATATATATGGGATTTGATAACCAGTGCCTCAAGGATATTGGTTAGTATGCATTTAATGAACTCAATCTTTTCTAAATAATCAAAAATTGTATTTAATGGTCATTAATTTAATCTAATAATTACTATTTTTATATGATTTATTAATACATATTTTTATATTTTAAGAAAGTTTAAGTTCATTAAATGAATACTAACCAATGCCCCGGACACTGGTTAGCAAATCCCTATATATATACATTTTCCTCACAACTACTACCTTAAAACACTTCCATTTAACCAGTTTATATTATCTTGATCTGTCCATTATTATACATATATATTTATATATTGCCAAATTTCTATCGCAAAAACAACTAATTTCTTTAATTCCATCCTCATAATAATATATACTAATATCTAGAATCTTCTCCTCTCGAGATCAGGTATGTTATAATAACATGTTCATTAATTGATCATGATTTATAGTATTTGTTTTCCATGCATTTTGAGAATCCGATCTGTTAGTTTTATTGTACGTACCTCGATCATATTAATTAATAATTATTCTTATTTTCTCTAGCTGGTAAGTGGTACCTATATATATATATATATATAATATTGGTACGTACGTCGGTCGGTGTATATATGCGCATGCATGTTTTCAAAATTCGTTATGGTTCTTGTTGAAACCTGGAGCCATATATTTATTTTTCATGCATATATCTCAAATTCTGTGATTTTTTTTACTTCTTGTTGTTGTTGTTGGCTTATAGTTAGATGGTACGTCCGAATATCGATCTGATAATCTGTGTATAGTATACATACATATCTATATATATATATATGTTTATTTTTTTCCCTTTAATTAGTTAGAAAAATCACATTTATATACTCGTAAAACTTAAATTAATCATAATCAGCACATATATCTTTTATATATGTGATTGTTGGACTATATTTAATTTATGATTACCACATAAATTTACATTTTGTACTATTAATCCTGATCGATCGATGTGTTTAGTTGTACATGTAATTAGAAAATGATTTATACTGTAATTATAAGTGTTATCACGTTCTCACAATAACCATATATTTCAAATGTTTATTATCAACTAATTAAGCAGTAACATATATAATGAACATCAATTATTGATGAATATTGTATACTGCCATCTCCGGTGGATCGGTGTTCATTGGACTCATTTACATTGATCGAGTTTTAGGGGAATGATTAGGCTTGACTAATTGATTGAATCTTTTATTGCTGAATCTGTCCTGGTTGCAGTCCAAGCTTCTGTTTTTATTTGTTATTTAGAGTCCGTCCACGGCCGGGCATGCATATCAATTTTGTTAGTTTCCTCCATGATATATGCTGATCCTCTGAATAGGCTATATATCGATACACCTTCTATTATACTATTATGGCCTGCACAATAGATTAGGTTCTCACGTTACTTTCACACGTTTTAAAATTTAAATATTCGACCCAAATGATTTGTCAATCACATATTCACATATTAATAATTCTAATTAAAATCATATATGCCGACTACTACACTTTTTGTTTAACTTTAATCAAATCAAGTAACATTATTAAGATGGGACAAACGTACAGATCAAAAGAGAAAACTCTTGCGTAGATATAACGCGCGCTTACATCTCAACCTGTACTAATTATTTATGTTAGATAGTTTGACTAATTAATTATATAAACTAAAATTTAATTAGTAAGTGTGACGATTATGATAGTATTACAATACCTACCTATTTTTTCAAGCTATAGTAGCCCGGATTGCCTTTTCGAGGTGTATAAATGGTAGTATTATTTGTGGGATTCCACCACAGGCTTACTGAAGCTGTATTTTGTTCTGTAGGTAGCATAAAATGGCAGAATCAGAGGACATCCAGCCACTTGTCTGCGATAATGGAACTGGAATGGTTAAGGTATTCATTTTGCTACATGCATCAGTAGAAATTCAAATGATTTAGGATGGTAGTCTAAACCAAGTAATTCTTTGTTGCAGGCTGGTTTTGCTGGAGATGATGCTCCAAGGGCTGTGTTCCCAAGTATTGTAGGCCGACCCCGTCATACTGGTGTGATGGTTGGAATGGGCCAAAAAGATGCTTATGTTGGAGACGAGGCTCAGTCCAAGAGAGGTATCTTAACTCTAAAATACCCAATTGAGCATGGTATTGTCAACAATTGGGATGACATGGAAAAAATATGGCATCACACCTTCTACAATGAGCTACGTGTTGCTCCAGAAGAGCACCCCGTTCTGCTAACTGAAGCACCTTTGAATCCAAAGGCCAATCGTGAAAAGATGACTCAGATTATGTTTGAGACTTTCAATGCCCCTGCTATGTATGTAGCTATCCAAGCCGTTCTTTCCTTGTATGCCAGTGGTCGTACTACTGGTAAGCATCTCATCTTCCTCCATAAAATACTCAAATGCTGCAAGGTCTTTATTTTCGTCCAGTTTGCATCGTTCACTCAGATATTGAATGTCAACTTACTTGGCAACTTTTACAACCATTAGAGAGGTGTTGATTCTCTTTCTGTTTATCTGATTATTTACGTGCCAATAGTTTGGATATTAATCTGTTTCATACCAGCTGCAACAAAGTGATTAGCTAAAGATGAAATATAATTTGATAGGCATACTTCCATTTTACAATACATCTCTCTTACTAATTCCACAAAATATGATCAGAAATTTGTAAACACATAAACATCTGTTAATTTGCAAACAATATAAACAAGCAAACCTAAACACTATCTTCTAGATTTCGTTTTATTACATTGGCTATCTGTCCATGAAATCAATCAGAAATTTGACAAAATTCACCCCTGTATTTTCATCTTTTGTTGTGTGGTGCAGGTATTGTTCTTGATTCAGGAGATGGTGTGAGTCACACTGTTCCCATTTATGAGGGTTATGCCCTTCCACATGCCATCCTTAGATTGGACTTGGCTGGACGCGATCTCACTGACAGCTTAATGAAGATCCTTACAGAACGTGGTTATTCTTTCACCACTACGGCAGAACGAGAAATTGTAAGAGACATGAAGGAGAAGCTTGCTTACATTGCTCTCGACTATGAGCAAGAGCTTGAGACTGCCAACACTAGTTCTTCTGTCGAGAAGAGCTATGAGCTGCCTGATGGGCAAGTCATAACCATTGGTGCTGAGCGTTTCCGTTGTCCAGAGGTCTTATTCCAGCCATCATTAATTGGAATGGAAGCTGCTGGTATTCATGAGACCACATATAACTCCATCATGAAATGTGATGTGGATATTAGGAAAGACCTGTATGGAAACATTGTGCTCAGTGGTGGTACAACTATGTTCCCTGGCATTGCTGATAGGATGAGCAAAGAGATTACAGCATTAGCCCCAAGCAGCATGAAGATCAAGGTTGTTGCACCACCTGAAAGGAAGTACAGTGTCTGGATTGGAGGGTCCATATTAGCATCACTTAGCACATTCCAGCAGGTTTGTACTCTTCATCTTTTTATGATCAAAATAAGCTAAATATAATGTATTTGACACGTTTGAGACAAAACACAACCTAAATCGACCACTTGATAAGTAAAAATAGGCTGAATTTGTCACCTCTAACAAAAATTAATTGTTGTTGATACTTTTCCTCTTCTAATTTATGGATGTAACCATTGATGCAGATGTGGATTGCAAAGGCGGAATATGACGAATCTGGTCCTTCAATTGTGCACAGGAAGTGTTTCTAAGCCGATAAGAAGACATGAAGTATAACTTTCAACATTTAATTTTCACACATTACATGTTATAATGTCACATTCGTTGTTTTGTCATGTTAGGGGGTTGAGATCAAGCGAGACAACTGTTGTAACTTTGGCAATTTTTTCATTCCAATCTCAATTTAGATGCAATATATCAAGAAGTATTTTGATTTTTCCATGGTTGAAATGTGATGATTTTTGTGGCATGTTAATGCCATTTGGTCGCTTTCAAATTACAATGCCTTAATTACTCGTATAGTGTCGTATTGACTCATGCATTTCAAATGCCATTTCTGCCCCCTCTGGATGAGTTGCAAGAGATTGTTTTAGCCTTAGGCAGTTCATTTATTCTGATGACTTTCTATCAGGTTTTGTTACCAGGATTTGCATTGTTAGGAATGGTTATCAATATGAGATTGAATATGATTTTGTCAAGTTATGATATATTATATGTATATGAAATTACCGTGTGTCTAATTGCCACTTGGTATCAGTAGCTCCTCATGACCTGGTGGTCATGACTTTAGTAATACATAGTGACAGGAACTCATGATACTGACATTGCTTTAAGATTCACCACCAAGTTGGGCATAATGGGGTGAAGGGTTTGGATATATATTTATTTTGCTTAAAAGTTTAAACTTTTGGTGAGATGGCCTCTGGTTTACGTTTGCATACAATAATTTAAACCATCACTTAAGTCTCCTGATACTATAAATCACATTTAATTTTCAATAATTTAAACCATCACTTACATTTAATTTTCATTTTTCAATAATTTAAACCATCACTTAAGCCTCCTGATACTATAAATCACATTTAATTTTCAGTGTGATTGACTCCATCATAGTCAAACATGATGAACCACTTGCATCAAAAAATCTTGTTTTCTCATCAAAGAAGTCAGAGTTATGCAGGAAATAGTCCGAAAATGCACAATGTGTCCTTAATTCATACTAGAACAGAAGCATATTAGATTAGCAAACTAGTATATAACTATCATCACTCATAATGTCTCCAACATACAAAATCTGTCAGCTAGTCTCCTCGTATACAGCTTTCTTTATAACCAATGAACCAAATACGAAAAATAATAGCCACGATTTCTTTAAATATCCCCCCAAAAAAAAGTAAAGATCACATAAGTTACATTTGAAACAAGACTTTGTAGTTTCTATGTCAGAAAACTGGATATCACGAAAGTACACTCCACCAAAGGATCTCTGTTTTGAATTACGATTCCCGCTTGCTTATTTTCCAGATACCAGCTCTGTAACCCAAAGACATGAGACCCATTTCCCACACCATGTTGAGAATGCTTAAGGGACTCACCTTGGATCCCGGAATTTCAGACCAGGTTACAGATATCTCTTTAATAGGGATGTCAAAGAACTTGCTTAAATAAACTAACTCGACGTCAAAGCACCACCTGCACGGAGACCATAGATAAAGTTTTAGATCCACCAACAAAACAAATAAAAACACAAAGCACCAATGAACTTGATAAAGATCATGCTAAGACATAATTGTGGCAAAATGTAGGAGACCATCCTAGAGATGGCAATTCAACCTATTTACTTATGAATAGGTCTATTTACATTTTATCTCAGACGGGGCAAGCTAAAAAATTACCAAAGGGGGGAACGGGTCAAATGTGTTAAACAAGTTGAAAGTCGCCTAAAGTCTCATTATAAGCGTTACCTCCTGAATCGTTTTAGACATAGTTCTATATAATGTTATAATAGTGATATTGTTTTCATACTCAAAACAAACGCATTATCTAACCCTGCCCATACTAACGACCTGCTTTGAGTCGTCACCAAACCAGACCATCTTGCCACCACTAACTCATTCAAATATATATGGGTCGGAATAGGCACATTTACCAAGACATGACATATCTTTCCCAGGATGGCACTGTCAACAATGTGATAGACTAGTCTTTTGCAGAGCTTACACACAGCTTTTAAACAGTTTTGAAGCATGGCCACATAATGCATACCTTTTCAAACGAATATTAGTAAAAAGCTTCCTTGCAGCAGCTCTAGTAAACATCTTAAAGCCACACTGCCATACAGGTCAAACTTCATATGAGAATAAAATCCAGCAGATCAAGATTCATACGTATGCAAAAGTTTGTAAATATGCTTTTTCAAATAACTTATGTCACATCAATGCATTAAGAAATTATAATGAGAAATTTTAGAACACTAACCTGTGTATCACGAACTCCCGGACCAGCAGCTAGGAGGACCACAAGATGAAACCCTTTCATTAAAAAGTTGCGATACCATTTCCTCTGAAGCATAAAGTAAAATAGTTCAGAAAAGACAAATGAAATGACAAAAGATAAAATAAGTAACTCTAGGAACTAACTGTAGCTAGAGCTTTCTTCTCCAGATGGGCACGAGAGCCAAATGCCACAATAGGAATATCCGCGATGCCTTCACTTGAATCTCCAGTAGACTGATGTTTTGTTTTGGCAACTGCAAGGATCTAAACAGAAGACATTAATTAATATAGGCAGATACCCTGAACCAGACATTTTTTATGATGAGTAGAAGTGGCAATTACAACTATTGACTTATAAGGAATTGATTTAGATTTTATCTCAGACAGATCAATATAAAAAAATTTACCTAAAGGGGGGTCGGGTCAACTGCATAAAACAAGTTGAAAGTAGCCCAAAGTTTAATTCTGATGCACACAAACTCCTAAATCGTTTTTATTCACAATTCGGTATTATATCATCATAGGTATTGTTTTTGTATCCAAACTAACGCATTAGTTATTCATAAATATTTTATAAAAATGGACAAATAAGTGTTTGTAGATCAGTCCATACTAGAAACGACCTGTTTTGATCCATTACCTAACCCGCCCATGTTACCACCACTAATCATGAGTACTAAAGACACACTTAAGCAATATATCACTTTATTCTGATAGACTGCCAGTGACACCGACCTGATTTTCAAGCTTTGCTAGGTCATCAACTTTGGTAGCTCCGTCAGCGTCTAGCATCAGAAGTAGTTTTCCCCTAGAATGAAGCATTCCCTGTTTTACAATGCTTTCGCAGAAGCAAGAAGCTTTGATCAGTTGTCATGATTAAAATTGTCAATTGTGAAGATAAACAATGGATGAATTAGCAATCCCTTAGATTAGACTCACTTTTCTTATAGCTTCCCCTTTGCCCTGATTTTTTCCAAGAAGAACAACTCTAACATTGTCTACTTTATACTTTTTCACAAAGTCAAAGGCTACTCTTTTTGTTCCATCAGAACTTCCATCATCAACAATTATCACCTGCCCAAGAATCAATTGTCTAAAATCTTCAAAGGCTTCGGTCAATTGTCTAAAATCAATTGTGTAACATAAAGCATCAGCAGCAAAACTATATGATGATAATATATAGCAGCAACAACAGAAGTACAGAAAAATATAGCACGAATAGTATGACAAACAGCAATCTCCAAGCTCTCTTTTCCTTCTTTGTCCAACAAATCTGATTTCAACCTGTTCCTTCTTAAGCCAACTATCGTGATTGAAATATAACTTTGGTAAAGAAAGAAATATAATTAAGGTACAAAAAATAACTGTGATGATGAAAGATACTAAAACCTGTGATGGAGGATCCACTTCTCAAAGCAGGTGTTCATGTACTGGCAGATATAAGGCTTAACTCTGCACTATAATATAGAACGTAGGCAAAAATCATAAACATATCTCAGTTCTTCATGAGCAAAACACAAAAATAACATATGATTATATGGAAAAGAAGCAAAAGTGATGGTGAAAATAATCAACTAACCAAACAACTTATTAGAAAGGCATTCTTTGATTGTGCTGTTCTTGCATCCAAATATAACAAAACCAAGATCCGTTTTCCTCATGTTCCTAGCAGGTGCGCTACGATTGGAAAACACATACGCTTCTGACTACCACGATATACAAATACATAAATAAAGATTTGATACAGTCTCTAATATAAATTACTACTACTAATAATAATAAATAAATAAATAAATAATGAGATATATTCTTGTTTCTGTATAAAGAAAATCTTGTAACAAAAGGTACATGCTTTATTAGCATAATAAGAGGTATTAAAAATAATTAAAATAAAATAAAATAAAACAAAACTTACTGGATGATACAGATACAATCATACAAAGGATCTTTAAAATAATATTATGATACAAATATTAAATGAGAGTCCTTCTACTTCAATATTGTCTCAAGCCAAGAACATTGATTAAAATCTCATTATTAAAAAAAATCAAACCTTCATTTGTACCTCCTCATACTCTAAAGAGCTACAACATTGATTAAAAACACCATCTCATATTCAGATATTGGATTTACTATATTTTATAAAATGATGTCAAAATATAGTGAAAAATGTGTTTTTACCTTGTTACAACCAGGGACATGTCACAAGATCTTGACGGAACTTCGTTCTCTCACTAAGCTTTTGTCTCCTAACCTGAAATTTTCTGAATAATAGGAATAAGAAAACAAATATGGGACCGAAATCAAATAGTTAGTATAAATTGAAACAACATCTATACTTTGAAAAAGAAAAAAAAGTTAGTATAAATTGAAACAATAACATCAGATCTTGGAAACTCATTTTTTAGATATGTGAAAAAGAAAAAGAATAAGAAAATAAAGGGGGAACTTTTTCTCTCTCTTTTGTAACTCTCTCTTCTTTGTTATTGCAAATATATACTTAAAATCCCAATTTTAAAAACCCTAAAAAAACCTGCAAAAAAAAATAAATAAATAAATAAAATGCATATCGGAAGAAAGGCTAATAAGCCAATTGATTTATAAAATTAATATAAAAAATACCCTCTGTAACCAGTCCAAATTACTCTCAAAAGGAGTAAATTCTTTACTATAAATTACCGAAATTTTTTTGGATAAAAGAAACTGTAATAATAAAAATAGAAAAAATGAACAAACAATAAGTATCATGTAACCAAAATCATACCTTCCTGTAAAAATTATTGAAATCGGGAAAAAAAAATCGACAAAAAGCAAGATTTGTGATAATCGACAAAAGCTCAACTGGGTAAATGTGACAAAACAAATTTTGAAGAGGGAGGAAAAAGATGGAATGAATATGGCAAAACAAAACCGGAATCAAAAGATTCAAATTACGAAAACCCATATATAAAAATTAGGTTAAAAACATATATGAAGAGGGGAAAGATGAATGGAAAGAGAGAATAGAGAAAAGGTCGAAGAGAACCGACATTTGATGGGAGATTCAAATACAAAGTTTACAAACTTCTCGTGAAAGCATAAAAGTTTCTCATAGAAGGAAGATTAAGATTTCAAATTACTTTGACCAAGTACACCAAGTACATAAGGATGTTGGCTAATTGTGTTACAATGAAGATTGACAGCCAAGAAATGCATGGGGAACAACAACTTTTTAAACAACTAAAGAGTAACTACAAAATTACATTTAAACCAAATACTAACTAATATTAAGAAAAAAAAAAAAGAAATACATTATGATGTCATCAAAAGTACCTCAAATTGAAGGAGAAGTGCCAAAACCCATTTTATGAGGTCATCCTTAGATCTCCTTTAGTAGGATAGTTAGATATAATAATAATAATAATTGTATGTATGTGTCAATGTGTGTACTGTGTAGGATATACCAACCCATGTTTCCATTCGATTTTAACGCCCCAACATTTTCTTTCACACGAGTGAGTATATATATTGGAAATAACGCCGCACCTTTTTTTTTTTTTTTTCTAAATTTTTATTCACACAAGCCCCGGCAACAAACCGGCGGCACCAAACAAAATTACATTATTTTGAAATTACATCAATCTACCCAACTAATGTTATGACTTTTCGATCTATTCTTATACCAAAGATACCCAAGAGATCTGATGCTTTGAATGATAGCCGATATATTTACAGATTCGTTCTCAAATTTCTTCTCATTCCTTGACTTCCATATCGCCCAACAGCTTATGATGATGATACCCTTGATCGCCTCTTTATCCTTTCCGGGTCTTCGCTGATGATCATGAAACTCCAGAAGATCCTTGACGTCTAACACGTAAAAAGGACTCGTTCTACACCAATGACTAATAAAATGCCAAATAGACGCCGCAACACCGCATTCACAGAACAAATGGGTTACCGATTCAGTACTTTCCCCACATAGTACACACTCCAAATCCTCAAATACACAATTACGAGCCAACAGAGCCGACATAGTGGGAAGACGGTCCAAGGCCGCCCTCCACATAAAAAAAATTTAGACCATATTTATTTAGATTTTAGACCATCCGGGTGGGTGGGTAAAGGGTTGGGACTGGGAGGGTTTGGTGAAGAGGTAGGTGATGGTGTTCACCAGGTGAATATGGGTGATATTTTATTTTTCCTAATTATTTTTTATTATTTTTTATCACATTCAGAATACCAACTTCCCATTTATTAAATAAAATTAATAAAAAAATTATATAATAAGTTTTATTAAAGAGTAAATTACATTTTTGGTCCCTGAAGTGGTCAATTTTTGCAGTTTTAGGTCTTAACTCGAAAAATTACAATTT
>JAOXNX010000031.1:23656662-23671329 GCA_028566075.1 Solidago caesia
ATCACTGTGCATTGAATAGTTGTATAGTATGCATAAATTATGGTATATTATGGTAGATTTATCAAAAACAGTGGTATGAATATCACTACCCTTTTACAATATCTATCACTTAACTCCTAAAATAACTACACTACCCCTTTTTACATTAATAACCTACATTACTTGTTGCCGCCACCATCACACCTTCGCCGTCGCTACCACCATCGCTGTCGTATCGTTCGAGCATCATTTTATAAGACTAATCACTAGATTAGTAAATATACATAAATGAATACAAATTTAGTGTTAACATATGATATAATCAATGGTTAAAATTCAGAGACAAATTACATAAAGTAATTGTTTTTTCTCTCAAATCTTAACCACTCATCAGGTTTTGTTTCAACACCTAATTTTTAAACATATATGTAGACTTACCAAATTAGTTACATTTGTAATTTTTCTTAGCATATAAATTATATATATATATAAAATACCTATTAAAGCATCCATCCCTCCTCAATCTCTCTTCCTCAAATAATGAGTTATGTACTTATTTTACCCTTAACATTATTAACAATTCTAAATATCTTTACTTGCTATACCTATAGTATCCCTATTAATTTATTAATTATATTTTCTTTATTGGTTTAGCCAAACTTCCTTTCTTATACGATTTCCTTATTTAATTATCAATTTAATTTATTATAACTTATATTTTATAATTTTTAGTTGCGCATATACTATGTTATCATTTTCTTACACAAGGTTTGAAATTAACATCGTCATGGCACTTCGCACGTTGTTATATTGTCGCCGCCGCATCGCGTATGTACCCATCTAGTATGTATATATATATATATGCCACATACAAGGTTTGAAAAACTTGATAAAAATACGAGCCAAACATTTATAAACTTGAATTCGACTCGATAAATATTTCAAGCTCAATTTTGGATTCGACATCGAGTTTAAACTCGATAAAGTTCAACTCGTTAAGAACTCTATTATATTATATATACTAAAAACCAACTTAAAATGTACAAGCATTTATGCACAAGGTACAATATTTTATGATTTTTGTCAAAAAAAAAATTTATCCCTTAAAGTTTTTATCTTTTAACTTTTGTCCTACATCATAATACAACTTTATATGCATAAAATACAACTCCTTTTGACTTTTGTCCCTTTTCATTTTTACCACCTAAAGTTTCTATCTTTTAACTTTTACACCCCATCAAAATTTTCGTTTTTAGTTTTTTGACACCAAACTTTTGGGTTCTCATGTTTTTATAAAACAACTTTCACACATTTACGATTTTATTTTTAAACATTTAGTTTTGATTAATTTTCTCCGTTTTGTTATATATAACGTTCATGTAACATTTAAAGCAAGATATTATATTACATCATCGTCGTTAGAGTGTTATTGTTTGCATTAATATATTTATTGTTTTGTTCTATGTTTTATTACATTTTATGGTTTTTATACGTTATATTTATTGTTGCTACATGTTTTGTTGTCTTTTTTTAAATTTGGGTTCAAAGATTTGACATAAATGTATTTATACTACACTAATACTACTATGTATTGTTTTTTTTGAAAGGTGAATTTTGTCTGATTTTCGTGTTGCGATTCGACAACGGGAGGTCTAGCATACGTTGTCTTAACCGGGTCCGCGCGAGAGAGCTCCATCGAAACAGAAATGCTTATTTCAAATACCCGACGGGGGAAAAATCCCCTACTAATCCGCCCGGAGGCATGACAATTAATAGGCGTAAACTCTGCCCCTCAGACTTGAACCTGAGTCTTTCCAGATCCAAACCCTCATGGAAGGACTTCATTTATCTCAAAGTTGGCCTAGGTGGGGATCGAATTTGGGACCTCTTAGTCACAAAAGGGATGCTAAGCCACTAGACTAAGTCATCATTGATACTATTATGTATTGTTTGTATCCAAAATTTTGTTGTATAAAAAACATTCTGCGAAAACTTGCGGATACAATGACTAATTAATTTTATTTACTGATTATGGGGGCTACTATTTCTACCATATAAGACAAACCAATGTATAATTAGTACTGCATACCGTATAACTATTTAAAGCATAAAAAAGGATGAAAATAAACATTTTAAGGGTGAAAATAGATAGTATATTCGGCTGACAATGAGGAGTCAAAGGCTGCCTGGCTTTGAATGAATCATAGTATATAGGAAGGAATCTTTCCAAGTCTTTCTTCGTGACAATGACTGCACAGCCCTTCAAATATTTAATTGTTTCCTTTAGCCTATCAGCTTATCAAAATAGATTTATAGGCCATTAAAATTTGTATCGTTTACATATACAACAATTCATGTTAAAACTATTTCATCAAAATAATGTTCATAAAAATATGAAAAGACATATATACTTTTATAACATTTTATATGAGATTAAATGTTGTTATTGTAAACAATAAGGGAATTGTTATTTGTACCACAAGTTTTGATAAATTTACCATACACTAGCTTGTTGTACTGACATGTACAATGTGTTATAAAAATTGTACGGTGTGGTAAATTTATCAATAATAGTGATACAAGTATCACTTTCCAATCAATAAACATCTCAAAAGAAATAAGTAATAGAAAATTGTCATTGATCTTTTTCATTGTTAAAAAAAGAATATGAATTATGTGATGATGACGATGAATACAAAGCTAATAGATGAATAAATTATTAATATATTAGACTGAAAAGGATGATGGAATTGAATCAGATTACAAGGGACACACATTATAGAAGTGTGAAAAATGATATTTATTACTTGATTTATTCGTTTATCATAAAAAAAATGAAGGGCTAATATTGATGTTTTGGATTGATATATAAATTTAATGTTTTAAATGAAGGTATATTTGTCATTTTTATGTTTTCTAGTGTAGTTTGGGCCAGAATTGGTATAAACGAAAAAGAATACAAAGTCGGATGGTATACAAGTCTCATTTCATAAATTGATGGCGTAAAGAAAAACAATTAAATAGAAGGGATGAAATTAGTGTTACTGGAGCTTTTTTTTGTTTTCATTATCTATCCTGAAACCTGTTAAATATACATAATATATTTATCGTTTAAAATATTTATAAAATATTTATGAGAGTAGCAACACTTATGTTAAAATATTTAGTGTTACAGAGTGCATTATTCTAAAAATGATGAAACTACAAGTAGGCCAGGTTGGCATGAAATCAAAATATAGGGACTTAAGATGTATACTATAGATGTAAATAGCAACGACCTTGACGTCTTCAATTCTATGTTTTTATTAGAGAGAGGTCTTTCATTTTTCATGAGTCAGTCAGTCATCTGCGTGTGATTATCAAATTTCTTCAACATCCTTTCTTCTTTTTCTCTCTGCTTGTGTGTGTGTGTGTGTGTGAGAAAGATGACGATCGGAATAATGGAGGTGAATCTTGTGGATGCTCATGGTCTCACCAATTCCGATTTCCTCAGTACGTAATATCCATGTTTTTAGTTTCTCTTCATTTCCAAATTTTATTTTCAATATTTATTCATTTTTATTTAAAGTTTGTTTTCATCGGGCTGCATTTTTTTTAACTTACGTAAATTATGGATTACATTTTGAAACATACATCTAGGATATTTTTTTTTCCCTTCATTTTGACCGTCATTTGGTTGACTCAATGTGATGGTACGTGTTAGCAAGAATGCCACATGTAATTAGTTATTACTCGTAATTCATAATTAAAACTATTATTATTATTATTATTACTCGTATTAATTTCTTGTAAATCCTATGAATTTCTAATAAAGTTATTATTATTGTTATTATTATTATTATTATTATGTTTATGTTTGTCACTAAACCATCAATATTGTTCAGTAATGTATACATCGTGTGATCCTCACCTAACTAAAAGTATACGGAGTATATTTAAAGGGATTTACTAACTATAGCCCTTAATGCTATGGTTGTATATGTTATTTATAAAAAATAATAATTAATTAAACACCGGCATTTCCATATTAATCACCACTTTTTATTTTACGATGTATAAATTACTTGTGCATATGGTAAGTGAGTGTTCATTAATTGTCCAACTTTCATATTTGGAGAGCTTAGCCATAGTTCTAAGGACTACGGTTAGCAAAACCCATATTTAAATGAGTATTATTTTTTTTATGAGAAGGTGAAATATATTATAATTAAAAGAGTATTTATTTGAGGAGTTCCAAATTAATGTTTTACTTGTGAGTTGTTACTATTATTAGAAATTCTTGAATTCAAATGCTCTTTGAAGAAATAACATATACATGGGAAAAAGTTTATTTTCTGGAACAAACATTGTAAAGGCAATGATTCTAGCCTAGCTGGTTGAGTCATGGGGTTTTTCCCCATACGTGGGTTCGAGCCTTGGCTAACGCGTTTTGGTGGGGTTTTTCCTGGGAATCCACTCAGCTGTGGCGCAGGCCCGGTTAAAACAATGTAGTCTACACTGAGTGGTCTCACCCTAATATGGTGAGTTGAGGGTGATTTGAAACACGCTGTTAAAAAAAACCCCATAGCTTTAAGAACTACGGTTAGCAAGACCCATATTTAAATGAGTATTTATTTGAGGAGTTCCAAGTTAATGTTTTACTTGTGAGTTGTTACTATTATTAGAAATTCTTGAATTCACATGTATTGTACTTCTGTGAAGAAATTACATATTCATGGGAAAAAGTTTATTTTCTGGAACAAACTTTGTAAAGGAAATATTAATCCTAGTTTTTTTAATAACTTTTTTTAGACAAATAGTTAAGCACCATTTGCCCCACATGAAGCCTGATTTACTGCAAACCAAACTTCATGACTTTGCATATAGGAGCCGATCTTCCTTTGGTGCATAATGCATATGCCTCATAAGTTGATAGTTGTTTTTTTTTTTTTTTGAAAAACTTCAGACGTCATACCAATACCTCAAAGTCGATAACGATATCCTAGTAGTGACCATACATTTTACCATGCCTTCAATTTCCAGTTTTCTTGACTACTCCATTATTGTGTTTACTATAGATTTTTGGATTCCAATTCACAACATTCTTATGTAGTACGATTATGGGGTTAAGACAGCAATAGATTTACATTATCTTAGAGGAATTACAAGCAGCTAATAACTTTATTCTTTTTACTCATTCTGGTGTAGACAACATAGATCCATATGTGTTGGTCCAATACAGGAGTCAAGAGCACAAGAGCACTATTGCCAAAGGTAAAAGGTTTTCCCTTACTTGGTTCAAATATAAGTCAATTAACTGTCAATGTGACCAAATGGTTCAGCACTTTAGTGAATTTGATATGTGCTACCATTTTAACAGCTTACATAAAAAAATTAAAAATTAAAGTTGTATTGGGATCCATATTGATTCAAAATACATGCATCGTCTCAACACGTATAAAGATATAATTGTTGTCAAGAAAGAAATGATCAAGAACGAAACTGACTGTCATCTACCATGCCTAACTTCAAATGGTCATTGTTTATGCAACATTCTTCTCACATGTTTTAAGAAGTTGTTTCTACGACTTGAAATCTTGTCGAGTACTTTGGAACGTCATATTAGCAATAAGAGATATATACTTGACATTGCAATATTACTAAACCTAAAATATTTATTTAATTAATTTGATTTTAATTTTGCCATGAGATATGTATTCTATGCCAGTAAATATGTGAGTCTAGGAATAAATACTAGCAACATCTATATGATGCAGGGCAAGGCAACAACCCAAAGTGGAACGAAAAATTCAATTTTAGGGTAGATTATCCGGGAGCAGATGAGCAGCCTACACTTGTTATCAAGATTATGGATCATGACACCTTCTCTACTGATGACTACATTGGACAAACTAAGTAACACCTCTTGATCGTGGTTTCACATAATAATCCCTGGTTAATTAAATTTCACATTGGTGGATATGGCTTTTTGGGTATTTTTGAATGGCTAGGTTGGTTTTGGGTCAAAACGTGTAATTTTGCTACATGCTATAACGGGTCTGGTTGACCCAAACATTTTTTGTCCATTTTTTTCTCTACAAACAAGTGGTGAGTCAAATATGATTGCAAAAGTTATTTTATTCTAACAATAATGTATTTTCTGAATAAAATCATTTACTTTTTTATGATAACTATACACTTTGGACAACTCTTGACTCGTTTGACCCATTTGACATGCTTTTATTTTAAGCTATTTCTTCGTTACTCATTTGATCTGTTAGAGATAAAATAATAACCCCAATCGAGCCTCTAAAAAAAGAAAAGGGTCGAAATTGTCATCGCTACAGCAGCATGCAATGCTCATTTTTGTTACTTATATCATGTAGGATATTCTTGAAAGAAGTGCTGGAATTAGGAGTGGAGAATGGAACTTCTGAACTACGTCCACAAAAGTATAGAGTTGTGGATAGTAGCCAGAGCTTCTGTGGAGATATTCGAGTTGGTATCACCTTTACCCCAAGGGTAGTCATTCTAACTTAGACCATATAAAAAATTTATACACGAACGAAAACATAAACGACAGAAATCTTCAATAGTTTCACTTACAAGTATTTCTATTGGATTTTTGTGGATGCAGGTGGAAACTGAAACTTATGCACAAGAATTTGGAGGATGGAAACAGAGCCAGTGGTAGTTTAAGTTCATTTCCTTGATCTTGCTTATTGAAATCGTAAACGTTGGGTATGTGGATTTTGGAGGCTTGTAATGTAAAGTTGTGTTTGGATCCTTTAGTGGTGGAAATGTTCACAATCTTGTTTTTGTTGTATACTTCAATTCAATGTTTGTTTAACTGGTAGCATTTGAATCACATGGTCTACAATTGTATAAAGGCCGGCCTCCCTATTAATAACTCAATAAGCCTGAGTCCTGATATTCAAAACTAATTAAACTTCACCAACACAAAGTAATTTAAGGTTGTAAGATAGGCGCCAGTCTCCCCATGAGTCGAGGTATATCATAAGTTTTATAGATCAACTATTGCCTATGCACATGTGTAATGCAAACTGATCATTCTTGGATTTCTTTGTCCTGAACCAGAAAACAAGAGCATATACATAAAGTAAAAACAATGATGTAGCTAAATCATATCAACCACAAAACCAAAACCAAACCTTCCTAGGGTGCACACAATTTAACGTAAAAGGTCCATGTTCACTCGAATACTGTGAATGAGCCACGTCTGCCTTCACGACGAAGAGATTTCTCGGGTTGTTGTGGAGCCTAGCTTGGAGCGACGCTTCACATGAATCACATGGACAAACACCAACGTGTTACTAATACCATATTAAAAGAAGCTAAACAAAAGTCATTGACACAAACGTTCTGATACAGCTAGATGGTATAACCCAAGTAATTGCCACATCTCATATATCTATCTATAACTAGCTATTACTCTATTAGTTAAGATTTAAGAGGCTATAGGTAGATGTTTCTAACTAGCATCACTTATTTACAAATTTATTACCAACAACCCAACTATAACTTTCAATTTTACTGAAAAGAAAAACTTGATGAGAAATGGCTCAAAGTAGTCTGGTTTCGCACCTACTTCGTTACAAATATAAATCTAATGCTTAAAAAATCATCAGCCGTTCTAGCTCAGTTGGTAGAGCGCGTGGCTTTTAACCACGTGGTCGTGGGTTCGAGTCCCACGGATGGCGGTTTTTTTCAATTTTTTTTATTTTTTCATTTTGGCCTAGTTGAACCGGACCATCATTCCTGTTTTCTTTTCCGGCACCTCTATCCTCGTGACCACAACATATCTTTCCTATCCCTATGTATGTATAATGCCACTTGCACATCTTATTTATTTATTTATTTATGGAAAACTGTTTTAGGTCATGATAAACAAACAACGTTTTACGAAAAAGAGAAAATATATATAGTCAACATAAAAAAATGAATGTGTAAGAAATGAAAGTTTTTAGTTGTAAATTCATGATGGTTTTAAAAATATTTTGATCCTAGAAAAAACTTGGATTAGGATTGTATCTTTTCAACTTGCACTCATTTTCAGGGGTTTTTTTTTTTTTTTTTTGAGGGATAACCTCGTTTAATGATTTAAAAGTGCTTTAGCTTAATCATCTTATGATCATCGTTTAGAAAAATATGGCCTAGCGATCAAGCATTAGTATATCCTCATAAAAAGTTTCAAGTTCGAACCTTCATTGGTAATCGATTGGAAAACGGTCATGAGAAAACCGTAATTAAACAACGTATATATTTAAGGCAAAAGACCTATCATTTCCAAGAAATCTGAACAAGAAAACCTTATCGGATAACTTGATCAACAAAGAAACCTCACCGTATACTGAATTACAAAATGTACGTACGATACGACTTTATTTTATTTTTATTTTTTGTAATCCAATATCAAACAAATACAAGTACAATTTTATAACAAGTGGAAATCGTATATCCATACTATCAGTTGCACGCAATAAACTGGGTTTTATACAAACATCAATGATAATTTCTTCGTATAACATCTGTAAGAAATATACAAATCGAATGGAAATTAATATGAACCGTAAATATTGTATATTTCAAAGTCAAATGAAAAAGTCGGAAATAATAGAATAATAAATTAAATTAAATTAAATTAAAACAAAACAAAATATGAAAAGCAAATATCGATCACGGGCCAAAAGGCATGTGAGATGGAACAATATTGACCCGTGCCAAAAAGTTGTAAGTTGCTCACATCACATAATAATAATATACGAGTATGTGGGTAAGATTGAAGTTTTATATAAGGTTAGAGAAGAAAGTTTTTATACTTTTCATGGGTTTCACGTACCCACCACCACCGCTATTCCTCTTTCCATTTCACCTTCACTTTTTTATTATTTTATTATTATTGCTCTTCTAATCTAATTTCCATTAGTTGAATTTAATGTTATTGAAGATTATTAGATTATATATGTATGTATGTTAATAGATAGATGCCAATCAAGTGTTCAGTTTTATCTATCAACTATCAAGGCTATACTTATATATTGAAGCTATACTTATATATTGAAGCTTTTCTTATATGTGACACAAATATATATAGGCAAAAGTGAATATAAGACTGTCTTATACCTAAGTTTAAGTATGAAATCTCTCACAAACTAATTTTTTAATATTTGTTGTATAATAAATAAATGATCTGTGCCCATGAATTTTATGAATTAAAAAACAAAAATGTATAATATATATATATATATATATATATATATATATATTGAAGCTCTTTTAGAATGTGTTTTGTTAATGTATAAACATCATAATATATAATTAATGGTTGAAATAATAATTCGACACAAATTAATTTGTAAGATTGAATAATGACCAAAAAAAACTTAAGAATCTAAAACACAAACAAGTTAAAATTTTAAGTATTAAACTATTACTATTATTAATCCTTTATACTTTCATTTTTTTAGAACGGGCAAACGAAAAAGGATTTGTTTAGGTTATCAGGAAAAAGTCAAGCTTTTGACTTTAATGTACGCTGCCTAATCTATATTCATGTGATTGTTTCCTATATTTTCTTTATAACCATCTCAAAATGTTTACATGATGAAATTCGAACCTAGATATTTTGTTCAGACTTTTAAAACCTCTTACCACTAGCTAGCTGACATCTTGAAAGTGGAATAAGACTCGGTGACTATAAAATCCTGTGTTCGAATCTCATAAGGTGGTTTTTTAAAAAAATTTTGATGTTGGAATATGATCCGGTAGTATCATTGATGGTACGATTATATTCCAACTGTCCGTCAGTTATCCAAAAATTTAAGTTAAAAAAAAAGCTAGTTATATATATGGTTTCTAATTTACTAGAACAAAGAGAGTAAAATGATGAACGCTAATTTTGAGGAACAGGCAACATGCACCTAACCTATATATTATAGATCCCTATATAGTCCCCCCTCCAAAATCTCACCTTACCCATCATATCTCTTCCTCTTTTTTTTTTTGATAAATTCATCAATAAAATAAAATGAAATTTGAAGAGCTCATCATGCAAGAGACTCAAGAGAAGCAAAAAACAGTGGATCTTCAACGAGAGGTCTCTTCTTTTACCTTTCTTGCTACTTTTATCTATTCTTGTAACGTAGCTATAGGATGTAATTAATAATAATATCTTAATTTGACAGTCTTTTTAGTTAAATGAACACAATGCTACTATTTTATACATTAAATGTTGGTGTTTATCTAATTTTCTCTCGTTAACAAACTTAAGTCTCAGCCTAATGAGTTCAAATTTCATGCATTATTAACATAAAGTTTGATCGACTATTTTTCGTTTGAAAGAGTTGCATATACATTATACAACAATACCCAATGTCGCCCATATGGCCATATGGGGATCGAGATAGGATGTAGACATAACTTTACCCGAGGGTAGAGAGACTACTTCCTTCCGGACCTCCGACATGAGAGTGCGTATGTGTGCATGTGCGCATACATAATAGAGGTACTAAACGTACTGTAAGGTAGTTTGAGTCTGATAAAAGGGTTGTGTGTGTGTGTGTGTATGGGGAAAAGGTTGATCAACTTGAAGCAGAATTAGAAGAAGAGTTGAAACTGAGCAAAATCTTGAAGTATGCATTGGATGGTCCTATTCACCCTTGTTGTCCATGTTTGTCTACTCAAACTCAACTTCCCTTTAAGGTAAATATAATCATTTGCATTCATTTTATTACTTTTAATGATATGGAAATGTTATTATTATTAATTTTACTTTTTTTTGTTTGTTTGTTTGTTTCTTAACGGATATTAATGTGTACTAGTTTCAACTAATTTATACAAAAATGTGTTAATTTGGTTTGTAAAAGGAACATGTCAAATTCCAGAGTCGTCTTTAAGTTTATTCAAATATTGACGACCTCCTAAAGCTTTTTTTTATTTATAAAATGTACTGTACTATATTGATATACTGTATGTTTTGCCTATAAGTATAAGAACTAATATATTTTAAAAATATTTGGTCAAAAAGGAAACAGAAATATTTAACTATAAAGATAAAGATAATGGGTCAATGGGGTCTAACATTGTTTAAAATTCTTACAACCTTCTATGCCGTATGCAGTTTCATACTTCTATGCTTAGAAACAAAGAAGAGAGAGTCGATCAACCCGGCCCAATATATGCTTAGAAACTACCAAATCTAACCCAAACATATTTTGAACCGTTACCTGACCCGCCTGTTTGCCTCTGGTCATTACTCGAGTTGTGTGAGTGTATGTTTGAGTTGGATTAACATACCTGTGTTACTCTCTAAAATATTGTAGTAAATAACACCATCAATACATGACACTGCAATTCGATTTTGTGTCCTGCATAAGATGATAGGGCATTGTGTTTGATGGCACTATGACAGATAAAAGAACTACTCACAGAACTGGCTACAGTGGAAGAAGAAATAGCATGGCTGGAGAAAAAAGTCGACAAACTAAACCTCTGCATGTACTTGGAGAAAAAACACACTCGTGAATGGGAGTTGCAACACCTAAATAACCTTCTTCCACAACGTCACCACAGACCACGAAAGCAATCAGTTAGAAGACAACAAAATCGATCAAAATTCATGGATTATGAACTACAAGATTATGATCCTCAGAAAAGAAGATCATCAGCTAGCTCATCCACTGACTTCATGTATCCTAAACTTCAACTTTCAGTTTTGGATACAAAAAATCCAAACAAGTTGTCGGAAGATCTTATAAAGTGCTTAATAGGAATATTTCTTGAACTGAATCAATCTTTGTTAGATGGTGAAGAAATGTTACCTAAACAACTCTCGTGCATGAGTTCAAAAAGTTTCATCTCTAGAACAGCCTTCAATTGTACCGCCCCAACATTTTTCTTCAATAATAATGGTTCAGATCTTGACCCGTATGCCATATTAATTGATGTTGATGGTGGAATCAGAGACATTGGTCCATACAAGACGTTCACCCAAATCACACGAAATACATTAGACCATACTCGCATTTCTGAATGTTCTGCAGAAGTTGGAAAACTCAGGTATTTTTAAGATCGAGTATTTATATGCATCAAATTTTATGAGTAGCATACCTTACATGTTATTTTTTTCCCCCAGTGTTTTAATGCAGAAACTCTGCACTGTGAACTTGATCTTGTTGACATATAAACAGAAGTTAGCATTTTGGATCAATATATACAATGCCTGCATAATGCATGTACTGTAAGACATCTTAAATCAGTTGAAATGGATGAAATATTCCAACATATATCATGCAGAACATCCTTAATGAATATTTTGTCACAGGCGTTTCTACAACATGGATTGCCTTCAACACAGGAGAAACTTCTGGTTCTCATGAACAAGGTAAATAGTTATTTTTTCTTATTAGAAGATCATAATCTAATATAATGTCTCACCTGTATGGTCCAGGCAGTAATCAACGTGGGCGGTATTGTGGTAAATGCACTAGGCATTGAGCATTTCATTCTTAGACATCCATCCAACTCCAATCAAGTAAGTTGACACCCAAAACACAAATGAACAATTTCCTAGCAGCAAAAATTTGACATTGTGATAATATAATTCTAAAAGGGTCCAGCAGACGAGAGAGAAAAACTACTACGCCACACATATGGACTCGGGTTTCCAGAACCCAATGTCACATTCGCTCTTTGTAGAGGGACCTGGTCTTCACCAGCAGTAAGGAAACAAGTACTCACTCAATATGTAATTGGTGCGTTTTAAAACTTGGTGATCGAATTTAAATCTTATTGGTACTTGCAGCTAAGGGTTTATACAGCAGAGGACATAGTGAACGAATTAGCAAGAGCAAGATTAGAGTATCTAGAAGCTTCAGTGGGGGTTGTTAGCAAGAAAAAAATAATGGTACCGAAGCTTCTGCAATGGCACATAAAGGATTTTGCGGATGACATGGAGTCACTTCTGGAATGGATTTATAGCCAGTTGCCAAATTCGGGCTCGCTCAAAAAGGTCATAATGGAATGCCTAAATGGTGAATCGAAATCAACTCTGGCTAAAATGATAGAAATTCAACCGTATGTTTATGAATTTCGATACTTGTTACCTTCATGAAGAAATAGGAAAACAAGAATAATCCTCAAAGAGAATTAAAAAGGCTTAACTTCATGTCAAGTCAGTCAAATTAAGATCACGATATATAGGAGAACAGTCATGCATTATTCTTTAGGCTTTACATTTTTGATTTCTTGTTAACTTTAGATAACTAGTCATAATAAGTCTGCACGTACATATTATTTTCAGTCACATTGATGTCTTCATAGTGAAATACTCCCTCATATGTATGCCTGAAATTCACTTACTATCCTTTTCTATTACTAAAAAGTAAAACTTTGCAAAGTTAAATGTTGACATAAATAATTGTTTTTTATTTATTTGATTTTCGCATTTTAAAATGATGTTTTTTAAGTTTAAAATTTGTATTATTGTTGAATTGTTACTATTTGACATGGTTTTTTAGTGTATTAAAAGTAGATTGTAAGTATTTACATTCAAATTTCGTATTTTTATAATTGGTAGTTTCGTTTTATTTATACATTTAACCCCCTTTCAACTAAGATTTTGATAACCCAAAATGTCCATAGACTTTCTACATCTCTAACAACTAAAACACATGGTTTATCAAAAATATCCTTAATGAATTAATTTACAACATCTATCCCTTAATTCTTAAAATAACTACACTATATCCTCTTACATCAATAACCTATACTACTCGTTGCCGCTACCACCACCACCACCACCACCAGTCTCCGCAGCCACCACCGATCTTCACCGCCCGCATCGTGCGGGCATCCATCTAGATGTTTACACTTCATTTAATTTCATATTTGAAACCTTATTTTGTAAGAAATTTTTTTTTAACAGAAAAGATGTAGCATTATTAATAACTCAAACTGTCAAGGAGCTAGCAAAAATATAGTACAAATCAAAAGCTAGCAAAAATATAGTACAAATCAAAAGATGAAACAGAGAAATAAATTAAAAAATACAAGGCTTGTCACACCGATAAAAGAAAAACCGATTTTTAAAATATATTAATCACACCATTCATTAAAATCATAAAAATTATAAAAATTAAAATCATTGTCATCACATGCGTCACTTCTGTTACAACATAAAAAGCATCCGATGACAATAATAGAAACATCAATCAAAGTAAATTAGTGGAGTCAATGTTGGCACCGCCAATGATCAAAGTTGGAGCCATCT
This sequence comes from Solidago caesia, assembly GCA_028566075.1. NCBI lineage: Eukaryota > Viridiplantae > Streptophyta > Magnoliopsida > Asterales > Asteraceae > Solidago > Solidago caesia. Next base: position 23,670,911 of record JAOXNX010000031.1, read on the forward strand.
GCGGTTCTCTTCGTAAAGCTTCATACAACCATGGCCTCATCCGTTACGCTATTGACTTAACCAAACAATCAGTAGTCCAAGGCATGTCCATTGAAGACATCGACATCTCACCATTGCCAATGCTCAACACCGATCTTGAGATCAACGGCAAATACCCACCAGCAGTCGAGGCTTTTCGTGACAAGATTCTCGAGTCAGATTGCTTCCTGTTTGCTTCTCCTGAGTATAATTACTCAGTGACCGCACCTTTAAAAAATGCGATAGATTGGGCATCAAGACCACCAAATGTATGGGCTGATAAGGCTGCTGCTATTGTTAGTGCTGGTGGTCAGTTTGGCGGTGGAAGGTCACAGTATATTCTTCGCCAAAGTGGTGTTTATTTAGATTTACATTTTATTAATAAGCCTGAGTTCTTTCTG
>JAOXNX010000031.1:23671429-23681897 GCA_028566075.1 Solidago caesia
GAAGGTCACAGTATATTCTTCGCCAAAGTGGTGTTTATTTAGATTTACATTTTATTAATAAGCCTGAGTTCTTTCTGAAAGCGTTTGAATCGCCTCCTAAGTTTGATGATCAAGGTAATCTTATTGATCCTGATGCTAAGGAGAGGTTGAAATCTGTCCTTTTGGCACTTAAGGCTTTCACTTTGAGACTTCAAGCTAAGTAAATGTCTAAATCTAAACGGTGGTTAAGATCCCTTCCTTTGATTAGATTCTATTATTATGGTCTACATCATATCTCTTTGTATCCCGTCCTGTCCGTCTTGATAAGATTGAGTATTGTTGTTATTTGTGTCTTTATATGAACGGGAACCCGTAGATTGATTTTACGATTTGTATTTGTATGAATTGGGTGTGTTGTTTAACTGTATGCAATAAACTACTTTGAACGCTATGAGTATTAACAATTTTACTCTCAAGTCTTAATATTTCTTGGCTAATAAATCTATATATTATGTCTAACTAACGCAGTGAAATAATATGTATGCATTGAAATAACCTGTTGAAGATTTGTGTTAAAGATTTTATGGACGAACTTCGATTATTAGAAGAATTATGAAATCTTACCTGAATTTAGCGACCATGTAAATAATGTAAAAACAACTCACAACTACATATGTTTATCTTTAGGCAAATTTTTTGGTACTATATATTTATTTAACTTGTAATTTAACTTGATTCTAGTTTCTTATTAATATTGGTATGTTGATCGAAGTGAAGTAGTAGAACCAACTTAAGGTGGCTTGGTGCTGAGGCGTCTTTGAATCTATGTTGTCCTCCGTTTGGTTGTCGTTCGACTTCAAGAAAGAGTGGGGGCATTTTTAATTTTAATTTTTCATACATATAGATTATAGAGTGAGTTTAGAATTGTTCGAAGTGATATTAATAGTAACTGGAGTAAAATAAATTGATATGACCGTATGAGATGAAAAGGGATAATGTCATGGTGATGTGACATACATAAATATCTTGGGTTACATTAAAAGAGATACAAATGCTCAATTGATATGTTTCACTGTTCCTTAAATAAAACAAACAAATATAAATAAAGAAAAATCAATGTCACAATCGTTTCAACCTTAAAAGCATTATCACATCATATCCACAAAAGGGAGCCCTCTTATATAAAGAATCTTAAAAATTATATATTATCGTATGGTGCTATTATTTTTACCTTTCTTTTCCTAAATATACTTTTAATGTATAATTAATAATGTATATTGTATAACTGTTCATTGCACAGAAAATAATGTATATAAGAAAAAGAGGGATGAAAATAAATACACATTTATCATATTATATATAAAAAAAAGTATAGAATCTATCAAAGTAAAAATGGAGTCAACGTTGGCATTACAATACAACGCGGGTACCATGCTATATATATATATATATAATATAACAGAAGAATCGATTAACAGTGAACACGAAAAGGCATTACAATACAATGGCAGGTAGTCCGGCAACAAGTTGTGCCGCAACCCCTTTTTGAATAGCAAACCCGATCCTACTAAATACAATGTTTTGGGCCTTAAGGGTCAAGAAATTACTATTAACGACTTTCTGAATCCGTTTTAGAAGTCGCACAGCGTCGGGGGCAAGAACAACAAAGGTATCGAAACCAAACGGAACAAACACATGTTGATTCTCAAGGCAAGCTTTCTCATGTTTTGCAATTTTGCTCAACTCTGTCTTGAGCGCCGCTTGTCCCGTAACAAAACCATGGTCCTTAAGCCCAACAAGGGGGACACTCCTGTTAGATCTACACAAGCATCTTTCCCCTTTCCCATCCAAACACAAGAATGTCCGTCGGGCATAAGGTGGACCTCCTTTCTAAAAGATCAGTTAAGAAGTTCATAGGGGCCTCCTTTTTGGCAGAAATCCCAACCCACTTAAGGACATCACAAAGTGCATCTCTCACCCAATCATGTCGATATTTAAAACCTGGTAGCTCTTTATAGTGGACCGTGTGGTCGCCAAAAGAATCCAAACACGCTTTACGGCATACTGGACATGGCTCATCACCCGGGAACAAAGGTATCATCAGCCGGTACTTAAGGATAGCGCGGTATTCCACATCCGATATGTGTTGCCATAAACCTTCAATAGGGGTGACAGACAGGAAATCCTGAGCATGAAGGGAACGCAAACAATAAGACACAGCCCTTTGCCAGGGGGATAAAAGAAACTTCTCCTCAACCCTCTTGACGATTTCGCTATATAAGGCATTCTCCATAACTTTCTGGGTTTTATAAGGGAACTGTTTTTAATGTAGAAACCGCCAAGATCAATATCAGGAAGAGAACTATGCAAAAGGTCCAACGCACTCCTGTAATTTGAGTCTACCACACTCCCACCGCATTCACGGAGCATATGGTATTGTAAACTCCAAGATTGGTCCCTTGAAGCCACGAAAGCATACGAAGAGGCATCCTCGGTTGTACAAATCTCTAGACCGCCCAACCGAAACGGAAGAGAAGCCAACCTCCATTGGAAGTCCCCAAAAAAGGGGCCCCCGTAAACAACAATATCCTCTAATGCTTCCCGGAGGCCCTTGTCAATAACACACACTACGCACACTATATATATGTACATATATCTACACACAACACACACACACACACACTACACATTATATATATAGGTTCTGGTTCAAATAAAATAATTACTAAAGTAAAACAACTAAAACAATATCGGTGTATATTTTTGTGCTATATGAATCTTCGTGCATTAGTTTTATCATAATCTAATGGTCAAGATGTTATCTTATTTGTTTTACTTTAATACTTGTTTTACAATAACCAATCCTTATGTATATATATATATATACACACAATATACAACACGCATACAATACACACATACAAAACACACATAGCTCGGTAAAAAAAAAACCCTTGAGGGCATACATCATCACCGCGAAACCAACGTGTATTGACATACGCCGGAAAAACACGTCGAGTGACACGTTGGAGCCCCAACGCAGGCACGCCGACAGCCAGTGTGCCGACCGACATGCACGCGGCAAACGCAGAGCTAGTAAAGGGCTAGAAGGTGTTTAACCCCTCCAACTAATACAAGTTCTCATTTAAGTTTTCATTTTAAAAGACAAGTCGACATTATTTTTACCAATCGGTCATTCTCAATCAAACAACCGACCCGCTTAATGTCAAATCCTAGCTCCGCCGAAAAGGCCGCGGGCTAGGTTGGGTTGGAGATGGGCTTACACCCCAAACTAATATTAACTGCACCCCTATTAAAAATAGTAGTAACTATATTACCTTCTTTATACTTATGATTTCAGTAAATCAAATCACAATAATCACAATTTGTTTTTACTACTATTTATAAATATAAGTATTTTCTGTTTAATGATGTTACTGGTTGAAGTAAAATAAAAATAAAAGTAAAAAGTATATACAAAGAAAGAAAGAAAGGAAAAAAAGAAAAAAACATGTGACATAAAGTGAGTGAAGTAGGTGACAATTAACTTTTACTATTTTCACACTTTGGTTGTTTTGTTTTCTGGTATGTTGTTATGTTTGGCAACAATGTGGTATGCGTTTGCTTCTGGTCAACCAAAGTCATAAATCCCACTCCCTTTCACTTGTTGTTGGTAGTATTCTTCCCCAAAATAAAAAAGCCCTAATTTCATCTATATTTAATTATTTATTACCACAAAATCCTTTAACTCAATCTCATCATTTAGAAAGCCTTCTCTCTATCTTTCAGCAATTTGCAGCAATTAATTTAATTCAATATATTCCAGGTTCCTCGTCTTTTATTTATATATATTTTTTCGTTCTGTATTTAGCAGATTGTATCATTATTTGCATTATCTGTAGCTTGTCAAATGTATGTTTCGTTATTGTTTTTTGCAGTATGTTGCATCATTGTAAAATTGATAGTATTAATTATTAATCTATATATTATTAGGGTAAAAAAATTATTTTGTGTAAAAGGTTTAAAATAGAACTAATTTTTAAAAAAAATTGTTGTGATGTTGGTGTAAAAATGACCCCCCCAAAAATAAAAATAAAATCAAAATTGGTGTCTTTGTTTTATCACTTCCAAGATATTATGGATTGTAGATTATGTACTTGTAGAGGGAATGTGTGAACTGTTGCAGCTAGATTATGGACATTGATGATGTTTTATAATGCCTACATTTTTTTTATGTCACCAAGCATGGCTCTTTTGCTGTTTGTTACTTGTTAGCGTTCGTTAATAAACAAACTATTGAAACATATCACAATCTTATTAGTTTTTTTGCTGATTGTTAGCTTTCTTTGTTGAACGAAAATGGATGATTATATGGATCAAAGTTCTGGAGGTGACTCCGATGGAAGTGATTCTGAAGTGGAGGAATATGTGGATCAATCTTATGAAGAGTTACAAAGTGGAAAACACAAGGTCAAGTTATCTGAAGAAGCTTTCACTTGCCCGTACTGCCGTAACAAGAAAAAACGTGATTATCAGTATAAGGACCTACTGCAACATGCAACGATGGTGGGGAAAAGTGATTCTCAAAAAAGGAATACGAGAGACAAGGCGAATCATCTTGCATTAGTTAGGTTTCTTGAAAAAGATGTAGTTGGGACTGCGGGACCGTCAAAACCTAAAGAAGGGGTGGATCGTCTTGCAGACCATGATGGTGACGAGATGTTTGTATGGCCGTGGAAGGGAATTGTTGTTAACCTTCCTGTTGAAATGAAAGACGGTCGTAATGTTGGGAAAAGTGGCTCAAACATGAGGGACCTTCTAACCATGAGAGGTTTTAACCCCACGAGGGTGGTTCCTTTGTGGAATTTCCGTGGTCATTCTGGATGTGCTGTAGTTGAATTTAATAAAGGTTGGGATGGATTTAACAATGCCATGTCATTTGAAAAGGCTTATGAGGCTGATCATCGTGGTAAAAGAGATTGGAAAGTTAACAATGATCCTAACTTTATCTATGGCTGGGTTGCTCGTGCTGAGGAATACAATGCTACTAATTTAATCGGAGAACATCTTCGCAAGATTGGAGATTTAAGGACCGTTTCAGATATCATGGCTGAAGAAGATCGCAAGGCCAATAAACTTGTGACAAATTTGACAGGTGTAATTGAAGTGAAGAAGAGACACTTAGAAGAGATGGAGAGCAAATTTGCTGAGACGGAAAGTTCTTTGAGCAAGTTGATTGAAGAAAAAGATCTCCTTCATCAATCTTATAACGATGGTTCTTGCTGTTCTTTCTTTTTGCTACTTATTTCTGAATACTTGTTATAACCATTAATTACTAATTTGCTTCTATTGATCAGAGATAAAGAAAATCCAGGTGAGTGCACGAGAGCATTTCCAAAGGATTTTCAATGATCATGAGAAGATTAAACTTCAGCTGGAAAGCCAAAAGAAAGAACTCGAGCTCCGGGGTAGCGAGCTGGAGAAACGTGAAGTGGTGAATGAAAATCAAAGAAAAAGATTAGCTGAAGAGATTGAAGAGGTCTTGGATTTCGTTCCCGGTTCTTTTTTTTTATCTTTAATTTCTTATCTATTCTTTTCATTTTATTCTGCTCAACTAAATCTTGTTCACTTCTTCTGCCAGAATGCTGTTAAAAATAGTTTGCTTGAGATGGCTTCTGATGAACAAAGGAAAGCTGATGAAAGCGTGATGAAGCTTGCTGAAGACCAGAAGGTTTGTTTGATATAAAAAGTTAAAACTTCTTGTTAAACATTATTTCCTTTTTAAGATCGTGTTTTATGGGTTTGTGACTATCAAACACAGAGAAAAAAAGAGGACCTCCACAAAAAAATTATTATGCTTGAGAAACAACTGGATGCAAAGCAAGCAGTAGAGCTGGAGATAGAACGTTTGAAGGGGCAATTAAATGTTATGAAACATATTGGAGATGATGATATGGAGGTCCTGAAGAAGGTGGAGGTCATACACAAAACTTTAAGGGAGAAAGAGGAAGAGCTTGATGATTTGGAAAGCTTGAACCAGACTCTTGTTGTCCAGGAACGCAAAAGCAACGATGAGCTGCAGGATGCTCGTAAAGAATTAATCGAAGTAGGTGCACCATATATAGATGTCAAAATAGATTGTTTATATTCATTTTTCTTCTGCGTGGATGAAAAAGTATCTGCATTTTTTGTATAGGGCTTGAAGGAGCTATCAAAAAGTTCACATATTGGTGTGAAGAGGATGGGGGAGCTTGAGAATAAACCATTCCTTGATGCCATGAAGAGAAAGTATGGTGACATGGATGCAGAAGACCGTGCTTCAGAATTGTGCTCATTGTGGGAAGAGTACCTCCGAGATCCCAACTGGCATCCTTTTAAAGTCGTCACCGTCAACGGGAAATCTCAGGTTTGCGCTTAATAAATTTGTTAACAGTACTAGTAGAAAAAAAGACTGAATATTAATCTGATATTGTTGGCTCAGGGAATCATCGATGAAAATGATGATAAACTAAAAGGCCTAAAGAGAGAGTTAGGTGAAGACGTATATAAAGCTGTGGCGACTGCTTTGACAGAGATCAACGACTACAATCCTAGTGGAACATATATCACAACTGAGCTTTGGAACTTCACCGAAGGAAGGAAAGCTACTTTGCAGGAAGGAGTTTCGTATCTTCTCGACATGTGGGATGTTAACAAACGCAGAAGACTTGCGTGACAGTTTGAGTGTTTCATAGGACTGTATTGCTTTCATAAATTGTTGTTAGTGTTATATGTTTGCTACAAAGATGGCATTCAGATTCCTAGCAGGTTATTTTAGGACTTCATTATAAGACTCTCCAACAAAGTTTCATCCAAGAGTATGATGTGGTAATAATTTGTTGGTGGTTAAATTTATTTGGTTAATGAATTTTTACTTTTCATGTCGATTAACTCTGTTCATCTCTTTTTGCAAGAATTCAGAACTGTGATAATTTGTTCAAAAGGTCAAATCTGTATCGGTGTTTGTTAGAAGTAAGAAGAGTTGGTTTTCCTACAGCATTAGCCTCGAGTAAAGATAAGCCTAAACATAGTAGTAATACTATTTAAGAACAACAAAGTCATGTTTTCGTTCGATGTCAATGCCTAATTCTCCATCCGTAGTCCTTCGTAGGTTGATTAGTTTTCACTAGAATGGAGTTGATTGACATGTTTGTATACTCTGGATTGCTACCTAAGATTTACATCAAAACGATTGGACTCTTGTTGGAGAAAACCAAACTCTTAATCCTTAATAGATTGCCTAATTCGTGTTAATCACACAAGGATTTGGTTTGGTTTGGTATACACGTTTTGAGGAAGTAAACCAAATAAGATGCATATGAAAATTTGTGCATCATGCATTTCAAATATGTTTTTACCTTTCTCTTCTTCTTCTTTTTTTTTTTTTTAACAGCTTTGTAAATATATATTTTTACCTAAATCTTCGATCTTGATTCGCTTATCAAGTTATATTTCTAAAAAAGAAATGCTAATTTAATGTTGTTGCAATCTTCACATTTCTCCTTTTAATGAGTATTGACATGTATCTCGTTTTTTAAATAAGTACAAATAGGAGTTACTTTTAACCGGATTTTGTTATAAAGATTCTTTTAACTCAAAGTCCATGTAGCATATGTTGTTATTTAGCTTAACAATATATAAAGTGTATCCTTGATTAGGTTGTGAATTAAGGTCTCAAGATAAATATTTATTAATAAAGAATGTGTTATTTAGGATGTATGCTAGCTTCGTGCTATAGAAGAAACATTGTTTAGCATATGGGTTCTTGTTTATTATTATGACTAGGTTTGGAACCGTGTTAACACACATGTTTCATAAGATAATTATTCATTCTGTTTATGATAACATAGAAAACATGGATTAAACAATGAGTGACATTCAAAAGTTTTTAATTAACAATTAATGATAAATATATGACGGTCGTTATTGAATGTAGAGCTGGCATAACAGCTCCGACACGACAAAACACGAACACGACACGATAACTAATCGTGTCAATTTTTCCAAACACGAACACGACACGAAATTTAACAGGTTACACGATAAAAAACCTGGTAAGAGACCTGTTAACAAAAATCCTAAATTTAAACCAGCGAACCTGCTAAGGAACCTACTAAGGAACATGTTAAAGACACGAAACCAGTTAAGACACGATAAGAAACCTGGTAAGAGACCTGTTAACAGGTCTTAACAGGTCTTATCGTGTCTTAACAGGTTCAGGTTTCTTTGCAGGTTTCATTTAGTACATATATATATATATATATAAATATTCGTGTCTTATCGTGTCTTAACAGGTCCGGATCTGTTAAGACACGAAACCTGTTAAGACCAGGTCGTGTCGTGTCGTGTTAACAAGTCCGTATCAGAAATTGTCAGCTCTATTTATACATCAATTATATCATTTAGTATTAAAATCAATTAGTATTAGTCTAAAGTATTAAAATAAAATCTATTATCAATTAATAATATCAATCATTTATTTATTTATACTTATAATATATCCACATTGCCTAATAAAATATATAGAATTTTTTATTTTATCTATACTATATTAGAATGCTTAACTCATTTTTGATTGAATATTAAGTTTCAACAATGTACACACTCAAATGCATGATGTACCGTATATCAAAGCCATATTTTTATTGTTGGTTTAAAATTTTTATTTTATTTTTTGAACAACAGATATAAACTATACTATTAAATTACATCAAATAATATTAAAGTACTCAAGGATTAAACCTTGGTCTCTATCTCAAAAGACAAATGTCTCTATCAAATGGGCTAATATCATAATGAACTGTTTTATTTAAAATTTTAGTTACAGTCTAATATAGATTATCATAATCATAACTACGAATACGAATGATCAAAACTGGGAAATTATTGAACTTATCACTATGTTGATTTATTAAAGCTTCTGTTCCAAAATTTTTTAATAGTATATATAATTCCTAAAAATAGAAAAAAGAAAGTGTGCTAATAAGAGGCTAAGTAATTGCCATATGTTGACACAAAAGTGTTTCGAATATATGTTTTATAAGATAAGATTCCGGGTGTGTAAGCATTTAATTGTTAGAATTATATATTATCTCTATGTTTTTTGGCAAAACTAAACAAACATTAGATTGGATCAAGTGGTTTATGCTTAGTAATAGAATCTAAAGGTCATAGGTTCTGATCCTATATATGTCTTTTTAATTTATTATTTAAAATTGATAAAAGCAAATGATTGGATGATGATTTGTAAGCTTTAATCCTATATATGTCTTTTTAATTTATTATTTAAAATTGATAAAAGCAAATGATTGGATGATGTTTTGTAAGCTTTAAGAGATGAGCAACCTATATATATATATATATATATATATATATAGATATTTATTTATTTGTCTTTTGGATGGCAATGGATATATTCATATAAACTAGACTGGTGCCCGCGCGATGCGGCGACAATGGTGGTTGCGGCGGCGATGTGGTGGTGGCGGCAGCGACTTGTGGTGATGATGGTGCCGCCGGCGGTGGTGTGGTTATTAATGTAAATGTAATTGATGTAAAAGAGGTTGTGTAATTATTTTAGGAGTTGAGGGATAGATGTTGTAAATTATTTCATTAAGGGTATGTTAGGTATATTGGTTAATTATAAAAATAAAGCTTTTGAAATTGAGAGGCATTTTAGGTATTTCAAAGATAGAAAAGTTGAAAAGGAGTGAGGGGTTGCTCTTTTAATAAGGAGTATAGATATACTTGCATTGTCTCCTATATTTCTTACGTATTCATATAGTTTAGGCCCTTTGCAGTAGCGAAACAATTATTCCTCTAATTTTCCAACCACATTAGCGTCACATCAGTTTTTTTTTCTCCAAGAACGCCCCTTCATATTAAGCTCTATTCTTTACATCATCCTCTAATATTTTATTAATTCCTATTTTTTTACACATAATTAAATAAACACATTTTATTAATAATAAAACACATTACAAATATGTTCAGTTCCCAACCCTTTTATAAATTCCCTTGAGGTTTACGATCGATAAGGGTGAAGCCCCCCTGAACGGGCTACCCCCGTACCGTATCCATCCGTTTTCGACACATAACCCATAGAAATTTTTTTTTAAAAATTTTTTTTTTTCTTCTTGGAATTGGTTTTTAATTTTTTATTACAAATAAAATGTAACATCCCGATTTCTTTATTTCCTTATCGTTAGTTTGACTGTTAGTCAAACATGTGCCTTCCGTTAATTTAATAGTGAATATTTAGTAGAATTTGTGATTATGTGCTATGTAGTTTTTATGTAGTAATAAGTAAGTGGCTTATTAAAATGTGTCAAATAAGTAGGAAAAATCCGTGTTAGTGTTCCCGTTAATTTAATAGTGGTTTATGAGTTTTAGTAAGTGAATTAGAATATTATATGTTGAGTTTTATACTTGAGGGACTAAAGTTGCCAAG
>JAOXNX010000031.1:23712112-23724946 GCA_028566075.1 Solidago caesia
TTAAAAGGTGATGGTGTCCGGCAATCGGCTTCGTCGACCGCCGGCTCTGAATTGTCTAACACATGTATATAAAAATTGTATTTGTTGGTATTGATAAAAATATATATAAATAAAAATTGTTATGTAAATCAATATATATATAAAATATAACATAAACATTAAATAATAAGTTAAAAATAGTAATGTTTAAAAAATTCAAAATTTAAGACACTATCTAAATGCTTTATAAGGTAGTATAAATATAGATTATAAACTATGAACTCAAATTATTTGCTTCATGTTACAAAAAAGTATGAACTCTTATGTTAGATTGTTAGGTAACTAAGAGTTCTTTAAACAAAACTCTTTAAAAAAAAAAAAACTATCTTTTAGAAACCTGATAGAGAAACAAAAAAGTGCTACATGTTAGTACAAAAAGGACTTGTGACCATAAATTTAACGTTAATTACTATCTAACATTGGTTATGAAGCAGGATAATTACCCAAGATATATGGGTGAAACTAAACCACCAATATATCTATAATTAGCTTACATCCTTTTCTGATTGAACATTATCTAAACCTACAAAAGGTGATTGTGATTGCAATTGAATCTGAATTTTGATGTTCTATATATCTTTTGGTAACATAATTGCAAGACCTGTGAGATGATTGAACTAGGAATAGATTTTGTATTTGACAACCACCCATTATTACTCAGGGGAGGCCCACCACCTCCCATCGGACCCATCGCCATTCACTAACACCAAACACCATTGGCCACCATTATATTAAACTACCATCTGACCATTTTCACTCTCCGAGATGGCCGGCAATAGTCGTCATAAACAGAGAAACTATTCAACACTTTTCAAAACGGTCCTAAATTAAGTATAGCATAATGATACATTTAAAAAAAAGAAAAATACTAAATACAGCCCTTAGGCCTGTAGTGTAGTTAATGTGCATAAAAAAAATTATACCTTCCATATCAAAAGTCTACCTCCTAAATTTTATGGTAAATTTACAACTATTTTATGCACCTTAAATTAAGCCCATAGGGCTGTATTTAGTAAAACCCTTAAAAAAAAAGGAAAAAAATGATACATATACGCAACAATTGTTTGTGTATACAAAACAACTTTTATCCATATATATATAATAAATACAAGTAGGTTACTGCATATAGTAATAGTAATATATATATATATATACACGTGACAATTTTTAGCCATAGTTAACAAATACAAGTAAGTTATTATATAGTATTACAACTTTATAAAATATATTATTATTGTGTATGAGTAAACTTTGTTGTGTTTCTATTAGTTACTTAAATAGACAATATAATTTAGAAAAAGGTACATAAGAATAAGATATCTATACCGGGACGTTTTGATTTTTGAAAGTTTTAAGATATATTATTTTTATATATATCATTTAATGTTTATATTATTTATATATTAATTTATATAATTATTTTTATTTTTAAATATTTCAATATTAATAACGAATATATTTTTTACATATCCGTGTGATAGACAATCTATAACGAATACATTTTTTACATATCCGTGTGATAAATTTTATGTGAACTACAATTTATTATCTTTTTTAAAAAATCATCATTACTGTATACGGAAACATTTCTAGTACATACTGGTAATTTAGAAGAAAAAGTTTATCTAAACTGTAGTAGTATTGAAAGGTCTAAGATTTTGGTTGTATAAAAGAGTCAACACCCTTGTAGTCTTCCCTAATTCCCTCATATATTCTACAGAGTTTAATCTCTCTTTCTTTCTCCATCTTCCCATTTCTTTCTTTTTAGGGTTTTTGCTCAGGTACATCCCCCCCACCCTTATTTATCCATCTATATACAATTACAATTTTCTTGATATTTATATATTCATATATTTATTTATTTATTTATTTATTTATATGTGGGTGTTGTTATAATTAGAATTAAATTTCACATTAATTTATTATTATATAAATATCATAAATCAATTATATTTTTTAACATATGATGATGATCACCTCTGCTCTCTAAGTTTCATGCCTTTCTTATTGACTTAAATTTGTTCAATTTTATTTATTTTTATTGGTATACATGAACCTCATTTATGCTATTTTGTTTAATTACCTGCTAATTACTAAATCACTTATTTTATTATTATTATTATTATATATATATTTTTGAAATGCTAAGCACTAAATTAAAATTACACAATTTGGATTTATTATTTTTTATCCTATAAATGCACAAATTCAGTCATCTAATAATACGAAAACCGAATTTATTTATTTTTTATAATTTTTATTTTATAAACATAGAATGTTTTCGATCATAATGTTTAGGAATTAGGTTATATGAATTTTGTTTAATGATTTAATTTAATATGTTTATTTAATATGGTAGATAGATGGTCATGGATGGGCGATGCAAGGCGGCGGATTATGGTGTTTTGAATTTAAACGACGTAAAGTTTAATGGATCGCCCAATATTTTATCTGATCAGAGGTTTTTAAATGCCATGAATCTTAACGAAACGTTTTTAGATCGGAATATTGTGAATCATAATCATATTCCTCAGGAGTTGCCTGATCCGAGCTTTAGTCCATCTTCTAGCGCGAATCGCGAAGGTGGTGGTGGTGGTGGTGATGTTAATGAGGAGTTTGACCTTAGTGATGTGGTTTTCAAGTATATAAATCAGATGCTCATGGAAGAAGATATAGGGGAAAAGACTTGTATGCTTCACGAGTCTGCTGCTCTTCAAGCTGCCGAGAAATCTTTTTATGATGCTCTTATGGTAAATGAGCCTCCTTTTTGTAGTTCACATCCTACAGTACCTTTGTATGATAATGATGGTAGAAATGAGATTACTGCAAGGGGTTACAGTTGTTTTGATGATAATGGTTTTGGAAGTGGTATAAATCTTAGTTGTGATGTTAGTGATTACGACTCTCATTTAGTACCAAGCGTTTCCGTAAATCTTGATTCACAGTCTGTATCTCGGTCGTCTTTCTGCTCATCGAGCAGTAACAGTTGTGTTATAGATTGTTTTGCAGATTCACCCGTGAGTGTTCAAAGTGTATCTGCTATGCAGTATCAAAAAGGTGTTGGAGAATCAAGTAGGTTCCCTCTTAGCAGTGATAATAACTTAGATCAACTCGGGACTGTAGAGGCTGATTCTGTAGGTGTCAAGGCTGAGAAAAAACACGAAGTTAGTTCCATTTCAGAAGAATCAAGAGGAAAGAAAAACCCTTATTCTAAAGATCTTGTTGAAGATGGGAGGATTTCCAAGCAGTCTGCAGTCTATACTGAGCCAACTGTGAGGTCCAAGATGTTTGATGATGTGCTGCTTTGTGGAGGACAAAATAATCTTCCTCAAGGTAATTTTATCCACAATGGGGTCAGTAGAGTACAACAGAAGGCTAATACGGGTAAGGGCCGTGGTAAGAAAGGTGTGAGAAAGGATGTGGTCGATTTGAGGACACTCTTGAGCCTCTGTGCACAAGCTGTTGCAGCTAATGACCAAAGGAGTGCACTCGATCTATTGAAACAGATAAGAGAACATGCCTCACCCACTGGTGATGGGATGCAAAGATTGGCCTATTACTTCTCTGCTGGTCTTGAAGCACGAATGGCTGGCTCAGGAACTGAAATATACAAAGCCAATATTTCCAGGCCTATATCCGCTGCAGATGTGTTGAAAGCTTACCATTTATATCTCAGTTGCTGCCCTTTTGTGAAGATTTCCAATTTTTTCTCTAATAAGACTATTATGCATCTTGCGCAGAACAAGAAGAAGCTACATATAATAGATATTGGTATTCTTTATGGCTTCCAATGGCCTTGCTTCATACAACGTCTGTCAAAAAGGCCTGGTGGTCCACCAGAGCTTCGAATCACTGGCATTGACTTCCCTTGTCCTGGTTTTAGGCCATCTGAGAGGGTTAAAGAGACAGGGCGTAGGCTAGCAAACTATGCAGAAACTTTTAATGTTCCCTTCAAGTTCAAAGCCATAGCGCAAAAGTGGGAAACCGTCGCACTCGAGGATCTTGAGCTTGATAGTGACGAGACCTTAGTTGTGAACTGTGCATATAGGTTTAGATACTTGCTTGATGAGACAGTCATGGTGGATAGTCCAAGGAATAAAGTTTTAAACCTTATTAGGAAAATGAAACCCGATATGTTTATACAGGGTGTTATTAATGGCTCCTACAACGCCCCTTTCTTTATCACCAGGTTCAGAGAAGCTCTGTTTTTCTTCTCTTCCGTGTTTGATATGATCGAGGCTAATGCGACCCGTGAGTCTCAAGATAGGATGCTGCTTGAGAAAAATTTATGGGGACGAGAAGCAATGAATGTCATCGCTTGCGAAGGCGGCGAGAGGATTGAGAGACCTGAAACATATAAACAGTGGCAGGTTCGAAATTTGAGGGCTGGATTTCGCCAACTCCCACTTAATCAAGAAATATTGAAAATGGCTAAAGATAGAGCAAAAGCATGCTACCACCAAGACTTTGGGATTGATGAAGATGGTCATTGGATGTTACAAGGGTGGAAAGGTCGCATTATATATGCATTATCTGCTTGGAAGCCCACTTACTAAAGAAAGTTCTTATCTGGGCGATTGTGGAATGCATTCTACATCATAGTTTTGAATATGTCAGGAAGTCTTGATTTTAGAATGTATGGTACTTTTTATCATTTTGTTATCTATTTTAATGTTCTTTTAATCGTTTATGTGCAATTCGGATTTTGGAAGATGATATGTTATGTGTTTGGCTTTGGCAAGCAGGCTATGTAAGAAGGAAGTCAGCTGCTCCTGAGTGTCCTACTGGCAATACTGAATTTGTTGGAACTTTGACAAATGAAGCATCCATGTTTGTGCCTCAAGGACAGCCTTCCTAAGCTTTTGGGGTATGTATATAAACTTTCGTTAGTATGAGAACCAAGACGGACACTGTTGATCATATTACTTCTTTGCCTAAATTTGTGAAAACGTGATTGTTAGAATAACGGTCGTTCATTGGGGGTCTTTTTACTATCATAGTTGATTAGAAATCAAGTAATGTAGGCTCAGTATTGTAGTGTTGTTATTGTGTTTAATGAAATGAAATTCATTGTTCATACACGCTTCGGAACTTTGTCAAGATTTTTTAAAATTACGTTTTTATATTAAACCCCTTTAAACTTCTTATTAAACCACCACCAAGATGGCCTAGTATGTTTCACTCAGGTTTGAACATCACTTGGTAAACATCTTGAGGATGGTCAGGGAAAGAGTTTTCCCGGGGATTCACGTGAACCACATGGTACTTTTTGCGTAGTATAAAATTTGGTAAAAAACTTTGCTTTTATAAAACGCACCAGGTCCAAGTACTTTGGTACGAGTATCACTTAGTTACTCCATTACATCCTTACTAGTAAAAATTGTGCACCTGATAACAATTGGTCCTGGGTCCGCCACTGCACGGGGATACCCCGGTTTGGCTGCCTACATTTTAGTCACAAACTTACCCTTCGCGGATAACTTGAACTGCAAAAAACTCTTCCGTAATGTTACTTTAAACTTCTTATTAATTACAAAGAAATAGAGCAGGAACTGCTTAGCAGGCTAACTGCTGAGATAAGCAATTGAACTTTGGAACTGGGAATGGAAAGTGCATGGAAACTTCTGGTGTGTTGAATATTTGATGAACTCATCATATATATGGGTATTTAATTTAATAATATCATATGGGAGGTGATTCAAACAATAGGCAACGTCACGGATTACAACATACTGTATTTGCTTTGAGTTGAATCACTTGAATGTGTCTGCACTCTGCAAATATAATATATGCTTGGGACTTGGAAAATATATAGTATGTATAGTCAGTATCAGTATAATAATATGATATACCCTTTCGAGTTTTAACAGACAGAATATTTATTATTTTAGTCACATTTTTTTTTTTAATATTATTATTGTGATCTTGTTGATATTTTAGGACAATACACTCTACATTATTAAAATGATGACATTATAGTAGGAAACTTCCTTCTCTTCCTTTTGTGTGTGTGTGTGTGTGTCTCTTAGGAATAAATCTGCTTCTACTATCTGAATCTAAATTTCTAACGGGGTGAGGTTTTAGGTTGATACTTTTGTGTGTGAGAAGTCAATATCGAAATGGTTGATTTTTTGGCCTAGTGTGTTTTGCGAAGAGCTTTATTAGTTATACATAGCTTATTGTTTTTAAGCTTCAACTAAAAACTTATTTTGTTATACATCTTAAATTAGTTAAAAAGTTTAGTGTAGGTATGGTAACAATTGTTTTCCTTTGAAATACGAGTACAAGGGAAGATCTTACGGATGAAAGGTAGACAAGCAAAGTTTGAAAGTCTTAAAATTGATTCCTGCTTCTTTAGGGGGGGAGGGACTAGGGAGTCATAACTCATAAGACTCAACCCTCTTTAACCTTCACCACTTACCAATTATATTTTGCCACTTCCCTTTAACTCTCTAACCCTTATTTCTATCATTTTTTACTAGGTATCATGAGACCCAATCCTCATTAATTTTTATTTTATATTTATAATTATATAAAACAACTTATTAAAAACCTAATATTGATAGATTGGCCTTGCGAAGGAGCATCACGCTAGTCCACGAACGGATCGAATTCGGCCATAAGGTTGACTACGTATTGGTTTGGATGCATTTGTGGAGGAGGATAGTTATATTGATAGATTGGTTGAGAACTCGTTGGTTGAGGATAATAAGGAAGGGGTTGAGAACTCATTTGTTGAGGACGATAATGAGATGGTTGCGGTTGATGTTGGATCGGACGAAAGGGTTGAGATCGAGAGGTCCTTCCACAACTTTTAGATTGGCTTGCAACCCTTTTTAATTTCTTTGGATCCATGCTTAAAACTTATTATTAAGTGTATAAAATATGTATAGAAAGTATGTGAATTGATAATGATTTGTTGAGGTTAAAATGTTTGTATATTTATAGGTTAAAAAAGGAGGATAATTTTTTATTTACTATTTTTTAATGCCAAACGGCTCTTTAACGGTCATATAGCCGTTACCAATGGTCAACTCTCTCAATTGTTTCTCACGGCATGGAAGCCCGTAACATTGCAAGCCGCAGGGAGCCCGAGGGGGTGGCGACGGCATTTCTTTGCGGGCTGAACCAAGCCGAAGCCAACCCGCCCCCACTTCCTCCCCCTTTAGTGAGCTCAATTAATTTCCACTTAACATAATTCAGTTCTTATCAAAGAGATATTCAAAACTCAAAAGTGAAATGACGTAATTCAATTCTATACACATACATACATATATATACAATATACATCCACACACTTTCAAATCTTTAGAACATAAACGTATTGTTAAGATGGACAAAGTTGCTGATCATTAAATATTAATTTTTATAAATGTGGACAATTTTGTTGATCGAATTTTAAAAGGGTTAATTTAGTAGCATTGTAAAAATTAAATATGTGGCCATGTGGGACATTCAGGTAGGGTAAATATAAAATCGATTCAACTGAACCGTAACTTAAATAACTAAGTTGTATAACTACATCTTTTTTCAAAGTATGAGTTTTCAATGCACAAAGATAAAAATAAACATATGTTTTACTTGATCATATATATTTTATAAATTACAATTACATGTATCTTCAACTTAAGTTTTATATAGATATTTCTTTAAAGTGTAAGTTTTTAATGCGCAAACAAATACTTATAAAACATGTTTTGAAAAAAATATGTAATTATGCAACTTAAGTTAGAGACATATGTAATGTCAATTTTTAAAATTCTATTTCGTAACACTAGTTTGTATATGTGTTTATGCAACTTAATATACGTTTTTAATATATCTTAGGCCTTTTATTATACGTTTATGCTGCTCCTTAATATGCTCAAATAAGCTCTTATCTGTAACGTTTTGTTGGATTTGTTTTTACGCCTTATGTTTTTTGTTTCTATAATCTACCCTAAATGAAGTTATGCGATACTCAGCAGTCAGGTATGTTTCTCTATCCCCTGCACTTTATTATTCTTCTCCCCTTTGGCCGGAGGTCCTTATGGAAGCAGTCTCTTTACCTTGAGTAGAGGCAAGACTGTCTACATCTCACCTCCCCCATACCCCGCTTCGGTAGGGATTGGGTATTGTTGTTGTTGTTGCAAACACACCCAAACTCCCTATATAGACATCATCATAATCTACGCATAATGACTAGAAAAATACAAGAAAATTAACTTTCTACATCTAATGAAAATGGAAGATCCCAAGCCGTGAGAAATCTTTCCAGACGCCTTGTTTTCTTGTAGCGAAACTTTGAAAGCTTTAAGCGAACCATAGTAACAATCTCCCTTACAATTTGGTCTTTAGATCTTTTCCGTTTCTTGAACAGCCTATTATTTCTTTCATTCCAAACAAAGTAAATAGAATCCGCAAGAAGAAGCTTGATAGCTATACAAAACATTGATCTTTCGTTTGCAATCAGCTGAATACCTGCAATAATGTCATCTCAAACCGGAGAAACCACATGAAAGTCACCCTTGATTGCAGCTTCCTTCCAAACCTGCGATGAATACACACATTCAAAGAACAAATGTGGGTGAGAATCCGGTTGGAGCTCACAAAGTGGACACATAATCGGTCCAACCTGCGCTCCATGAACATCCCAATGACTTAGCATGTCTTGAGTTTTTAGCTTCCTTTTAAACACCAACCACATTAAGAAAGCATGTTTCGGTATACAATGTGCATACCAAACCATGTTATACCATGATACTTCACCACCTCGTGGTCTGATATCTTCCCAAACAGTTCCAACCGAAAAATCTCTATCAACGTGTTAGGTCCCAAAGGTTCTATATACCAAAGTATAAAGAACATCCAACATGTTGTATTTTTAAGCCGTTTTGAAAATCTTGTAAATTAAACAATAATAATTAAAGAACACAAAATTTAAAACATCAACAAGTAAAGCAAGTATATGAAGCAGGTAAAAGAAACTTTAACACAATATGTAATTTTCAAGGTAATTCTTTATTATGATAAAATCTATACAAAGAATTACTAGGTTCTTGCAGAACAAGATAACCTACAATATCTAAACAACCCAACTGAAATGACAAATTACAATCAACAAATTTCTACTAGATACAACCTAAGCTGATCTGTGTATTATAGCCTAAGCTGATAATACGAGCAGGGAACTTCGTGTGAAGTCTTGTGCTAGCCAATGAGAGAATAGACGGTACATAGGTATGACAACCACCAATCATGGAATGACCTGGTACCTCAGACAGCTGTCATTCTTATCTTCTTTCCCAAGATTGATCCTTCACTTGATTGCTGATGCAGATTGGACATTTGTCGAGTCACAATCTGCCTAAGTGTTCTTCAAGCTGACTATAAGCTCAAGCTGACTTCCATACCCAACTTGATCTTCTATCTTCATTCCTTGTCTTCCACTTGGATTGAATGCTATGAACATTTTGATGCTGCTTTATAGAACACAGATCTTCCATATGATAACAAAATACAAAGTACATGAAGTGTGATCTGAGTTAGATCAAGATGTCCTAAGCTGACTCAGCTCAGTCCGACTCAGATCAGATTATAGGAATACAAAAGATTAACCAAGTGTTTTCTATCAGACTCTCATCACCAAATCTATACAATACATTAGGACTCAACAATCTCCCCATATTTGATGATGACAAAACCTAACAACACTTTTTAACTGATCAGCTTACAAAGAATCAAAACATATTATCACTCATAGACTTAGTGACTCTTTTGTGACAACCGTCACATGAGCGTCCTGTCCGGTCGTGAGCTAGTTCGTCGTTGTTTGTAATATCACTAGACAATTGACTTTATATAATGTTGAATAGTAATTTCGATCGTTGTATGACTTATTATGTTCGTACGGGTAGTTGAGATTGTGGATTCGCGAGCGTAGATTAAATGGGATTTAAGTGCGAGTTCGTATTTGCTTAAGTTTTCAGATAATTAGTGTTGTATTGTTTTCATGAGAGTTCGAGTTCGTAAGGGAATACTAGTCGTCTACGGAAATGCCAAGCTAAAATGCAAACCGTTTTAAAATAAAATGTATTTATTTTATGAATGTCAAAAATAGTCAAGTTTATATTCGTTTTGAAGATAATTGAAAAATATAATCGTTCGGGTCAACTAAATGTTTTTAATAGTCTCGAGTCAAAAGATTTCATTAAACGAATCGTTTTCCTAGAGAAACTGTCTTTACTCGCGAGAGTGCTTTGGTGGAACAAAACCACCCTCCCATTCTTTCTTTCTTCCATTTCCAAGATCACTCTCTCTCTCTACTTTCTCTCTCTAGGAATTTCTCTCTAATCTTTGATCAAATCTCAATTGTGGATCGTTGTGTAAGTGTTTTATGTTATCAACCACTCGATTCCTCCTAGAAATGCCTTGATTATCTCAAAAACTTGTCTCAAAGTTTCAAACCCGTTTTTCTACTTAGTCCGCGATTTTGAACCCAAAAATCGAGTGTTTCGGTTCGTTTTTGCCATCAAAACTTTAGGGAACATGTTTATTTATCACTTGGGTCGATTTCTAACCTTGAAACGAGTCATTTTTGTGAAGTTTCAGTCAAAAACGTATGTGCTTGCTGTATGCACACGTTTTTGAGTTTTTAGTCATCTAAATCCCATTGTTTTCGAATCTAAATAGTTCCTTGATGTCCCTAAGTGTTGTACTCCAAGTTTAATAAAAAATCGAGTCGTTTTAGTGTCGAAATGAGGTCCGAGTCTTTGAACAGCTAAAATCGGGCAATCTTGGCCCTTTTGTGCGCATCTTTGGTCTTCTCGACTTGGTCAAACACGTGTTGACCAGGTCAACGCGTGTTTGACTTGGTCAACACGTGTTTGTACTGAAAATTGACTTTTCGAACGTTTTTGAGTGTCCGTTGTTCGTTCCTTGTCGGTTTTAATCGCTTTCGTATGACGATATGTTTAAAAGTTGAAAACTTAACTTAACGGACTTAATGACATGAACTAAGGTTTAAAAGCAACACATTAAGAGACTTAAAGGACTTTTCGGTAAACCTTTAAATGTACGAGACAAACCTTGTACGCGAGTTCAATGACATTTCTAAGGACACTAGTTTAGAATTGATTTTTAGTTCGTGTACGAGTACTTATCATTTGACTTGTGTTTCAGTTGGACTTGATTGATAGTTGTGTGCTAGACTTGGTTGTGCGAGACTTTATACTTTTGACTTTTATTACCTCAAATGTTTTCAGGTGAGTTTCGCAGCCCCTTTCTTTTAATGATTTTCAAGGGTGAAAAACATACTTAATCTTTCTAACGAAATGTTGATAATTACTTTTATTGTGTACAATATATGTTGTTTGAGTTGTTCGTATAGAGTTACTGTTCGTATCCATTGTAACATCCATAAAATTTACGATTTTTAAATCGCGATTAATTAAGTTAATCTTTCGATTATGAGTTATTTAAGCTAATTAAGGCATGTTTAGGTGAGCAAGTGCATGTGAAACTTCTATATGGTTTTGTAAACCGTCAGTACTTATTGTCGCATGAGCATTTTTCACTAAAGATGGGGCCTCTCAGGCTTACCTGTAGGAGAGGACTCTGGGTTAAACGATTTAAAGAATCCTAGTTCACCGACGGGCTCTTCACGACCCCTCTCCATGTGATTAACCGGGCATTAAGACGCTATTATATTTTCATCGTATTTTCATTTTATACTTAATATATTTGTATTAATTATAAATTTTACTATTTAAAATATCTCTTCTATTTATAAATATATATACAAATTCTCTCATGATTATCTTTTGAATACATCCGTATTCAAGTATTCATTGTTTTTGATTAATACATTCTCGTATTTCTTTTTGAATAATACATAGTCATATTAATAGATTTTACAAGTGATTTAATATTCAAAATAAATATATTTTTATATTCCAAAGAAATTAGAAATTACGGATACATACTGCATATATTATACGGATATTGTTTACATCCGGAAAAGTTACATTTTCACCCTTTTAGTTTCAAAACTGTCACTTTTAGTTCTTTTAATTTGACTTTCGACAAATTAATCCATCAAGTTTCAAGAATGACAAATTGGTCCTTTCTAGTTTCAAAAATGACAAATTGGTCCCTCGGGTTTTGTAATGAAAAATGAAAGTTATTTATAAAGTATTTGTGATGGAATTTTAGAATAAATTCCAAGATTTATAAAGATTTCCAAAGACAGTTACGTTGACAAGCATATTAATAAAATAACAATGTTGTTATTTAGGAAGATTACATGTGTTAGTCCCGACTTTTATGTAATGGTACAACGTAGACAGTCAATAATGATCAAGTGTAAATGACTTTGAATACAATCTGTAAGAACTCGTAAACTTTAAAAATCTACTTTAGAACACGAATGTAAAGTAAAGTAAATAAGAACAAGCATAAATCATTTTCAACGTATTTTCTTTATTGATTGGATAAACAAAATACAAGGTTGTTGCGGAAAAGAATAATGTAAAACAAGATATTCTAACAACCTTTGAAAGCAACTTAATGATCTAAAAAGATCAACTCTTTATGTTCTAATAAATACCCAAGTATTTATTATGTTTGAACAATAAAGAAGTAAATGCAAATTCTAAAGTTTGTTTGTCGTAAGAGAAATAACTTCGTTTTTTTTACGACTGTATGGAATGCATTTACTACACTTGGTATTTATAGGCATGTTGTGTACAAAATATCTTTTGTAGACAAATACGTATAAATACACATTTTAGTATACAAGGGAAATAATACGAGTGT
>JAOXNX010000031.1:23813192-23826735 GCA_028566075.1 Solidago caesia
GAGATTCCTAAGGTTTTACTAATAAATACCATTAATGCTGTGAATCAACGGTGAAAAATAAGACTTTACAACTCTAATGGACCCACGTACCCACTGCGACGAAATTTCATTCCACTTCATTCCAAGTCTTTGTCTTGCATGCTTTGGAATTTTTTGGATTATTATAGCAATATTTGACATATATAATTCATATCTTTTTACGTAGTGAGCTTGTCATTTGTCGTTTGTTTCCTTTCTCACATGATATTGCAAATTTTTTATTCCCCCCAATAATTAAGGTAACACCTCGCCCAATTTTATTAGATGTGCTCTTTCAAATAATGACTCTGTATTCATGGCAAATTCTAACCATTGACTTTTGAATGGCTTAGTCACGGTTGTGTTTTAATCTCTAACGGGTAAACGTCAAAAAAATATTGCTATAAAAGAAACGGGTTTTGGTTGAGTGTCGCCTAGCGTGTATTTGCATGAAACCTCTTATAGCATATTATTCATTACTTTGATTGTTATTGTGATAAAATACCTTTAATCATATCCGAGGAACTAATTGTTCATAAAGGAAGCTATAAGTTTTGGACAATACCATTAACAAAAATCCAATTACTTGAATTGGTTAACTTTGGATTTGGGTAATTTATACCAATTGCATCATCAGTTAAATTATGATTTGATTTGATTATAAGGATGATCCATATGATCCATAACTCACTCTTCCGAATTTTGCTTATATGGTCATGTTACAAATCAAATAACAAATATCGTTTATACATTGAGTCGTGCATCGCACGAGTTCTAACCTAGTATATATATATATATATATATATATGTTTATTTGCAGAGAAGCTTTTTAAATTCCATTAGTTTTGAAAAAAAGTAATCTAAGTTATTAATTGCAATGGCATCTAACTTCCCTAAAAAATATTGATCTAAGAATATTTTTTTTACTTAATTAAGCTCAATGTATCCCGGATTATCTATACTGCTATATAAAAAATCGATCTCTCCTCCCCTTTTCTCAAACTACAACTTTGAACTACCCAAAATATCCCTATCCTTTATTTATTATTTTAAAATCTCCACTTGATATACCTATAAGGGGGTGTTTGGTAGGAGGGAATCATAGAAAATGGAAATGTAATATAGAATGAAAATGGTGGGAAAGAGAATGAGTATTTGGAAATAGAATAGATTCAGTTGTTTGGTACAAACAGATAATGAACATAAGAGAAATACAAAAACGTAAATAAAATTACTAAGAAAAAAAACGAAAAATATACAGTTTAATAACTTTATACCCTAATAAATAATTATAATTAAAACATAAAACTCATTATTACTACACACAAATAAAAAATAAAAAATTTCATTCCCACCATATTATAGAGAATGGAGAGAATGAAAACCATTCTCCTTTCTTCTTTCTTATTCTCATTTTCTAGTCTAACCAAACAAGGAAAGTAATTCTCATTCTTTTTCTCTCCTTTCCATTCCATCCTACCAAACACCCCCTAATGCTCTTAGTCACCGACATATATATAATATAATTTTGTTTTATCAATAAAAGTGATATTCGACATGCTCACTTCGCTGGTCGTATTACATGGTAAACAGAACATTCCACATTTCAAATCAAAGAAAACAGCCTGTTTCCAGCAATCTTTATTATAACTAAAAATTCTAGCAAACTGTGCTCAAAATATCCCCTTTTTGCCATTTTGTTCTCTTGTGTAGGCAACCTCAACACCACACAATCGAGTTATCTTCACAATTGTTATTGTAACATAATTTTGTACCAAATCAACATGCCTAAAATTCTATTCTAGATATTATATTATGTAGCGATGTATTACTATCTTTCTGCACCAAAACAAAACATAACAAAGCTCTCATCAGTTGAATTCGATTTTATCAAATAAAAAAAATTCAAATAACAAATTAATAACTAAGCAAAAATAAAAATACTGGAAGTACTCTAAAAAAAAGATTCATAAGTTGTAATCTCAGCATGATTTGGTATTATACATTGAGCTTTGACCAAGTTCACAATCTTCGTGGCTAGGTGTGATCATCGAATGTAACTGTCCTGCGTCTACGTGAAGAGCCACTAACTGCCGATGACAATGATCGACTTCTATGGCTAACTCGGTCATCAGAGCTTGAACTCGAACTTGAAGCCAATGCCCTTCTTCCATTTCTCAAAAACCCGCCTCCAAAACACGAAAACAAATTCCGTAAAACCCGGCCCAACCCATTTCGTTCTCTAGCAACATTCCCTCTAGAAGCCCATGAAATCCTTCTAGGAACCCCATTGTTATTAAACCCGCCATCCATTTCTGTAAAAACCACAGGTAATTCCCTCTCACCACCTCGTCTCCCACCCGAAAACCTCCCAACGGCAAACCCTCCACCAGGTAATCTCCATATAGTCAGGCCCACGGCTTCCTCTTCATTCCCAGATTGGCTATTTGTATCATTATGAGCCCGGTTTACATTAGATGAATCCACAGTTTCAGTTGGTAATTCATGGCGGCAGACGGGGCACGAATTTCGTAAGGCAAGCCAAGGTAATATACATTCAGAATGGTACAAATGTTGACAAGGCATTTCTTTCGCTTCGGATCCTAAATCGAATGGTTCTTTACAAACAGCACAATATGATTCAATCAAAACATGGTTTTCTAAAATCTCAATAGTTGGCATTGCTTCAATGGCTGCTTTTGAAGCAGGTGGATTATTATCAATTCTCCCTAACCCATTCCCTTCAATTTGTGACAACTGATCCAATAACCTATCAAAACCCGACCCGAGCAAAAACTCCGACATACTAGCGGGTAAGGGTCTTAGACCCGACCCGGCTCCATCATCATAATACAATTCAAACCCACCACCAGTACTAGGTTCCTCGGTACTGGATTCTTCCGGGGTGGATGTAGGACCCCGGAGAACAATAACCGGATTAAACGGTGACCGTTCTCCAGTGGTCCTTCTAGCCTGCCGTAGCAGCGGCGGGCTAGGTGCGGGGCCCGGGCTTTGTTGCCCGTTTCCGACCATGTACATAGCAGCAGCTGGGAACCGATTTAATCTTGTGGGACTATTAATTTCTTCTATAAATCCACTATTGCAATCGGGGCAAGATAAAGATGAATCCTGGATATTGGTTCGAACCCTAATGAATCGGTTGCATCTGTAGCACCAGTATGATGATGAAGATGAACCAACCGTTGACATCTATATATCTATGTATAAATGAATCTTTATATCTATAGATATAACAAAATTACACAAACCACGGATCGATTTACCTGATTTTTCTTCAATAAAACCTCAAAGATCGAATCTTTTTCTTCGGATGATAATTATTTATAACAAAAACACAAATCCCAGATCGATTAACCTGATAATACCTTAAAAAATCTTCAGAGATAGGAACTTTTTCTACTAACAATGAATCTTTGTAACAAAAAAACAAACCCCAGATCAATAAACCTGATTTTTATTCAATAAAAAACCTCAAAGATCGAATCTTTTCATTGTAATATCGAATATTTGAAGAAATACACAAACCCCAAATCGAGTTGAGTATTTTATTCAATTAAAAAGCGAATCTTTTTTCTTGAAATAATGAATCTTGGTGGGGGGAAAATGAAGGCTAAATACAGTGAACAGAAGATGAAAATTGTATAAACTGAGAAAAAGATTCTTCAATCAAGAAATTAATGGAATAAACCATGGATATGAAATCTTGAAATTGAAATTTAAAAAGAAAGAAGTATAATCGGTGGAAAAAGGGAATCTCTCCGGTGAGGAGGGGAGAGAGAGAGAAAGAGAAAGTGGATGTGATAGAAAGAAAGAAATGAAATGATTTGAAGAGGAAAAGTGAACGCGTGAGAGAGATTGGCGTGACATTAACGCTTGCGATGACCGGACACGTTGGATGACTTTAAGTAGAAAGAGTCAAAGTTATCATTTCAAAATTTTATTTACATTTTCACCACCTACATTTTCCTAGTTTTATGGTTTTACCTTGTATTCATTGAAAAAGAACCTGTACTATCTTGATAACCAAAACATACACCGCGTAGAACTTATGTCCAATAAAGCATTTTTTGCATACATGGATCTAGCTCTACTTGTCTTTGTCAAATTATTTGTATTCATTGTATTGCTACATTTGTGACAATCATACCAAATTTTGTTATCATAAACAGGGTGTACACAAACCCTTAAAATCGAACCAATAGGGCGTTGTGATTCCAACTCCAATCGAACTTCACTATTACGGTTACTGGTTGCGGTGCAAACTTCATCTAATGAGACTTAGGGGTGTCAAAGCCCACTTAAATAAGCCGACCCTTCCTGAATAGATTTGGGTCACATGAGTTACTTTATTCGGATATCGCTTAGTTATTCGGGTTAACCCAAACCTAAAAGTTTTTTATGATTTGATATATCGGTTAAATATATAAATATTTGGGTAACCCAAATAACCTGAGTAACCCATACTAATATTTTTTTTAGTTTTCATATCTCTTATATCTTTTCTTTTATAGTTATTAGAACAGACCATCACCAAATGGTCTAGTGGCAAGGAAGCCTCTTTCCTCACAAGAGGTCAGGGGTTCGAGTCCCACCGTAGGCATATTTGGGGTGGTCATAGGTATTTAATTTTCACCTATGGTGGGTCTGGGTGAGTTTTCCTCTCCAGATCTCTAGGTGATAGAAGTTTCTCATTGACGGGTTTAAATTAGGGATCTATTCGGCGAGGGAGCTCTCTATTGTTTGGGTTAAGACAACGTATGCTAGACCTTCCGATATTCGTAAGTAATTCACACCTTTAAAAAAAAGTTATTACAACAATCTATTGTTTGGGATTGTATTATGGAACATTGGATTTTAGAGCCAAGTGTATATTGAGAAGTTCTAAACCTTGTATTGTGCTACAAGTCTTCATGTTTAAGTTTTTTTCCCCAGCAGGTGCATGACTAATATATGAATGCCGCACCTTAGAAACATCATGCATATTTGATTTTTCATTTTCGTTTTAGTTATACCACTTTTTGTGTTATATGAAATTGTCTATTCATTTAGCCCATCGTAGCAACTTTTGTCCAAAAGTCACAATTAATTTTATTGTGCTAAACCATTTTAGTTGGGTTAAATTTAGTTACCCGAAACTTGACCTGAACTAAATAACCCGAATCTTATTTGGTTTAAGTTACGAGTTAGTTTTTGATTCTTGAAACCCGAATATCCCGACTTGAATAATTTGAAACACGGATAATCTGACCGATTAATACCCCTTATGAGACTTCATTTTCTTCAATTGATGTTCCACGATCAATTCTTTATTCGATATTGTTTAAACGTAAAGTTATGTTTAAGTTCAAGGAGGTTAATCTTGTCTTAGAAGTGTTTGATAGTTGGTTTAGACTTGTTGGCGATTCCCTATTGGCTTGAAGTGCGGAGATAGTTTCACGCCACCAAGTGTATAATGGATGTGTTTGTGTGAATTTTGACATGCCCATAAATAGAGGTCAAGGCCAAGTATTTATAGGGGCTAGGGAAGGATCCAGATGTTGGTCCCCAGAATGTGACCTCATCGGCACAAGAGGCCATTGTTCGGTGCATCGTGTAGTGTACGACCTATTGTCTGATGTGAGTAAAGACAAAAGTTTGGTGGATGCTCATATGTACGTCATCGAAGTATTAATGGTCTTTGTCTTGTTTAAGGTACAGTCCGGAGCCTTCTGGCGAGTGGCTCCGGACGCGAGAGGTTGAGGTTCCGGAAGGGATGTTAGGCTACGATCGAAAGGTTAAAGGAGGATATATCATCAATCCCCCCAGCCTAGCACTGCGTGTGCGGAGTGCTAGGTTAGGTTGTACTTGTAATTTCGGAGCCTTATAGTTACCATAGTATGAAGCTTGAAATTTTGTTTTTTTTTTGTTTCTGTAGCCTTTGTCTAGTGCACTGTATGTGTACATCCTTTTCCTCTCTCTTCTTCTTCAATTTTTTTATATTCGCGACGTTTCGTTTGCGTGTCCGTCGATCCGGGTGACGTGCCAAGTGTCACAATCTGGTTAAGCGTCGCTTCAATGGTCTTGTCAATGGGTCGTAACAGTACATGTTTTCGCCTATAGATAGGGGCAATCTCTTTCATTTCTCATTCTTCTCTTCTATACTTTCTCCATCTTTCTAAAATCCGTAACGTCCACAGCCTTTCCATAGCATTTCTTTGAAACTTTCGCATGTGTGTTTTTGTTTATCTTCTTTGTAATTTACAATATGGGTAACAAAAAAGATTTAAAATTTATCTTCTTTGTAATTTTTTTTTTCGTTAAAAACTTATGAAATAACTTATCGTAAAATTCAAAGCATATTGAAACAAAATTTGTAAAACATATCTTTTGAAACTACCCATCCATCAGACAGGTCTAAAGACTAGTAGTATTATAGATATTAGTTTGATACACAATTGGTTACAAACGCTTCACAAGTTGAGTTTACATTCCTTTTTGGTTTCTTTATGTATTTTTGTTAATTTGATCATCTCACAATGTATATTTGTATCTTATAATATGTTAGCTTCAACGTGCACATTATTTGTAACAGAGATATTTCTCTTGTTTAGTTGTTTTCATGTAAAGTTGTTAATATTCGATTCCTAACATGTATCGAAAACTTTTATGGTTTATAGACTCCAGTGGTAAGTTTGTTGTGATAGGGAATCAAAGGAGGTATTATATTTAACTAGAATTGGTACTCGCACAATGTACGTTGATTGATGGTTAAAACATTTAAGTTTTTATATCAATTAATTCATTAACTTCAATTAGTACATGCAGCTAAGGCCTAAGGGTGATGATGGCTGATTGCCGGCTTCGATAACCGTCGGATTTGGGTTATCAAACACATATGTATATTTTTTTGCCAAATTAGAAAAATACTTTATTATTAATTATGCTATTAATACCTACCAAAATTATCTTGTTTTTAAAATTTTTAAAAATTAAATCACCGTCCTCAATTTTTATAATACTAGACGCATGCCTGCGCGATGCGGCGACGATGGTGGTAGTGGCAGCAATGTGGTGGTGGTGGTGGCGGCGGCGGTGATGGCGGCGACGGGTGGTGTAGGCGGCGGTGGTGGTGTGATGGTGAATGTAAAAGTAATTGATGTAAAAGAGGAAAGTGTAGTTATTTTAAGGGTTGAGGATCTATGTTGTAAATTATTTCATTAAGGGTATTATAAGCATATTAGGTGAAGATGTTTAAATTAGTGAATAAAGGAGATGGACAATTTAGGCATTTCAAATCATCATTTGAGAAAAGAAAAAAAAAGATTGCTCTTTTATATAAGAGTAAAGACTAAAGATAGTATAGATTTAAAGCTTTGTAATTCTCTTATCATATTTCGGTTGACTTTGAAAGGTTTCTCCCAAATTATATGATAAAATCTCTTTGTTAAACTATTTTTTTTATAGTAAATATGAAAAAAAAAATTTACATTAATAAAGTTTAAGCTTTGTTACTTTGTGATGAATAAACTTGCATTTTAGAAAATATTGGTTTCTATAATGATGCACAGATGAGACAACCATGTTTTATTTATAAGGTCAGGGTCTAAAATCTGGCTGAGAACTCATGGAGTTTTCCCTAACATGGTGCAACTTTATCATTGGGCCTGGGGCTTCAATCGGCTCGGAACTATTTGTTGTGGGTAACCTCTGACGAAGTTTCGGGTTTAGTAATCTGTGATTTGTTGGAAGTTACAAAAAAAGAAAATATAGGTTTCATTTAATAAATTAATGTTTCTTGTAAACATAGGTTAAAAAAAACTCAATAAATAATTTCATCTTTTTTTTCTTTTCACAAATAATAAATAAATTAATAAAGCGGGTAAGTTTTGGAATCTGATCGGTTTTATACGGTTTGGCCTGCCCGGCTTTTCACCTAAATTTGCCGATTTGATGTCACAATTCTAGAAACCAGAAAGTTACAAACTTGGTTCACATTTTGACTATATTTGTCAAGAGTTTTTTGAGGAGCTTTAGTTTTTTGTTTTGAATAAAAATCTCTTATAGTTTTAAAAGCTTTGTTTGGAAGGATGAGCTTTAATTTTTAGTTTGAAAGAAAAAACTCCTAAACTTAAAGCTAATGGAAATAGCATTTCAATTGTAGCTGTTGCTTTTTGAAGCTTTTTTTAGACCAATTTACTCAATTACCCTCCATAAACTAGATTTTTCTATTTTGTGTTTTTAGAGAAATTTAAACCATTTTTGTTTTACATCTACAAATTTTATTTTATCCAACTACTCTATATATCGTAGACTAATTTTTTTCATGTTTATTTAATATAATTAACATATTAATTGTTGTAGCCATTTTCAAAACCATGCCTATCATCCTTTGCATTGGCGGATCTATGTGAGGGCCTGGGGGCCTCCGGGCCCCTCTGTGTTTTTCGCTCCGTAGTGTTATTTTATCCGTATTTTGTTTGAAAAATAATTTCTCTTAGTATTATTTTGTGGATCCCGTGACTTTCGGCCCCCTCGGTCACTTTCGGCCCCCTTGGTCACTTTCGGCCCCCTCCGTGACTTTCCTCAAGATCCGTCACTATTTATTTGTTGCATTTTAAAATGGTTGTACGACGTCAATTATTTCTTAGTAGCATTTTATGCTTGCTTTTGCTTTTTGGTGTTTTTAATAATGCTATATATATGAAATAAATGATTACGATTTATAATTATAAAACTTATATATGATGACATTTTTATTTGTTACACTTTTTTTTGTCATTTTTAGTCATTTTATATTTTTAAGTTGCAGCTACAGCTACCGCGCCAAACACCTTTTAAAAATAAAAGCTTCAGCTAACAGCTTTGATAAAAAGCTACCGCTTACAGCTCCAAC
Organism: Solidago caesia; assembly: GCA_028566075.1. Classification (NCBI taxonomy): domain Eukaryota; kingdom Viridiplantae; phylum Streptophyta; class Magnoliopsida; order Asterales; family Asteraceae; genus Solidago; species Solidago caesia. Next base: position 23,822,104 of record JAOXNX010000031.1, read on the forward strand.
TAAAAACTACAGCTAACAGATACAACTAGTTTTGCCAAACATTCCTTTTATTTATTTATTTTTTGTTAAATGAGACAATGTGCAACTCTAATTATAATTCTTACTCCGCTTTTTGTACAGTATCTATTGCTCAAGGGCCATTATTGTAACTCACTCTTTGCTTTTGTACTCGACTTTCTTTTGATCTACTTTTTGAACGGTCAATAAATTGTTTTTCATATTCATTTTTTCGTTTCGTGTTATCCAACCTTTTGTGAGTGCATCATTACATAATTTTTTTCATGGTGTGGACACTGGACAGGGACTAAATCTTACTTAACCCCGACTAAACTAAACCAAGCCAAACTCAAAGAATAATTTCACTGATTGAGAATTGGGTAATAGGTTAGGGGTCTGGTTCGGGATTGAAACAATCGATCAAGACCACAACAACCGGGCATGTCTGAAACTATTTATGCAAATGGTAACGAACGTCTCTCATCATGGTTCAGGCTTATTTATATACGATGGGAGACTTCTATTCTATTCGCAATGAAAGAGTTTGTAACGGTTGGACGGCGTCGATTGGGAAGGGGTCAACAACATTGGTTTTCCGAGGCCGTACACTAGGGACCCGGCGTTGTGGGGGGTGGTTGAAGCCCTGAATCCAAGGAAAGGATGAAGCGGGATCGTGGTTTATTTATAGTGTTTGTTATTGGATATTGTAGTTATAGTAGGATATTATATGAGATATTTTGGCATATTGTGGAGTCCAATTTTTAGCGTACTTGTTACGAGTGTGATGCGATATTGTGTGGTTGCTGATTTTGATGTGGTGGTATGATTGTTACAATGGCTTTAAGGGGTATACACTAAACGGTGCACTAAATTTGGTGTAAAATTAAAATCTTTTTACATTAGACCATCTTTAACCCATGATACTGAAATTCAATATTTTACTGTCACGTCAGCAATGCATTGATTCATCACACTGAACCACTTTTACCATTAACCCTCATACTGAAATTCCAGTTTATTGGTGCCACATCAGCATACCAAACACACTCTTTTAAAACCAAAAAAGAAAAAATAATAATATTAAACACAAATACACAGGGGTTTCCCAAGTGGTAGTCACCGTGCCGACACAATACGTCGACGAATACGCCAGCTCCCTTAATGCAATAAGCCGAAAGCTCGGCGCCTTCGTCGCAATACGCCGGCAATACGACGACGGTTAAAGTTGGTCTTAAATTTAAATTTGGCTTTTACTCCAACGTATACGCCAAACACTTACTCCAATTTGATATTCACTATGATATTTTGCATAAAATAAACTTTAATTTTTAATTAACTGTTTTGGAAAACCATGTGCATAATTGGTGAAATTAATGGTTGAACTATACTATCTGTTTCTGAAATGTGTGATGATCTGTACACCATCATTTTTTAGCCGTACATTATCAAACATATTTTCAATTATTGTACTGAAATGGTCTAAAAGTTGAAACACACATATTTTGTGGGAAGTATGTGACTAGTGACATTATAAGTATTGACTTGAAAGATCTCAGATATATATCAATATTTTTGCAATGTTTAGCAAATTTGGTGTTAACCTTTTATCAGTGCCATAACAAGGCATGAAATTTACGGAGTACATGAAAAGCTAATATATTCAATCAAAAGGTAATTTTACTCTCAAGAGCATTAAAAAGGCAATTATATATTCGAAGTATGGATGACTGTTGAAATGTATGAACATGTATTTTCATAATATATATGAGATTGTGTTTTCATAAACGATCTTGTTTCGGACATCTTAGACTGTTGGGAGTGAGACGGAGGTGAGCCCGACGCCGCCCTCCGTCGCTCACTTGCCACCGTGCACAGGGCCCCGTGAGGCAGAAATCGAAAAAAAGGGGGAGGAGCGGCATATAACTTCCGCCCAATTTCCATGTTCAATTCAAACCAAATAGCCGTTAACGGCTAGATTTTAATAAAATAAAAAAACCAAAACTTTTACCTTCTATAAATACCACACCACACCACAACTATTTTTCTATCTTTTTCTTCTCCCAACTTTTTAAAAAACTCTTTATGATTTTTGTAAAACAAAACACTTGTTTATACAATGGTTTGGACAATATCGGAAGAAATGAGTTTAGCCAAAGCTTGGCTCGAGGTGACGGAAGACCCGATGTGCGGTATGCTTGTAAATGTCGCGATCAAATTTTGTTTATAAAACTTTCTACTGATGAAGTTTGACAATCACAAGATTTCGCTATCAGTAGAAGTTTTATAAACAAGATTTCGTCACTACGGAGTGAGATAATCACAGAGGTTTTAAACAGTAGATATAGTTTATTCAACTAACAATTTTTTTTCTTTGTTTGTAGTGAATTACCGAAGAGAAAAAACGTATTGGACGAAAATAACCAATGTGATGAAATCTTGTTTATAAACGGTCACGATTTTGAAAATTTAAATGGAATTCATAAATAAGAAAATGTATGAAGTCTCTAGATTAATGTCTATTGGATTAACTATATTCATGAAAGAATTTAATATACTTTGTGTTTTCTTTGTTAATTTTCATCTCATTAGATATTTGAATGACCATATTTATAAATCTATGATCTCTTTTTAAACGCATACCCGTGCGGTGCAGCGGTAATGGTGGTAGCGGCTGCGTTGTGGTGGCGGCGGCGACGGTGGCGGCGGCGGCGGCGGTGTAGTTATTAACGTAAAGGTAAATGATGTTAAAGGGGTAGTATAGTTATTAAATGAAGATGTTTAAATTAAAGAATAAAGAAGATGGATGATTTAAGTAGATCGGTTGTTTTTATTTTTTTAAGTAAAAAAGAAAAAAGGTTGATACTTTATGTAATAGTATAGATTAGGTATTTTCTTTTTAATGAAATTAGTAAATGATTACAAATACATGACTTTATCTATACGGGTGCATGCTAGTTAAACATCATTAATGTATTTTATTTTTTTGTATGGCTACGCATAACTAAAGTTTAGGAAAAGATATACTGTATTTTTTAGTTCTTTTTGAATAGGAAATGGAAGTGGGAAAAAAAAATTCTTGAGTTTTTTCAGAAAAAAGGGGAAATTTAAAGTTTTTCTCACAAAAATTTCTATCCATATATGAAGATTAGGAAAGAAAAAGTTCTATCTTTTTTTATTTTATTATCTTAATAAATAAGAAGAATGTAATTCTAAGGTTATATGGTTCTAATTATTTATTTTTCTTTTTTATAACTCGAGAATTGAAATAACTACCATTTTTTTTTTTCATTTACCTTTAATTCGTAAATGAATTTTTCTTTATTATTATTATTATTTACTTTTTTTTTTCATTTAAAACTCAAGAATGCGGATATTCAACAATTTCTTGACCATGAAGTAAAATTTATCAGTATATACTATATATATTACTGCGTGTTTTGTATCAATTTCTTATTCAGGTCAAAGTTTGAAAACAATATGGAGATTACTGTATTAGCTTTCAAAGTAGGTCAAACAAAATAAAATCATATACGAAAGTCAAAACTTGGTTCACCACATAACCTCCTCCAGTCCTCCTGTGAGGCTGTGGTAGGAAGGCGGAAAACAACTTTATTTTAATTGCTTCTAGATGTTCATATTAAATAATACCCCTTTAAATACATTAGTATTATTGTTTAGTTAGTTCTAGATATTTGACTATAGAATCTCTCTAAGGATCAAAACCTTATCAAAACCTTGATGTTGAAATATAATAAACTTGTTTATAACCGTATCAGTCAAAGCTCAGAATCACTATACTTAAAGTTACATAAGAATCTTAACTTTATACAATGGATAGTATCATGCAAGAATATGATTTAAGGAAAAGGTGTATGGTGGGTAAAATTATTGAAAAACACAAATTTACATTTTTTGCAATTTTGCTATAACAAAATAACTATAGTTATCATTATTTCACAAACCTAAAAAGTCACATACAATTTTGTAAGAATTGAATCAAATGTTATGAAAACCCGATTGAACAGCCACTTCAACCGGGCACCAAACCGGAGGGAAATCTAATGTATTAAAGATTTTGCGTTATTATAACACTAACAAATTTAGCCGACACAACTGGTTTATATCTTCAAACTATCAATCAGAGACGGGTTTTTCAATTCATAATTATAGAAACCATGCGACCCAATTGTGAATCTGCTCCTCAAAACTTGTTACGGTTTAATTAGTAGCCCGGTTCAAAGATTTTTTATACATGTACACCCACAAGTCCTCGTCTATAATAATAATGAGAGGTGATCCGTAAACCACTTTTTTTTAACCATACACCACTAAACATGTTTTATAGTATTGTAAGATATAACATCTTAAAACACATTTGATGGTCTACGGCTAAAAAAGCTATATACGGATCATCATTTAAATAATAATAGATCAGATAAGTGTGATCATCAGCCGAAGTTAGACCCTAGGCTAGAGGTGTCAAAACCGGTTAACCGGTTAAGGTATTACTATGCATTAACCGAAACCGGTTAAAGTAAAAAAAAAATAACCGAAACCTGTTAACCGGTACCGGTTAATAACCGGTTAATCAAGTATAAAACTCTAACTGGTGGAACCGATTTCGGTTATTTATAA
>JAOXNX010000031.1:23838786-23852553 GCA_028566075.1 Solidago caesia
GTAAGAACAAATCACGCCAACATTATAATCCAATCTCAACCATCAAATTTTTTAATCCTACGATCCACATCATCCGAACTCTCATGCTTATCAATCAACCCCCCCAACTTACTTTCTCTTTTTACCACTCTCCATTCTCTCTTTTGTTCATCGAAATATGCCCTGAAAATTACTACTTACACTTTCTTGTATATCCAATCTATACACACAATATGAATAATTAGTAAAGATTAAAACTTTTCTTCTTTTTTTTAAAATTGATATAATTTTTTTCATGCGAAAGTTGTGATGATAACTGATAGTTATTCAAAGATGATGTCTGATATAGGAATGCGATCAGTGCTTTCTAATAATATAATTAGTACTAATAATAATAATAATAATAGTGATCAGTTAAATATGTATCGAAGTGGGTCAGCTCCGCCGACAGTAGAAGGATCATTAAACGCTGTCGGAGGATTGTTTGGCGGCGACGGTGGGTTTTCTGGAGATGAAATAAGGTCTGATCCGGCTTACATTTCTTATTATTATAATAATGTGAATTTAAACCCTAGGCTTCCGCCGCCTTTGTTTTCGGAAGAAGATTGGCGGTTTTCGCAACGTTCGGGTTCGTCTGCTATTGGTGATAGGAGGAAAGTTAGTAGTAAAGATGATAATGGGAATAGTAATCGGTCTTTGTTTGCTACTGAATTAGGGTTTAATGATGGTAGTAAAGAACCCGAAACTGCCGAATGGGGCGGTAACGGGCTAATCGGGTTAGGAAGTAGGCAGAAGAGCATTGCAGATATCATCAAGGTTTGGAAATTTGTATCTTCTTTGGTATTTTGTATTAAAGTTTTGATCTTTATGTTTATTTTAGTAGTTTTTTATTCTGATTGTGAATACATGTTTGGTTATATGAATGTAGGATGATATAAGTCAAGTAGGATCTATTTCTAGGCATCCGTCACGTCCGGTTAGCCGTAACGCATTTGACGACAATATTGATGATACCCATTTTGGGATTCATCAAGATCTGGTATCTATGGAGTCTGCTTTACGTTCTAACCCGAACCATCCTCATAGTTATGCGACTGCAGTAGGTGGTTCGTTGTCTAGAAGTAGTACTCCTGACCCGCAGCTTGTGGGTAGGATGGCTAGCCCTCGGATACCTGCTGCTGGAGCTAGGGTTAGCTCGGTTGCACCTGAGCATGCGGATCTTGCAGCTGCGTTGGCTGGTATGAGTATATCTGCAGATGGCATGGTGCATCATGAAAATGAGATTGATGATCATAATACTCGTACGGAAAATTCGTACTTGAGTAATAAAGGCTTGTATCCTAATATGGGCAACCGTTCCTTTTCAACCGATTCACAAGGATCGCCAGTTAATGCACAGTTGAGGGCAGGTGGTTCCCCACGCTACCAGAATGTCGATAGTCCAAATTCACCGTATTATGGGCTAGGTGGTTATATGATGAATCAGGGTTCACCATCCATGATGGCGAACCAGATTAGTGGTGGTAATATGCCTTCATTATTTGAGAATGGCGGGTTTGCTTTGGGACCTAATGTCCTAGCTGCGGCTGCAGAGTTGCAAGATCTTCGATATGCTGCTGCTCTTCTGAATGATCCAACAATGGAATTATTGGCTCTTCAGAAAGCTTATCTTTCGGGCCTCCTATCTCCTCAAAAATCACAGTATGGTCTTCCCTATTTGAACAAATCTGGTGGTTTAACTAACCATGGTTACTATGGAAACTATCCCACTAGTCCTCTGGGTGGCAGTCCAGTCAGACATGGGGAGAGGAGTCTTCGTTTTCCTTCTGGCATGCGAAATTTACCTGGGGGTTTCCCTGGATCATTTGATGAAAGCTTCACGTCGACTTTACTTGATGAGTTCAAGAGTAACAAAACCAGGTGTTTTGAGCTCTCAGAAATCGTGAGCCACGTTGTTGAATTCAGGTTTGTTTTGCTGCTTATGAATAAATACCAAAACCAATGTTCTTTTTGTCTGTAAACGTCTAAACGATAACCTATTTTTAATATCATCTGTGTAGTTCGGATCAGTATGGAAGTCGATTTATTCAACAGAAGCTCGAAACTGCTACTTTAGAAGAGAAAAATATGGTTTTTGATGAAATTATGCCTCAGGCGCTTTCACTTATGACGGATGTATTTGGTAATTATGTGGTTCAGAAGGTAATGTGGTGGTGTTGATATTGTTTCCGGGGTGATCTTTATGAATGTATACTGATACTTTTTCTGGTTTTTGTCTAGTTTTTTGAACATGGAACTGCTTCTCAAATAAGACAACTGGCGGACCAACTTGATGAGCATGTCCTATCACTTAGTCTACAGATGTATGGCTGCAGAGTAATCCAAAAGGTAATCATTTTATCATATTCCTTTCAATAACATCTTATCCGTGGTATCAAGTTTAATAATTTTTGTTCAGGCTATCGAGGTTGTTGAATTGGACCAGCAAAAGAAGATGGTTGCTGAGCTGGACGGTCATATAATGCGCTGTGTACGTGATCAAAATGGGAATCATGTTATTCAGAAGTGCATTGAATGCATACCGGAAGATGCCATTCATTTTATCATATCTACATTTTATGATCAAGTTGTTACATTGTCAACCCATCCGTATGGTTGTCGTGTCATACAGGTTAGAAGCAGACTCATTCATGTTTATCGGACATTTGGGTCACTGATTTGGTTTTCTTGAACCAATCTTGATTTTAATTTCTGAAAGTTTGACCTAACAGAGAGTCCTGGAGCACTGTCATGACCCAAAAACACTGAGCATAGTGATGGATGAAATTTTGAAATCTGTCCGTATGCTGGCACAAGATCAATATGGAAATTATGTTGTTCAGGTCTGTGTTTATAGATGATAAAACTTTAACCTAATATTAGCTTAAACTTTATTTTGTGAGCTTTTGGAAAGATAATTCACAGGTATATGGAAGGTGTAGTTCTGATTTATGTTGATGTTCTAATTGACAGCATGTGCTGGAACACGGACAGCCACATGAACGTACATCTATAATCGATCAACTAGTTGGGCAGATAGTTCAGATGAGCCAGCAGAAGTTTGCTTCCAATGTTGTGGAGAAGTGTTTGACTTTTGGTACACAGGAGGAACGCCAGACCCTAGTGACTGAGATGCTAGGTACCACTGATGAAAATGAACCGCTGCAGGTTAGTTTACTAAACTGTCACATTTTTTTGTTGAGAAAGAACACAAGTTTCTGATGTTTTGTTTTGTATCAGGTGATGATGAAAGACCAGTTTGCTAATTACGTTGTACAGAAAGTGTTGGAAACTTGTGATGATCGTCAACTTGAGACGATTCTTAATCGTATTAAGGTTCATCTGAATGCTCTGAAAAAGTATACTTATGGGAAGCATATAGTTGCTCGTGTAGAGAAACTTGTCGCTGCTGGAGGTATGTTCGTTTATACAAACGTTTGTGTTTGACCAACATAGTTCCTAAATTACTTTTATCTGTTTTCAGAAAGGAGGATTGGGATGCTGGCAGGATATGCTGCTGCTGCCGCTGCCGGTTCTGCTTCAGCGACTACTTAGGCAACATTAGAGAGAAGAGAAGTTGTACAGCTAACTGAGTCTCAACTGCGGATGCTTTGTATTTGTTAGTTTCTTTCACTTTATTTCCCAGCTATGACGCTCTTACTTCCGTTTTCTTTGGATATGTAAGAGCAAAACTTGAAAATAAAAGGGTTAAGTGTTGGTTTTACTGTAACGTATGGAAAGTTGTACATTGTTAGTTTGAGGATATACCTAGGAATGAATCCATGGTTGAGAGGGTGAAACACGCCCGCGTGGCCAGAGAGAAAGTACATGTGTACCGTACAAGTTGTTTTAAGCCTGTAAAAAAGTGGAATATAGAACCATGTTTTTTTATGTTTGTGTTCGTTGTGAGGGAGGCGCAGAGGCTGTGGTGTATTAGGAGGATCATAATTTCTTGTTTGTATGAACTTCTATCTTTCGTTTATTTAGATAAACATTTTCTTTATATATGATTTCTTGTGCTACTTGATTAATTTCATTTATTATGGTTTCCATGTTAGTAATATGCATCTACCAATATAACTAAAACAGAATTGAAGCTTTCTTTGATCGATAAATAACGTTTCCATTGAATGACACGGGTCATATTTAGTCTAAATAAATTAAAGTTCTAAATTTATCATTATCTCACAATTATTAAATAAAGTTGTTTAATAATATTATATTACCTATTTACTTAAAACATATCCATCATAAACATACCATATATTACGTTAAACACTAATTTTTTTAAAGACCGACCTGTTAATCTAAAATTCCTATTCCTTTTTAAACAGCAACCGAGCTAAGCTGGATGTATGTAGTTGATAAAGTCAGAAGAACACTTACGGGCTGGTGAATCAAACCACAATTTCTATTATCTGTCTTACATTTTGCCGATAATTTGTTAATCATACCTCTTAAAATATATCTTGGTTGCATGCAGTGTGATTTGTGTGTTGCTTTTTTATTTTTTAACGTCTTACAATTAGATTATCCAAACTCAAGCAACACTTACTTCTATCAAGTTACAACCTTAACTAGACGAGACCAGTTGGATCTAGGTGTTGTTTGAAACGAGATTGTGCCAATATCTTAGTACATTATTTTGGAGACGTGTGATTGCACATTATTCGGTTTCTAGTACATTATTCTGGAGATGCCAGTTTCCTAGCTATATCTGTTTCTTCTTTTGCCATGACTATTATCAAAAGTCAAGGACAAACATTGTCACTTTTGGTTTGTATCTTAATAATCCGATTTTTGTCACGGTCAATTATATGTCGTCCTTTCAAGAGTTAAGAGCAAAAAATGTTTGAAGGTTTTAGTATTGGACAAAGATGGGAAGCTTACCAATTTTACAACTAACGTGGTTTTTAAAGAAGTATTAACAGATCTGTAATTCTCATTGAATTAGATATTACTTTAATGGTTTTGTTTCTTTTTTTTGTTTCTATGTTTTTTTATAGTTAAGTTGTGGCTTTGAAAACATTTGTAGTCTTTTATTTTATATAGAGTTTTCATACGTAAAATATATCTTAACCCACTTTTACTACAACAATGATTTTCAGAATTGTGCATAGCACGAGTTTAATCTAGTTAATAATATGCATCAACCAATATAACTAAAACATAACTGAAGCTTTCTTTGATCGACGCATGACGTTTCCATTGAATGACATGAGTCATATTTAGTCTAAATAAATTAAAGTTCTATATTTATCGTTATTTTATTATTATTAAACAAAGTTGTTTAATAATATTATATTACCTATTTACTTACTTTAAACATATCCATAATAAACATACCATATATTACATCAAACAATAATTTTTTTAAAGACGTTTTAATCTAAAATTCTTGTTCCGTTTTTATTTTATATGAATTGAACAAAAACTATCAAATTTTCGTGTATTTTCAAGTTTTATTTTACGCAAAAGTACGTCATTCAATCGAGTCAGGTGGGGAACTTCATTTTCATCAAAATTTTCAATATTACGATATACCTTTTCCACAATCATGAATTTCTTCATGTTTAACATACATATGTTGTATGTCTTGGGCGGTAGGTTTTCTTCAATATCTTGGACCATATATATCAATAACAAGTTGGCAAAAATAATCTGAATATTCTTGAGAAGTTCTTTCTGATATCTTTAAGTATTCGTCAAATGCATCGGGTTGGTTTTGTATGCCAGTTGACGTATGACAAACTTATATAGTGAATTGGGGTAAAACCCAATTGATTTCTGCAATCGACTCTTTGTACAAACCAATTATTAGTGTCATTTGAAATACATTCGACGACGGTGAGAAATAGTCGTTTACTCATCCAGAATCTTCGTCTGAAGTATCCGGAAAGTAGCTTGTTGGGCCATCAATGAAGTAGTCACACATCACACATCAGTTGATCATTGGCTCCGCTTCGACCTCTAAAAATATACCTTCTTCTGCGTCTAAGTGGCCTCGATCTTTCCGCTTCATCATCGGTCGATTGAAGGACTAAATTGATAGCTTGATGAAAGAAAAAGAATACATCTCTGCTTGATTGAATCGATCGGGGTACCCACTCGGGCACCCCTCTCTTGCTGCTGACAGACAGATCGCTCCCTTGTGCTCGCTTGATGCTGCCTCCCCTGTTGGGGAGAGATCGCTTCGCTTGTTTTAGTCTCCCTCGGGTCGACTCGGCCCCTCGAGTCCCAGTCTCGGGGCCTCTGGGTTTTTGCCTCCCCTGTTGGTAAAATATGGTTTTGGACGTGTGAAGAATGTTAATAGATATGGAGTATTTATATAGGTGAAAAAGGGGGGAAAATAAAAATATAGAGACCGACTAGTTAACGGGTAGTGTTTAAAGAAAAATGTTTTTTGTAAATAACATTTCTAAACGCTTAGGGGAAAAAAAAACCTTGAACGCTGACGAACGACGAATCAACCCCTAAAGGCGAAACACACTCGACCCCAAATTGGAGGCGGGATGGGGAAGCCAATCGGCGCCGGACGCCGACCCCGATTTGGTCCCGTGCTCTAACCGTTTCCGGTCCAGTAACAAGATCGGGTTTGGTTTTTAAAAAACCAATTCATGGGGAAGTTTAGTTACAAGTTTTAAGTTTGAGCGTTTACGTTGACCGCAATATCGGGTAAAATAAGTAAACCCGGGTTACAAAATAACCCGTCCGTAACCGGTCTATCCGCTTTTCCATCGATTCATCTTCAAACTATATATTAACCCTAACCCCCATAACTCGGTTTCCCCAGTTTTCCAACCAAATAATTTAATAAAAATTCAAGTAAGTTTCCATCAATTCATCCTTTTTATTTGTTTATATTATTTGTATTTAATATTTAATTAATCCACATTCCACATACTGTATTAATTTTGTATATGTATATAATAATTGTTTAAGTATAGAATTTGGATGATCTATTTTCTTTGTTTTGTCTAATGCTGTAAAATATATGTTAGTTTGGAACTTGGTTGGACCGCGTAATTAAGACTCGCTTTCCCCCCGGATAATCCGAACAGAAAAACCTTATCCGTTTATGAATAAAATGAGTTCTGAATTAGAACAAGTACCAGTAAATTCACAAAAACATGATCCAGCATGGAAGCATTGTCAAATGTATAAAAGTGGTGATAAGGTACAACTTAAGTGTATATATTGTGGCAAAATGTTTAAGGGTGGCGGGATTCATAGAATCAAAGAACATTTAGCGGGTCAAAAAGGTAATGCCTCGAGTTGTTTACGAGTACAACCAGATGTTCGTTTATCAATGCAAGAGAGTTTGAATGGTGTGGTTGTTAAGAAACAAAAGAAACAGAAGTTAGCTGAAGAAATAAGTAATTTGCGTTCTGTTGATGAACCTGAGGCGTTTGGTAACCAAAGTGGGTTGAATACCGAAGTTGTGATGGTTCCTGTTAGTGAACCGATTGACCCGAGTTCTAGTATGTTAGTGAATTATGAAGAAGAGGGTAGTGGGGGTAGTAAGGGAGGTAGGAGAAAGAAAGGATGTAGAGTTAGAAAAGGGTTGAATGCGTTAGCTGTTGGTGATATCGTGAATGATGATTCAAAACGTGTTAACCATCAAGTTAGTTTAGCTATTGGACGATTTTTGTTTGATGCTGGTGTACCTTTAGATGCTGTGAACTCTGTCTATTTTCAGCCTATGCTTGATGCTATTGCTTCACAAGGGTTGGGAGTTGTGGGACCGTCTTATCATGATCTTCGAAGCTGGATTTTAAAGAGTACGGTTCAAGAAGTGAAAAGTGATGTTGATCAATGCATGGGAAGTTGGGGAAAGAGTGGTTGTTCTGTTTTGGTTGATGAATCGGTGTCAGATAATGGTAAAATGTTTTTGAATTTTACAGTGTACTGTCCTGAAGGGCTAATGTTTCTGAGGTCTGTTGACGCAACCGACATTGTGGATTCTACTGAAGCTTTGTTTTCTTTGTTTAAGGAAGTTGTTGAAGAAGTTGGAGTCAGAAATGTGCTGCAAATTGTTACTAATAATGAAGCACGTTATGTTGAAGTAGGGAAACAAATTGCTGATAGTTTCCCTACTGTATTCTGGACTCCATGTGCAACTCATTGTGTGGATTTAATATTGGAAGATTTCAGAGAACTTGAATGGATAAGTACGATACTTGAACAAGCTAGATCAATATCAAGATTCATTTACAATCATAGCCTTGTTTTGAACATGATGAGAAGGTATACTTTTGGCGTTGACATCGTTGTAGTGGGGCCAACACGTGCTTCGACAGATTTCTCCACGCTGAAACGTATGGTAAGTGTCAAGCACAACCTCCAATCCATGGTAACCTCAGAGGAGTGGATGGAGTGTTCATACTCCAAGAAAGAAGAGGGATACACTACATTGGATTACATTAGCAATCCATCTTTTTGGTCCATGTGTACAGTTATCACCCATTTAACGGATCCTTTGTTGAGACTCTTAAGAATTGCCAGTGGCAAAAAGAAACCAGGAATGGGGTATGTTTATGCAGGGGTGTATCGGGCAAAAGAAGCAATCAAGAAAGAACTTATCGAAAAGAAAGACTATATCGTTTATTGGAACATAATAGATCGTAGATGGGAACAACTTTATCGCCATCCTCTTCACGCTGCAGGATTTTATCTTAATCCGAAGTTCTTCTACAGTACTGACGGAGATATACATCTTCAGATCAGATCATCAGTTTATGATTGCGTTGAAAGGTTAATTCCTGACACTACAATCCAAGATAAAATTGTCAAAGAGACAACATATTATCGTGAAGCCGCTGGTGATTTTGGGAGGAAAATCGCCATAAGAGGCAGGGATACCTTATTTCCAGGTAAGCCTTTGCTCTCTAAGCCTGTCAGTTTTTTTTTTCCCTTTATATTAGTGTGGTGTTCTTAGCTATTTTTAGACTAATCATTTTCTGTCTATTGATCGCCATAGCCGAGTGGTGGTCAACATACGGAGGGGCTTGTCCAAACTTGGCTCGTTTAGCCATTCGTATACTTAGTCAAACTTGCAGCTTGGCTGGGTGTAAACCAAACAAGATCTCTTTTCAACAGATTCCTAAAACAAAGAATTTTTTAGAACACCAAAGGCTCGGTGACATCGTATTTGTTCAATATAACATGAGATTAAAGCAAATGTAAGACCCAAAACTTTCTTGTTTATTTTGAGGCAAGAACCATCCCTTACTTTCTTTTTCAAAGAGGAAAGAATCTGAAATGCAAGTAATCTTCTAGGTTTCTCGATAAAGAGCAGGACAGCCCTGATCCCATTTCATATGACAACGTCCATTCTGTTGAGGCTTGGGTAACCGAGAGGGAGATTCACACAGATGACATTAGTAGGTCTGATTGGATGACAGTGGATCCACCGTTGGGTAACATCATGGTTTTAGGACCCCAAGTTGATGATATTGAAGCCCTTGGTGAAGGTACTTACAACTTTTGTTTTATCAAGAGATAGAAAAAATGTAAAAGTGTAAAAGTAGTCGCTGCATAAACTTGTGCGTAGACTGTAGATAGTTTATTGCCTCTTGAGAAAATATATTCCTTTCGCAAGCCTTAATTTACAATCTTCTCTGTGCAGGGTTTGACGATCATGAAATTTTTGATGCGTTGAAAGATAAAAATGGTGAAAATAATGTACAACTCAACAAGTAGATAAGTTTTGTTAGCTTTCTTTTGTTCTTATCATTCTTAGTTTTGGACATCATATTCTTTCAAAATTTGAAAAAATTGATAAGATCTGTATTCTGTAATGTAAATGATGTTGTAATTGATACATTTTTGTCCCAACCGGTTCTTGAAGTTGTACGGTTGAGCACATAACCTTCTTGTTAAAAGAGATGGGTATTGATACAATCCTTGATTCTGACAACAAAAAGCCTGCAACTAGTTGCAAGCAACAATCTACATAACTAAAATATAGAATGATAAAAAATCAAATATAAACAAGCCCAGCAATTACAAAACCTGACTTCTAAATTTGCTCTCCTCTGTGTTGGAGATGGAGAGAGGTGAAGTCAAACCCGCTTCAACATCAACATACTCGTCCTCAACTCCCGCTGACCAGTTGCTTACTTTGTCTAAAAAAGAAGATGGATAAGAATGCACATAATCCTCAAACTCCCACCCTTGACTACCCCTTTGACCGCTCTCACATGGCGGAGCTAACCTTTCCGGCAAAGGAACCTCCCCTTCCAAGTACCTAACGACCTGCCTCATAGGAGGCCGTGCTGAAGGTGCATTGCTAGAACACATTAACCCTAACTTTATAACCACCAATGCCTCCATCTCATCGAACTCATTTTTTAACCTCGAGTCAACCACCTCAAGAACGGCATCTTTTGTCCACTTATCCCACACCCAATCCACTAAAATGAGCTCCTCGGGTAACGCCTTTGGCTCAGTAGGTCTCCTCCCACAGACAACCTCTAACAGCAAAGCCCCAAAAGCAAAAACATCCGAGTTTGTGGTGGGCTTTCCCGTCCGAGTCAACTCAGGAGCCAAATAACCCAACGTGCCCACCACTTTAGTGGTGCTAGAATTTGATCCATGTTCGCATAACTTAGCCAACCCAAAATCACCTAAACGGCCGTTTAGTTCTGAATCTAACAAAACATTCCCAGCTTTGATGTCTCTATGAAGCACGGTTTGCTCCCATTCTTCATGTAAATACAACAATCCATGTGCTACGTCTTTTATGATATTGAATCTTTGCTTCCAAGTTAAATTAAATTTAGCACTATCATAAATATACTTATCTAAGCTACCATTAGCCATGAAATCATATACAAGCAACAAATCTCCTTTCTTTCTACACCAACCTAACAATTGAACCAAATTTCTATGCCTGAGTCGACCAATAGTCGAGATCTCTGACACAAACGTCCTCATACCCTGTTGTGATTCATTTGAAATTCGCTTGACTGCAACCAAGGTTCTAGAGTTAGGTAAAACCCCTTTGTAAACACTCCCAAATCCACCAACACCGAGTAATTCATCGTTTTTAAACCCCTTTGTAGCCTTCTTTAACTCCTTGTAGGAATATCTATGGGGGCCTACATCAAGCTCCCATTCCTCAATCTCATCCACATTTTTCAATTTCTTAATCACAATAACAATACCAGCAATGGCTATGATTGCAAGAGCTAAAAGGACAGCAACTGAGACACCAATTAAGAAAACTTTGTGATTCTTTTTAGCTCCAGGTACTGAAGGGAGATTATTAAGATCAAAAGATTGAGCTTCTCCACTCATGTTAAAGCTCCATCCAAAGATATAGTGAGAGCTGGCAAGCTTACCCGTTGCTGCTGAAAACCCCACATACATAGAATCCTGTAAAATCAACGACAGATCCATGGCAACCGACAAAATTGGCGTACTGGGCTTCTCTGAAAACGGTGAAAGAGTGACATTTAGTTGGGGTTTTAGAGCATCATAATCTACCCAAGCTTGAATCTTTTTCCCGCCGTTTAAATTAAGATCTTGTTTTGTTGAATTCCCATCAACAAAAAACCCGGCTTTGGTGGATTTCTTGGATACCATGCTATTGATGTTAATGCCAACATGGTTGTCATTAATATCTGAGAATTCAAAATCTTTAACAGTATCTAACTCTATGGCGAACAAGTGGTTGGATTCTTTGCCGTTGCTGCTGACATTTAGTAGTCCAAGATACTGATTTGGTTGTGCTCCAGCGAGCCCGTTCTCAGAAAATATGGTGAAAGCTAGTCCATGGCCACCAAGTCTTTTATATTCTGGTACCATGGCGAAAACAAAAGAGGTAGAGAAGGATAGAGCTTTTTTAGCAGTCGGGTTCTTGAAAGGGATTGGGTATGGGTAGAAGCCGCGACCGATCAGCCGGGGAGTGTCGTTGGTGAGCCTGAGAATGCCAGTGGAAGTGATTTCAGCAACTCCATTCACGGTTAGATTGTCGGAGTTAAGGTTTTTGAAGTCATTGAAGATGAAGGATAAAGACAAAGATGGTGTAAAGAGAGCAAGAAAAAGAAGACATGTGAAGCATTGGTGATGGAAGGACATGTTTTGGTCATGAGAGTAGTACTAGTTTTTGTATAGTGATAAATAATGTTATATATATATATATATATATATATATGATATGATATGATGTATTAAATGGAATTGTAGCATGTGTCTCATTCAATTGGTTGAGAAGAAAGTAGAAAACATGAGATATAAAGGAGTGATGGTTGTGTAAAGTGGAGGAAATAATGGTTGTGGGTGACTAGTATTTTGATATTTCAGATTATTGGGGTTAGGCAATTGAGGGGTGGGATATTATTTTCTCTACTATTTTACTTTTACCTTTTCTGTCCTCAATATGATTTTATACATGGACATGGACATATCTCGATCAAACCTTTTTGGTACTACACATGTGCACCACACATACAAGTTGAGCGTGACCAGAAACTGATCACAAATGTGAATCAACAAACCAGAACCACGCACTTATTGTCGCGGTTATAAAATTCTTTTGAAACTAACTTCCAGTTTAGTTGGGTCGGAACCGTCTATATGTGGGTGATGGCGCATTGAAACAAAAGCATTCTAAGGTTTTTATTGTTTGCTCGTGGTTTGGTTAGGGATTGAAGAGGTTCAAATCAATTTGATTTCCTATATTTTAGGTGGCTTAATAACCACGATGTGTGAATAGTTGTATGATATACGAATAGGAAAAAAGTTCATGTGAGAACCAATTATTTTAGAAGAATTATGATAACCCTTTATAATTAATAACATATAAGGATAGTTCATATGTGAATGGTACATATAAACATATCAAGTTATATGTAATTTTACATGTTTTTTTTATGAAAAAAAATTGTTTTCACATGAACTTTTATTATATTTTATATGTGAATGAAGTCATTCACAAGTGATCTAATTTAAAATTTTAAAATTTCCGTGGTTCTCATAAAAATAAAGAGTTCTCGGAGGAACTTTTCCCAATACGAATATACATATGTTTTAAAACTAAATTATAAGTATTATGTGGTTTTCGTATTTATTGTTATGTTGTGAATAAACTTTGTAGTGATAAAGAAAACTGTGGTTAAATCGCAATATCGTACATGAAAATAACCTCTTAAAAATAATTATCAACCAACATATCTAATATTTTATTGCATGTCACCATACCCTTAACTCCCTAAAAGCTGTGATAGCAAAATTCTTAT
This sequence comes from Solidago caesia, assembly GCA_028566075.1. NCBI lineage: Eukaryota > Viridiplantae > Streptophyta > Magnoliopsida > Asterales > Asteraceae > Solidago > Solidago caesia. The sequence goes on from JAOXNX010000031.1 coordinate 23,852,049, forward strand.
CTTAACTGTCGGTATTATTTAGTGCCGTTTATATCATATGAAGGGTGTTGCACTTTCTTTTGTAACTGTAGAATATTTGTCATGCTATAATAGTTAATCAGGTGAGAATGTGAGATTAACATATTTCACACACAAGTCTCTTCTTCTATAAAATTCTTTTTAGGGTTACATGCAAATTTCGTCCATGTGGTCATTCGAAAAGCACACTTCTCGTCCCTCCCATCAAAAATAAGTTTTTTTCGCCCCTGTGGTTTTACTTCTGTTAAATAGCTTTGTCCTTACCGTTAACAAATCTACATTACGGATCATTTCTCTCTCTATACATATATATATATATATACTAGACGTATACCCCCGCGATGCAGCGGCAATGATGGTAGCGGCGGCGGTGTAGTGGAAGCGGTGGTGGCTGCGGCGGTGGCGATGGTGGTGGTGTGGTTATTAATGTATAAGGGGTAGTGTAGTTATTTTAGAAATTAAAGGGTAGATGTTGTATATTAATTTC
>JAOXNX010000031.1:23890030-23901449 GCA_028566075.1 Solidago caesia
TCGATAAATTATGAAAATTATATGGGTGTTCTTAAAATTTCGTCCTCTTTCATTAGAAAGGTCATCCGATATACTTTTGATGACTTTTTAATTTTCGGGCGGAGCCCGTCAGGTAGATCACCCCATCACAGATCATCCCCTATGACCTATCACCCCACCAGCTACCCCTTATTAATACCCTTAAGGGCTACGCCCGTACCGTATCATCATTCGAAAACTTTTTTTTTTTTGAGTGGGTTTTATTTAAAAAAAATATAAAAATTTTAAAAAAAAATAAAGAAGAAATAAACAAGGTAAAAAAATTTCTTAAAAAAAAAAAAGAAAGAAGGGAAAGAAGTTGGGAGAAATGTGTGTCTGAGATTTGACCCTTGATTTTCAACTTTTTTCTAGTTTTCATTTGATTACAACCCATTATTTAGTTACACAATGTAATAGTTGTACTTTCTAAGAACATTAACTTTGAGACGGAGGGATCGGAATATGTTTTAAACCTATTTGAGATAGTAAAGTATGCTAAACTTTTCTTGTTTAAGGTAACCATTTATCTTTGGTGGGCAATAGATTGTTATATCGTGTTTATTCAACGCTATTTGTTCTTCAACCCACTGCCCCAATCTCAATTTATACATCAATTATCATAATTTTTATTGGTCCAATTCGTGTAACTTAACTGATGAAAATTAAAATATTAAATTACTGAGACTAAAAGAATTAATAGTTTCTCATCGATTTTTATAAACTAATTATAAGAAAAAAAAGTTAAAAAGAAAAGAGACTAAAAGACAAAATACTAAATTGGAAGGCTATTATGCAAATTTCTAGTTCTTGTTACGGATTGGGAATAACTTCTTACTAAAAAATGCATATGTAAAAGGATTTGTTAGTGCTAAGTTAGATTAATTAATTAAACAACTCATGTTTTATTAAGCTGTGGTTACACTAACTAGACTCATCAAAACTGACAATTGACAGATCATATGGTTGTAGCAACTGATGATTAGGATCATGTATCTTTCAGCATTGATCCTTCACGTAAGTGATTAAGGGTTGTTTAATGATCTTTCCATGTCAAATACTCTACAAGAGAAAGCCTTAAAACCGACTATCTAATTCTGTATATATTAATTAAACAATATATGTTGCGAAAAGACGTGTTATCTTACCAATCTGTGAGTGATTAGTTGCCATCATTCATCAGAATCAATGTTTTTTTTTAACGGTATAATTATATTATAATAAACAACTAGCAAGTCACTAGAAGTTAAAAATATACAATTACAAGTCTAGAATCAACTAGGTATATATTCTGGATCATTCCCAAAACTTTAACTGCGATAACTGTAAAAAGGGTAAAAAAAAACTCGTGCTAATTACCGATAATTGCAACAAAAGAAAAAACCCTAACCACATAGGTCGTGCCACCGGTTTTCACTCCGTAATGTTTTGTTTTAGAACAAAACAAAAATGTAAAATCTATGGTACAACCAAGTTTGTCCATTGAATGCAATAACGCACAAAATAAACTCAACTAAAAATCCAGCCCACTAGCAGAAAAAGAAGAACCAAAGATGCATGCTTGAAATCACCAGCCACCAATTTTCATAGTCGACCTCAACTTTGTTCAATTAGTTTTTGAGAATTCTACAGATAAACTTACAACAAAAATTTACCTTCCACAACAAATACAAACAGGATATTGCACAATATACAACTGTTTAAAGCAAGATTTATCGTAGATGCCAAACTTTGGTTGTGAGTTTATCAGTAGCCTTCTCAAAAACTAATTGAACAAAGTTGATGTCGACTATGAAAATTGGTGGCTGGTGATTTCAAGCATGCATCTTTGGTTCTTCTTTTTCTCCTAGTGGGCTGGATTTTTAGTTGAGTTTTTTTTTGTGTGTTATTGCATTCAATGGACAAAATTGGTTGTACCATAGGTTTTTACATTTTTGTTTTGTTTTAAAACAAAACATTATAGAGCGAAAACGGTGGCATTAAAGAAAGCTCAAGTAAGTTTGTTTTGGGCTTTGGTACAAGTGAACAAGGTTCTAATTTTGGCAATTACATTATTTGTTCTGTGACATAGGAAGTCCCCCAATGAAGGGGTTTGGGCCTGGTAACCACAGGTTTGAATCTTGAAGGAGGCAAGGGTTTACCCCTATTAATTGTTGTGCCTTCGGGGGGATTAGTAGGAGGTTTTCCCCCCATCGGGTATTTGAAATAGGCATTTCCGCTTCGAGGGAGCTCTCTGGCGCGGACCCGGTTTAGACAACGTATGTTAGACCTCCCGCTGTCGAACCGCGACACGAAGCACTGATAAAGAAATTCACCTTTCAAAAAAAAGGTTCTAAATTTCAAAAGAGAAATGATATATCCTCATAAACTTTAGCATAATAATCCTCTTAATTCCTTCAAAATTTGACATGTATAATACACTTATTCTCTTTCATCATCTCATCACTTTATTTTTTATATGTGACATGATCATATGATTAGTAAGATTATTAAAAGGATGAATTAGAATAATTTATCATTACCCATTTTAAAATGTTGTTAGAATCAAATCAGGGCAATAGAAATAATGAATGGAGTTTTGAATAAATTTGAAAGTATTGTTGAGTGAATCTTTTGTTTGAGTTCGAAAATTATGAATCAAGATGTAAACATTTGCAAACAAAATTTTAGAATTCAAGTACATTCATATGAAACATTAGCCACGTTTATTAATTTAATGAATAATAATTTAGAAATTACTAGGTCACAAAGGATAATTGATGATATGAATTACTTCATTAAAATTCAAATAAGATTAAACGGGTTTCGTTCTGTTATATAAAAAGATTTATCTGCTTTAAAACATGGAATGAACCGTACGTAATGGCGATGATTTCTTTGTCAACGAATTGAATATACCAAAAATATAAGACCTTGTATTTTTGTATTTTCTGTATGAATCGGATGTAGTTTTCGTTAATAATAAGTGAATGAAATTCTAAATTTCAAAAGGTTTTTTGAATCAAATCAAGGCAATAGAAGTAGTGAATGGAGTTTTGAATAAATTTGAAAGTATTGTTGAATCTTTGCGTTAGAGTTCAAAAATTAGGAATCAAGATATAAACATTTGAAAGAAAAATTTTACAATTCAAATACATTCATATGAAACAAAAGATAATTACTTCATCCGATTAAAATTCAAATAAGATTAAACATGTTTCACTCAGTTATAGGGTAGTGATAAACTCACAACATATTTTTGCTATCTATAACAAATAGGTTACTGCGTAATGTACAACTGCTTAAAACAAGAATTGTTGTAGATGCAAAATTACATTGTGAGTTTATCACTACTTTCAGTTATATAAGAAGATTTATACGCTTTAAAATATGCATACCTTAATTAATTCGACTAAATAATAATTTTGTAGATGTATACATTGTTTCTGTCATTAAAATACCATATTCATTTATTTAGTCAAATTCAAAGAATCTATAACTACGTTGGAAAAAAAAAAGGTTAGAATATCGGGTCGGGTCGGAAGTCCACAGGTTAGGTCTTAGGGCGCCCACATCCGTGTGTAGAAGACTCGTTTGGTTTAAACTTTAAACATCATCGTGGTAACGTCAGATTGGGCCACGTAAAAGCCACAGGAAAACTATCCACGTGGTACCTTTGAGATATGAACAGCATGAAGATTTTATTTAGGAAATCAACGGCACAGATTCCATGTAATATAATGTTGAGATATCTACGTCACACCAACTACACATGTCGGATGAGTTTTCCCGTGACGGTGACGGGCAGCTGTCCGTCCCCACACCCCCCTTCTCTCCAACAGGTATAATATGGTCTCTTCCCCATTCCCTTTTTTTTTATCAATCAATAACTTGTATTTTTTTTTTCTCTATCTATCAATTTACACATTTATACATATACATCTATCTCTCTCTGGTATTGAAATTGCAAATCCATATATATATATATATATAGATATAGATATAGATATTTTGCTACTGATATTTTGATCGATATGGCTGGTATGTGTTGTGGTGTTGTGGGGGAGACAAAAACGACATCCACGGTTGAACCTAGCAGTGGACGTCAAGGCGTACGTCGCCGGGTGGACATCCAACAGCTACAATTTTTAGCTGATGCAGCTTCTAAGGTGGTCATGCCTTTGCCTGAAAGTAGCAATAGAAAAAGAAGGAAAGTTGAAATATTAGAAACGATTACTAGTCCAAAACAGGAGGAGGAGGTTGAGAAAGTTGTCGGAACATCATCGTTGCAAACATTGAAGGAGGATGTTTTGGATAAGGAAACATCTAGATTTGGTCTTACGGTTGTTTGTGGGAGAAGAAGAGATTTGGAAGATGCTGTTGCGGTTAAACCGTCTTTTTGTAAATCGGATTCACAGGATCTGCACTTTTATGGCGTGTACGATGGCCATGGATGTTCACATGTAATATATAATTATTATATTTTTATTATTCATGAGAATATATATATATATATATATATATATAATTAATTTGTACAACGTACGTGTATTGAATTGTGTTTAATTCGATCTTTTAATTAGGCGGCAATGAAATGCAAAGATAGAATGCATGAGATAGTGAAAGAAGAAGTTGAGAATTGCGAGAAACCAATAGAATGGAAAGAAACAATGGTGAAAAGCTTTTCAAAAATGGATAAAGATGTAACTGAATGGAGCAGTTGTGCTTCTAGCTCAGATTGTAGATGCGAGCTTCAAACTCCACAGTGTGATGCTGTTGGATCTACTTCTGTAGTTGCTCTTGTGGCTCCTGATAAAATCATCGTCTCTAATTGCGGTGATTCACGAGCTGTACTTTGTAGGAACGGTGTTGCTATTCCTCTTTCAACGGATCATAAGGTATTTAATGACCGTTCCTCTCGTACCAAGTTGAATTACTATTGTAAGCTATTGCGACCGTTAAAACTAACATGTCTTGTGTTCCAATATATATAGCCTGATCGACCTGACGAACTTGAACGAATTGAAAAAGCGGGTGGCCGTGTTATATATTGGGATGGTGCTAGAGTTCTTGGTGTGCTAGCCATGTCTAGAGCAATCGGTATGTTTTTAACAATAATTAATTTCGTTTAAATACAATAATATATATATATATAATCAAGATCTGAATTATAAATTTTTTTGTGACTAATTGTTCCATTATTAATTTCGCATGCAGGTGATAACTATTTGAAGCCATACGTGATACCGGAACCGGAAGTAACCGTAACGGAACGTACAGCTGAAGACGAGTGTCTTATCCTTGCGAGCGACGGCTTATGGGACGTCGTATCAAACGACGTAGCATGCAGCGTCGCTCGCATGTGTTTAAGGTCTCAGGAGGTTCCATCACCGCCGCGTTCACCCGGAAGTGAACTAAACGTGGCGCGTGGTGAGAGCTCGGACAAGGCATGTTCGGATGCATCAATACTTTTAACCAAATTAGCCTTGGCTAGAAGAAGCACGGATAATGTCAGTGTTGTCGTGATTGATCTAAGAAGAAATCTATAACAATTATTATTATGACACTCTTAATTTGTTTTTATTAATTAATAGAAATTTAAGCATTTTTTGTTGTTTGTTTAACATTGTTTCATCAAAGATGGAAAGGTTTGATGTATTGATATTATTATTACTATTATTATCATTATAAATATAAATTGTATAGTTGAAGTATAATACTTATATTTTTTTGTCGTCCTTTTGGATTATTTAGTTAACTGGATCAAAGTTAGTAATTATGTGGCCGATCTAGTCTAAGAACTAGGTGACTCATCACAAGAGTGATAGCGACGCGAATCAATTGGAAAATATTTTGAGGACCACGTAGATATGCTCAAAGATTGTTCCTATTGATGAAGCTATATACGCAAGTCGTAGTATAAGTGTATCACAAAAGTGGTATTGGTTCGTTTTTTTTTAATAAAAAAGTTCTTATTCTTAAACATATTAGCATATTATTTAACAGAATTTGGTTGTTTTATCGTAATAATTCTTATGTGGTTAAATTGTTATACATATAAAAATAAATAAATTATTATGTTTCACATATTGCTTTTTACTTTTGAGAAACATGCAAAATTAAGAGTTTCTATCTACCAATATATGAAGCTATATACGCAAGTCGTAGTATAAGTGTATCACAAAAGTGGTATTGGTTCGTTTTTTATAAAAAAGTTCTTATTTTTAAACATATTAGCATATTATTTAACAGAATTTGGTTGTTTTATCGTAATAATTCTTATGTGGTTAAATTGTTATATATACATATAAAAATAAATAAATTATTATGTTTCACATATTGCTTTTTACTTTTCAGAAACATACAAAATTAAGAGTTTCTATCTACCAATATATAAAAAAAAGATTGAACACAGCGTTTTATTTGAGCGATATGTTTTTCTTTAAATTAATATATTTAAATATATATTTCAAATACTATAAATAGTTAAAAAATTTAATTAACTAATATATAGATACAAATATCTAATATAATTAAATTATTTTTTTCACTTATTTTGCAGTCTTTATAGTTAATGCCTCAAGTAGGATTTATAATATGTAGTTTTGGTAATTTCTAACTTTGTAACCCGTAATTGTATATTTAGTTTCTAACATCTTGCTAGTACATTTATTAATAAATTTTCGCCCTTCAAAAATAAAAAATAAAAAAATTCTATTATATTTATTATTACCATAATTATCTATTTATCATTATTTTTTTCTTTCCAATTTTAATGAAAATCAAAATACATATACAATTAAGCCATTTGAAATTTTTTATTAATTTAAACAACCCAAAAATAAATATTAAAAACTTAAACTATCGATACGTATCATTATTTAAAAATATTTATCACCTATCAAACATACAATAGTTTAATTAATCAAACGTTCTGCTTGATCTTATAGTAACATCCATAACGGTAAATCAAATTTAACGGAATATTTATCTCATATAAAAATATATATTAAAACATATTGTTATTTATAATATATATATAAAAATAAAACCTATTTATTCTAATTTATAAGGCATGTTACGCTAATTAATAAATAATAACATATTTTAATAATTTTTTTAAAAATAAATCAATGATTTGGGCCTCATGTTTTTAATGATTAAAATATTAAAATGTGAGAGGTTCCCCATCTAAGCTTAGATGGGGGACAACCCCATATTCACCTTTCCCTAAATAATAATAATATATCTATGTTCATTAAGACTACCATATCAAGGGTGTCCATAGAAGATTTGTGGTGACATGGAAGATGTTTATGAAAATGTATTGTTGTGGGTAATAAGGATATCTATTCTTGGATGTTTGTAGAAAAAGATGAGGAAGAATAGAGGTAGATGACAAAAATTGGTTGAAAGAAGGAAGGAGGATTATGTGATTGTTTGTAAGAAGGATGAATATGTTATTGTGGTGGATAAAAAGTGTTTGTGGGAAAAATGAGTGAAAAACTGATGTGGCATGTTGATTAGGCTGTCCTGAAACTAATGTAGATAGTTTAACAATGTTTACAAACCTATGTGGCAGCAATAAAAACCAATAGAATTATTTTTATTTCTTCTTTCTTCATTCTCGTTTGTTTTATTAGTCCACATCAGTTTGTATGAATTTTTTGAAAACATTTATTTATAAATCTAACATTTCTTAATAAATGTGAATCGATCATATTTTCAATTAAGTTCAAATCATTTTTGATCTAAAATAAAACTGTACAAGATTTGGGAAAAAAGCAACGAGACGTAAAAAAAGATGACTTCAAGTTAATCGGTTTCAAGTTTCAGCACGCCAACGGTTTTAACTTTTAAGCGTCAAGAAGGTTGTGCTAAACTAGTAAAAATTATATTATAATTATAAATAGTAACTAAAGAGAAACAATCATTAATAATTTATAAACAGTACACAAGAAGATATGTTAAATATAGTAGGTTAAAAGTTTCATTTTATTTTATTATTGTAAATGAATGAAAGCCGTCTAATAATCTTTTTCACAGCTGTAGTTTTTCCATTGATACAATACAACACCTTTATTCGTTTATACAGTTTATATAAGTCTTTTAGTCATTTCTTCTTTTCTTTCATATCTAGGAATGGAATATCAAATCATAAGATCAGGTTTCTTTTTATTTTTAGTTTCTTTAATTAATACAAAATTCGCTTAATTCATTAACATTGTGTACAAGGAATATATGCTGTTGCCGAATATGAAAAGACTCCTAAAGTTCTAAGGTTATTACACATGCATGCCATATATAGAAACTATTTAGCAAATTTAAAATAATAATTAAACTAAAGAATTAGAAACGTACACAACTTATAAAAAATCTATTCAATTCCTTCCTAAACTTGTAAACACAAAACTAGTCGATTTGTACAACACAAGGTTTTCTTTGACAATTATACTTTCACATATAAAATTAAATGAGATGACAAAAAAGAAGGTACCTCTAATTAATTCGATTGCCGGCAAAATTATTAAAAAACACCCACCATATATATATGCATATATATATATATAATAATCGTCAATTTTTAACCGTGTGACTTTTGGCCAACTCGCATTAAGGGGGTTTTGGTTTTTATTATGGGTTTGGGGAAAGAGGGAATGAGAATTGGTTTTCAAATCCACCGCTTCTACGTAGGTTTAAAAAATATATGCTTAAGTTAATGAGTCCGATCGATACTTAATTTATAATCTCAAAATCATATATTGATCACCAAACAATTTCAATGGAAATGAAAGTCATTTATTCATTTCGATATACCCATAAACCAAACACATATATAATTACTTACCGCAACCTTATATGATCATGAATTTTTGCCGCATTAGAAGCGTTAACTACTTGATAGCTCGTCGCCTTTTGACTGTCACAATATATAGTGTGATATTCACATCCTTGAAAAAAACATTTTTGACAATACTAGGGGATCGATCGAATATGGGCTTTCCTTGATTTGAGATGCCGTCATATATATGGTGACTAGAATTACACAAGCCTAGCTAGCTCCACCATGCTGGCTTCAACTACACGTACGTACATAGTTACATATATATATATAGTTGCAACTTGCAACGACTCTTCTTGAAAGTCGTCCTAATTCATTCTTGATGTTGTCCGTCCGTAAATTTGCTCTCAAATCCACTACATTTATGTTTTGAATTTTAATGGAGCATTAACTTTCATACATTTAAATAGCAACCTTTTTTCTTTTTTTTTTTTAATTTAAAAAAAGGTTGTTTGTGATCACTCCCAATAACGTAACAAAACTTGAAATAATATTGAATCACATGTGTTATGACTTATTAATGTTATCTACACATCGGATTAGCGATCCATTAAATAAATATAAAAATGTGTGTGATAATCTATATATGTTATCTAGGGTTGAACCGATGAAGGCGGTGAGGCATGATCAGAGTGTGTAGGTTCAAATCCTCTCACTTTTTTTGTGGATCATCCTGAACCCACACACGATGATGGGAATAACAAAGCAAAATTTTTTAAATAAACACGTCAATATATGAATTATTTCATTATTCGTTATATACATATTTGGATTAAGTAATTTAACTTACGTGTGCCTTTAATATAAAACTTGGATTAAACAGAAACCATACTTCAAAGATATTTTTATTATATGATCAACTATCAAATAGCAATGTAGGAGCGACTTTAATATTCTTTTTGCATGATTTGGTTTAATTTGAGAAAAACCTAAAAGGACCCTTTTTTTCTTGCTATCAACTTCAACTATAATAATAACATAAGTTTGTATAAAAGTTGATTAACAAAATATGGTGAGTACGTGTATATACGGTGGTCCATGAAGACAGCTGAGGTGGTGTCTCTGAGTGCGTATGTGGATGGATAATGGTGAACTCTTAATCAGAATAAAGGCACAAGTCAACATCAGGTGCAGCCACGTCTACATTTGGTCCAACCCTACGGCGTCACTCTCCTCTGTGTGCTGGATTCCAATTAAATTAATCAATCATCCCATGTGGACTCCCAAAGTCCCAAGTCAATATTTATGGAGTATTTATTTAACATATCCATCCCTATACTATGCATTTGGTTGCTATTTTAGTACCGATGTTTTAAAACCTTGAACCAGTTTACTCTTTTAGTACCAATGTTTTAAAACCTTGAACCGACAACAGTTGTATTGGTTGAACCCGGTTTAACCGGCTGACTAATAACACAAAGTTATACATACAACATATATACATATAAACAAAAATATCATCAAACTTATACATGCACTCATCAAATACATGAACAAGAATAACATATGATTTAACACTACAAACAATACCATAAACAAGATTAAAAAAATAATAATCTTCTTTCCCTACTTTTCTTAATTCCCTTCTTATTTGATATCTATCATATATATATAATACACACACACACACGGAGGTTATGATACGAATTGTCTTATTATACGAAGCATGCGAAGTGTTCATTTTCATCTTTTACAGCTTATGGTTCTTCTCCTTTTCTTCCCCACCACCAACCTTCTTCCCCGCCGCCACCACCGCCGCCGGAAACTGTGATTAGAATGGACTCCGCCCTTATGGGCATTAATAAGGGGTAGTTGGTGTTTCTATAAGTCATAGGGTGTGATAGGTCATAGGGGTGATCGGTGATGGGGTGATCTACTTGACGGACTTCACCCTTAGTCACCATGGACTGACGGGTTCCGCCCTTAGCCGTCATGGCTCCGCCATGACTTAATTATCACTGACATTCATCTTAAAAATAATGACATGCATCTTAGTTCTAAGATGTATGTTTGTAGTGGTTAACACTTAGCTAACATATTTTTTAGTTAACACTGACATACAATGTCGATAGAAAAGAAATTGTTAATCTGTATGTTTTCCTATCGACACTGTATGTTAGTAATATTTTAAACTACATATTAATGTTTCACACACTTCACACTTTAAAATACTCCGTACAGTAACCTAGTAATATATATATATATCAGTGTTGAAATAGTTAAGTTATATATAAAAATGAACATAATAGCTTAATTCAATTAAAGTTAATGTACATAATTACAAGTTTAAGTGTATAAAAATTCAAATAACTATTTAGTGCAACAATTTGGTAGAAAACATAGGAGACGAGTTTGATTTATTGTCAAAAAGATTCTTTTTTATTGCCGTAAGTATGAACTCTTTAATGAGAGATGCTATATTTATAAATAAATTTTACAAATACGGTTTACAAGTTAACGTGACAATGAGTGAGAAAAAAAAAACTAACTCCATTGATTTCAGCTCAATTTATAAACTCTATTGATTCATGCTCCGATTCAAGTCCAACAATGGAGGTTTTCGCACCACCACTTGGATTATAT
>JAOXNX010000031.1:23904114-23916439 GCA_028566075.1 Solidago caesia
AACCACAAAATGACTATGATATACAAGACCTTGTCGTGCTACAACTATAGAACTGTAAAATTACAACTTGAACCTTTATCCTCTGTAGTTTTCTTTAGAGTAATAGGAACCTGAAGCAGTTTGCTTTTGATGAATATAAATAATCGAAAACTCTCATTATGAGCTGACTATGGAAGGTTTTTGTCGCATGTCAAAACTCTATAACTTGCGTGAGGTCCCTCAGCTGTATCCCGCAATGCTACACGCCACCCAATTGCCTTCCCTATCCCTACAAGTTCATCCATCACCGAAATGGAATCGCGAATGTACACACGTCCCCCAGGTCTCAGAATTCTATCCATCTCAAGCATGATGCTAGTAATGTTGCATCTAATAGTTTAACATTCACCCAAAAAAGAGAGTTAATAACCGGGGAAAAAAATGCAGATTTTCACAGCTTGGTCATCTCGCATTTAACATATCTAATATTCATGATTACCTTTTTTGCTCAATTGAGAAGAGACCAGCTGCATGCAAGAGGTCATACGTTCTTGGGTACGTATCAAATGGCTCACACCTGTGATTATGAGTGATCAAGACGGGAACATAAATATGAAATTGGCGACTACTAGTGTTTAATATAGTGAAGTAGTCATACCAATCATGCATAACTCCTAGAAGTCCACGATCATAGATGACAGGCAAGGTGTTAGGACCACTAACAGGAACAACGTTCATAACCCAGCAATCTAGTTGATTCTCAATTAAGGCTGCTGCAAAGCTGCCAAAGTAAAAAAAAAAAAGGTTGGTCCCATCGAGTTCTGGTCAGTTATAAAAGAGTCCTACGACAGGCGTTTAAAAAAATATACTCACCCTCCATAGCCCGCTCTCATGTCCAGCACATTTCGAAGCTTGTAAGTTCCCCAGCGTAAAGCTCGTACGTAGCTATCTATTATTTCTTTCCAGTATTTGGATTCTGCTTTGAACAGATCCTTTCTAGAAACGTATGCGTCAAGCTTTATACTTTGGAGCCTCTCGGGAGGATTGTTCAGTCGTTCAGGCCACGAGGTAATGTTTGCTCCAGACCCATCCTCGGGCAGTCTAGAAATACATGGCTTCAAATTAACATACCTGAAGTCAAAGTAATTTGATATGACTGACTTATTCATGAGAGCCATTAAGATTAATTGAATGAAACAATAAGAAATCGCCAAGACTGGCTTACATTCGAAAAGTTAGCGTCAAACCACAATGCCTAATCCTTATTGATAGAGTTACCAAATTATGGGTATAATATCATTGCCTGACACTCTAACAAACCCTAAACACAATCGTGCATGGACCTCAACCTATATGAGTCTAGCATTCTCTTCATTTTCCCTGCTCAGGTACGTGTAACTATGCTCACCAAATATTCAAAGGGCTGGGTAAATTTGGTGCGTAACTATGCTCATTGAACATTCAAAGAGATGGGGAAATTTGGTGTGCAACTACTTCTGGTATTTTCCCCGTTACTACAGATTTTAATCACTTTTGGTTAATACTTCATCTTTAAACTTTATGGGTTAATAAAATATTTGTAATTATGCTCCATGCATAATATTTTTATACTGAATTAAAATACATAATCACAGTTGTTCTCTGTCTCAATTCTGGTGCCCAAATAGGTTATATACATAGACTAGATCATTAGCTAAAATCCAATTTAATTGTTATCCCGGTGGAAAGTTGATGTGGATTGAAGTGACCTTACTGCAACTAGTCAAGCCCCTTATTTCTTTACTTGGGGTAACCTTCAGGCAAACATAGATGACTAGCGACTAATCGTTTTCAAAGTACATGAACACCGTTTTCAAAGTACATGAACACAAGCAAACTCCCACTCTTAGTAATAAAGTTTACAGGGATTCATACTAAAACATATTCTGAGTAACCAAAATGCATTGACTAGTGTTAGTGACGAACTAAGAGAAACGCAGAGAGTAATTGAACAGACCAGATACAATAATACCAAAAGCAAAAGTATACATTCTACTTGACAATCTAGTATCTAGTACTGATAATAAGAAAGTAAGGAGGTACAAAAAGAAATTATCAGAGAAAAGCTCCAAGCAACACATTTTGACACTGTTAAAAGTAAACTGATGAGGTTTTCCCTATCCAGGTTACCAAGGGAAGGCGAGTTTTTTTTTACTCAGATGTACGCCACCCCCAAGATTGTATCTAGCAGTCTCTTGTAAAGATGTCAAGATGTTATCCACTAGAGCACCTTGGCGATGATTTGACATTGTTAAAAGTCTAAGCAAAATATGGTAGGTAAAACTGTAATCACACGTGAAATAAGCTTTTAAACAAAATGACCAAATGATTTGTTAAAGTATATAAATTGATCAATATGGGACATCAGAGAAGAGCCACACTAATACCACAAGTGTTGCTGCCAATCTGCCATGGTCAATTATAAAAAAGAAATTGGTTGACAAAAAATTGTGCTTGCAAAAGTTAGTCACACGATCTAAAATCCCCATCATATATAATCATATAACAAATCTGCAAAATCTCCAAACTAACATTAAAGACTAAAGAACATTTGCAACTTGACTTGTAAAGTAGACCATAGAGCAGTAGAGCACAAATGACCAAATTATTTAGATCAGTCGGAGAATAGAAAAATACCAAACATCGTCTGGGTCATCTCTCTCATCACACAATGGTGGTATGGTCCCCAATTCACGATTTAAATAGCAACTGTTGTTAAGAGGTTTCTGCCATATTGCAATGTATCCTTCTTTCTTCACAAGATTCCAGCAAAGATTAGTTGTAAGGTTGGTCATCTCTGAGAAAAAGGAAAAATTGTACTCAGGTTCATCATCTCTGAGACACATGCTTTTATGTTTTGCCAAGGAGCATATTGCAAAATATAAGATAGTAAAAAATTCAAATTTCACAATTTGACCTCTTCTTAGATTTACCTCTTCCTACTTTTCAAGGTGATTGAAATTTCAAATTCAATATACAAATTAGGGTTTGATAAATGAGTTTTCTTTCAGAAACTAAGTATTAGCAAGCATTCAACAAAGATACAGATACATGCTCGGAAACACACAACAATGTTTACAGACACTACCTTCCCATTGTTCTTCCAGAAGAGGTTCATGCTTATAAACTGGTTGTGCTGCCCAAGCAAAATATCCTCCTGCCCTTAGCAATCTGTTAACCTCAAGTAGCAAAATCCCATCTTTATTGCAATACATGTATAAAAGTGAAAGGAAATTAGAATGTGCCTGATTTGGGACTCAGGACTGATGTAAACTACATGAGTCAAGAATTGGAGCTTATCAGTTTGCATGATAAGCATACACTAAAATTAACATGGGAGTAAGGGACTATACATTACTGTACCACACCTGTTCAATTTCAAATCAAACAAATTCATAAAAAAGGATGCACAATAGATCACTTATATCTCAAACATCATTGCCAGATTCTTCAAGTTATCAAATGCTGTATGTAACAGGCTTCAAGCTTTAGAGTGTATTGCTTTAAATTTGCATAAAACCGTTATCTGTTTTTGTATATGTTATCTATACTAGTGAAAATCAAAAGTAATCTAGTTTAGATAGCTCATTTCGAATACCAATTTGAAGCAATTGTAAGGTGCTTGTACAACAGCATTATCGGTACAATATCACATTACATATCAAATAGTTCCTATAGCAAAATCCTATATTATTTACATTAAGCTGTTTCATATATTATTTACACCCACGTTGCACCAGACATTCTGGGACTGCTCGCAGAAACAATACGACATAATCAATAGATGGATAGCGAGGGACAGACCCAAATGGTTCGTGATACACTTTTACTCCTTGTTGAAACCCTGTGGTTTAGTGTTGCTCGACACGTACATATAACTCGGGTAGAACTACACAATGAGATCGGCACAATGGGTGGCTAAGTTGGCAAAACATGCTTACATTTGCAACTCGCACCGAGTTGTGTTTTGTCACGGTGTTGACTTTTAAGTATCCAATGTTTGACTTTACGAAGGTTTATTAGTCAAAGATATTACATTCAACTCCTTCACAACTTTTATTGAAATTTATTGCCAAATTTTCGAAGATAGCGACCATATTTTTCGAGAATAAGAAACAACGTTTATCATTTCCTCGCATACACTCTCACTCGCACACCGAATGAACGGTGTTGGAAATGTTTATAATGATGCACAAATCCTGCTTGCACTTGTTGCGACCTAGCTATTTCGTGGTGGTTACTGAGACACCCATGATGTACTCGATCTCCTCAGATACTTCCTTCATAGAGGGTCTGTTTTCTTTTCATTCTTCCAAGCAACTCATGGCAAGGAAACCTAACGCTTTCATACCATCAATCTCCAGCAACGTAGCATCTTCCTTGAGCAGTGGGTCAATAACATCTACCAATCTTTCCTCATTTACCATTCGCTTGACATAAGCAACCAAGTTCACATCATCAGCAGGTCTGCCAAAGTCTATAGCTTTCTGACATGTTAATATTTCTAACAAGAGTACTCCAAAGCTATATACGTCACTCTTATCAGTCAACTGATAGTTCCAATAATAATCAGGATCTAGATACCCCAAAGTACCTTGTGCACAAGTTGTCACATGGGTTAAATCCGCGTGAGCAAGTTTTGACAAACCAAAATCTGCCACCTTAGCTTTCATTTTGTTGTCGAGTAAAATGTTACTAGATTTCATGTCACGATGGTAGATTGGGTGTGATGCAGAGAAATGTAGGTATGTAAGCCCCTCAGCTGTGTCACGAGCGATACCTAGCCGTTGACTCCAAGTTAAAGATTGTTTTCTTTGACCATGTAAGTGGTCAAAAAGGCTTCCGTTTGGAATAAACTCATACATCAACAATGGTTGTTTTTCAATGCAACAACCAAGGAGGTGTACAAGGTTCTTGTGGTTGACTTGACATAGGATTCGGACCTCATTCAGGACTTGATCGATGCTTTTGGTGTTACCAAGCTTGGCACATTTAACAGCCACTGTTGTGCCACTATCCAAGACTCCTTTATACACTTCACCGAAACCTCCAACACCGAGAAGACCGCTTGATGAGAAGTTGTTTGTTGCCCTTTTGATCTCTTTGCTGGTAAAGATCTTGGCTGACTTTCCACCATCACCTGAGGCCACCATCTCTTCACGCTCACGAGCAATACGTTTTTGCTCTGCTTTGATTCTTTTACAACGAATGAACATTATGGTGGCAAATACAGCTGATAGAAGTATTGTCACACCACCACACATTGTAGTTGCCACAAGTACGATTCTTTTTGGTCCGACTCTCGTGAGATCTGCAATATACTGATTGATTAATCATTGTTTCCATCTAATGCTACAAGGTAATTCAGCCTACAATCATTACCTGAAGCACACTGACCAGTAATTGTGTCCCAATGAAGCTTAGGTTTACAGAAACACCTTAGTGTACCGTCATGGGCAACCCTACAAGTGGAAGTCGATTCGCAACAATCCTGTGTTTTACACTGTGGCTCCGGAGGTGGTGCCCACATCAATTCCACTGCAGGATCGGTACAGTTGATGTGGGTGATGGTGAAGGGCAAAGAGCTGTTCAGCAGGATACCATGGGTCACATTATCAACTGTGACACAGGTGTTGGGTAAGACTTAAGAGATGTGGTTTCTGGATCACTAGCTGTTGACTTTTCGGAGAGATTGATATGATTGGGCAAGTGTTATTGAGTGTAACAAACTTCAACACACGGCCAACACACTGGATCTTGTATAACTGTCGGCCACACGTAGGTCCAGTGCTGAGTGGAAACGGGACCAGAGTAGTCCCACAATCCGGGCAACGGATAACCGGATAACAAGTAGCGGGCACTAGCAAGAAGGCGACAATTATCGGCATTCTTAATGGTAAGTTATCTGTCATTTGAATGGAGGTGATGAGACCTAAAGACTGGACCACTACACTATTTGTAGCATGGTAATTCACAGTACTCCGTATTATATTATATTTTGAATAATCCTTCATGTTCACTCATTGTTGTCCCCTATACCGAAAATGCTAGTATGATTGACACGGGTCCAAAGAAATTGAATGATGTCTTTTTTGGGATGGAAGTTTAAAATGGAAATCCCTAGTAAGAAATTTAGGGATGGAGGCCTGTTAACAACTGGGGATTAGCCGTGGTTTCTTATCATTTCTGTAACATCTTCCCTAAGACATAAAAAAGGGCTTCTTTTCTTAACCATGTTTCACGGCCACCCATGCCCCCTTAGTCCCATACATATTGTGAATCGGAAGACTGTTCATGACCAGATCTCTATGTATTTTCAAAATAAAGAATGATCCGTAACTATAACCGGAACTGTTGGACTGCACATTTAAAGTTCCCCCTAATAAACTATGAAACCCTATTGGTCTGTTAAAAATGAAAGAAAACAACAGAAGCGCAAATGTGAGATGGAAGGGTTAGGGTTGTGCACCAGGGAATACTTGGTTTACATTAAGTTTTATTGACATATATGTACAACAATGTAAGAATCAATTCCACTACTACAATCAGGAAACCTTCCAGCTCTAAAGAATGATGATCACATGCATACATCAACTACTGTATGTACATATGCATATACATGCACTCTTCTTTTTAACAAAAGAGAGACATCTACTGACCTAACAAAACTGTTTCTTGCTGTATTAAAGTAACCCATCAGGTAAGGGATTCGGCAAGAAGAAGTGTGTGCCACCAACCACATGCAACAACTCTCGGGACAAAACCTTCTATCCCAACTTGAGTTGGAATGTTACGATCTATTACATCTCCG
The DNA here is from genome assembly GCA_028566075.1 of Solidago caesia. NCBI lineage: Eukaryota > Viridiplantae > Streptophyta > Magnoliopsida > Asterales > Asteraceae > Solidago > Solidago caesia. Next base: position 23,910,944 of record JAOXNX010000031.1, read on the forward strand.
AGACCAAGCTGTCCATACTTGTTCCATCCCCAGCAGAACACCTTCCCGTCTTCAGTAATTCAAGTAAAACTAGTTAATAAATTAGGACATTCAATACTCCAGTTATTTGATGCTATATAAAAACTTGTATGTAAAAAAACAGCATGCCGAAAGCCCGAAATACATACCCGTAACAACAGCACTGTGTCGTGCCCCACAAGATACAACTTTTGCATGTTCATTTTCCAGACTAGGAGCATCCAAAAGCCTTGGCAACGTCTGACAAGATACCAGAAACCAACATGTTAGAACATGCACACCGTTATATACAGGGGTTGTAAACGAACTGAACGTCCAATGAACAGTTCATTAACTGTTCAGTGGTTAAATAAACGAACATGAACAAGACTTTGTTCGGTTCATTTACAGCCTAGTTATATAAATAACTGAAGTCTACACAATGTTTTGGGAATATCCACACAATTAAAGATGTGTGAAACTGTGAACATGTGCGTGGGCAATCTAAATCCAAATCTTCATACTTAAAAGGGCGGAGAAACCAGTTAAACTGACCAAACTTCAAAGCATGGACACATTTTTTAAATCTTCACACTTTAAGAGTGTTTAAATTTTTTTTGGATGGCCACATTTCTATTTTTACACATTAATAGAGGCAGAGTGTAGAACTTCTATTGTTTTCTAACACAGGTTTGTACTGAGCTCATAAGTTATAATTTGAAAAACTACAGAAAACTTAGAGGGAAAGTACCTCGGCTTGATCAGTGCCAGTACCCAATTGGCCAAATTGATTGCCACCAAAAGCATACACATCACCATCACCTGATATGCAGGTTGTATGCCAGAGACCTGCAGCAACGCCATGTATTGGAATGCCCAGCAATGATGATACACATGTAGGGCTTAGCTCATCATCAGTACTTCCTTGCCCACACTACATCACAGAATACACTTACAGCTTAAAATTCCGATATGCAACTGCCAAATAACTTGTAACAAAATGGAAACTGGAGAACATAGATGTAAATTCGCAAAATTATTGTTTTAGCGCCTTTCAAATAGAACTTCATCTTGAACATTCAGTCTGCTTTTTCTTCATCATTTCTACCTTACCTACATGTCGATTGGTCAGAGTAAGTCATTATCAATGAACCTCCACTAGTTTGGGAACAAGAATACAACACATAATATAATGGCAATACACATAACAAGCTATATGGATCCGGTACCACCATCATTTGCAGTTTTGCTCAATATCAATATACGACAAAAGTCTTACTAATGGCAATCTCCACCATTTCAGGGAATTTAAGAATCAAAAGACTGTGATAAGTATATACTATCATACCATACTCCAAGTGCCATAAAAGGATAAGACATTGCGGTTTATGGAACTTTAAGAGCAAATACAGAAGGAACACAAAAACAGAGAAGAACAAATATTTTCAGAGCAGGGGAACGTCACCTGTCCATAAAGTCCCCAACCAAAAGTCATTAACGCCCCAGCATCTGTACATGCATATATAAAGGGTTAAAATCTACAGGATCACACATATATATAGCAAAACTCACACCTATGTCCAGAAACGTACACCAAACTAACTATGAATAGAGTAATAACAACACTTACCTGTAATAACAGCACTGTGTCGTCCTCCACAAGCAATCCCTTTAATATAACTTCCGGGGACTCTATACCCCTGCCCTTCTGAGGCCATAGTTCCTCTGGGAAGGCCTGCAGATCTATCTTTCCCTACAGCAGATGTAGCAATGCAAGGTATAGGATGTGGAGAAGAAACCATTCGTATACGGGATCCTAAACCTAGCTGCCCCTCACCTCCATAGCCCCAACCCCATACCTGTCCGACATCTGAAACTTCAATTAAGTTAGAATACATTAAGAATATCGAAACTCATGAGTGCCATATCTATGGGTGGGATTAAAACTACCTGATAATGCCAATGTATGTCGGCCACCAGCTGCAACTGTGGCTATCCTTACTCCTGGGTTCAATGCCACCAAACAGGGCAAAGCCGAGAGCGGTTCATCACCTGATGACGAGCTTTCGGCCGCTTGTTTAGTCGATGATACACGTCTCCTCTTTGCACCTTCATCCCCAACTGCTTTACCATCAACACCAGTCGCTAGCGCGCCAGAGGATCTTGATCCTTGGGATCGAGAGCTCACTGAATACACTTGAAGATTTGGTTATTAAACAGTTCCTGCAGCTTTGGCAGTCATTGGTTTAGACTTGAAATGACATTACCTTGTTCTGTTAAAAACGGGTTCTGCTTCTCAAACAAGTCTTTATCTTGACTCTGAGCCGTGTTTGGGTCTCCAACAACTTTCCCAGACGGTACACATTCTTTCCATCCCCATGTATAAACCTCTCCTGCCACTGCAGACAAAAAAAAAGTAAGGTATATTTGCAAGGTTTCAAATTGATATATCTGAACGTTATAATTCAAATACAGATAAACGTATGAAAGTAATACCTGTTACACAAACACAATGTGCCCAACCTGCGGCAGCTCTCACTAACGAAACTTCTTTCGGAAGAGGAAAAGGTTCTGGTGTTTCCTTAATATAAGCAAGTAAAAAAAGCTGCACATTAGCTTCTTTCAATATGAAACTTGACAAATAAAGAAATAGATATCAAAGCTACATTTCAATACCCCATGTTTCCCTGATGTCAGGTAGCTTTGACCGAGATCATCTGTCGAACCCCACGTAACCAGCTTCCCTGTGTCTGAACAAAGAAAGGATCAGTGAGGGAAATGATGCTTAGAAACATATTTGAGTTATAAAACGTTTATTAATAAGAAACACGTGAGCATTTAAACTCCCTTTTTGACAAGGTAGTAGTAACTCAAGCTATGAGTCTCTTCAATTCCAACCTAAGAAGCAACATTTCATAATTCGAGATATGTTTGATATCTTAAATCCAAGAATCACCACTCAAAGTCTAATATGAACACAAATACAAATGTACACATTTGATTGATTAACAAAAAATAGCTGAAATAGCTCATTTGTTGTATTAAGCCAATGTTTTTACCAAAACATCATTCAAAAATTCATGATTTTTAGTCCGTAAAACCGTCCAGTCATACGAATCCCAATCAAGTTCTTTAATTTTCAGCTAACAATGTGAAGTAAAAAATCTCAAGTAACTAAACACAAGGAAGAAAAAGACAACGGCTTGTTCAGTAAAACAAAATATTTCAAATTTTAATCTTAAATTTTCACAAAACACTCGCATTATCACTGTCAACTAACACTCTGCCACAAATTTATAAATAAATATAAAAAATCCAATAAATTTTATATACATTATATTTTAGAAAAACCAATTTACTGCATTTTCTTTTTATTGCAAATTACTTGAAGTTCAGAATTACATAAGAATTTGAACTTTTAAGATGTAAAGAAATGAAATAAAAGTTATAAATAATAATAATATTTTTTTTTTATAAAAAGAAAAGAAGATTAACTAACTTGAAACAGCCAAATTTACTACATTTTAACTAATTTTATTGCAAAATACTTCAACCTAAAAATTTAAACTTTAAAGTTGCACAAAGATGAAATAAAAGATAAATTTATTTACATTTTGACTCTATCCTTTTGTAAAAAAACATAATTGCAAATTAATCCAAAATAAAAACTTATACTTTAAAATTGCAAATAAAAAAATTAAACAATTAAAAATTAAAAAAAAAAAAAAAATTAAAATAAGGAAAAACCTGAAATAGCCATAGCAAAACCACAGCCGCCGCCACAAACATCAGTGAAGAATCTGCCAGCATCGATTGACGGCGGAAGCCTAACTTCAAACGGCGATAATAACGGCGAACGTTGCGGTAAGGCTCCTGGTAAATACCCCCACATATATACCATCACACCCTTATTTTCCTTTTCATCACTTTTTTTCTTCATTTTCACATCTTCATTTTCAACATTCATTTTCTTCTAACAAATTAATTGAATTGGGTTGAAGTTGGTGTGTGGGAAGTGTTAAATAATTAGTAAGCCACCCCTAAAAAAAATTGATTTACATACAATTATTAGAAAGAAAGAAAGGAAGGAAGAAAATGGGCGTATCAATTTCACGGGGAAGAAGGTGCCACGTTGGATGCTCACGTTCCACGTGGATTCATTATTAGCCACAGGATTGGTTAGGTTTATTCTCAGCCACGAATTCCCTAGAAGGTCCCAGAAGGTCGGTTTTTTGACATTACAACACCCCATATTATTAATTTATTATTATCATCATCAGCTTAATTAAGAGCGTTTTTTGGTTAGTTGGTGTGTCTTCATTTATTTGCTGCCACGTGGTTATTTAAATATTATTAAAGTCGAGTCGGAAACAAATACTGAAGGTACCCACGTCTCAACCAATAGTCGTTTACTCGTCTCCGATTGGGCCGTCATAGCCTTTTGAATTTTTGAACGTCTTAATACATTACACGACACGATTCACTCAAGGCCATATAGCATTTGAATGTTTTAAAAATCATTTTTAGTCTAGACCTTAAACGAGTCGAGTGGAGTTCATACTCCGCTAAACTCGCGGCTTGAGCTCGTTTATTAACATTTGAAACTTCATGTTTTTTAAAAAAAAAAGGGTAAGTGTCAGGGAACCCTCTGATCCCTTAGAGAATATTTTCTCTCAATCTAGCGACCTTGCAACGCTGCCTGGCGGTGACTCCCCAGAAGCCTTGGTTGGGCCTAATCTACCTTCGGCAGGGTTCGAACCCGCCATTAAGTGAGTGGTTAACAATTTGTGAAACTTCATGTTTTATTATTATACATTTAGAGTACTCACAATGGTATTACCACTAGTCCTAGTCAACGTTACATTAAAAATCCCACAACCACTTATCAAGCACTAAGAACATCAAGTATGTAACGCCACATTAGCTTCCATTGTTTAATTAATTTTTGGTCGTTATACATGCAGAACGCAGGACACCACTATTTTTTCTATTTTTTTTATGTACTTTTAAAAATTAGTTATTTTTTAAACAACCTTTTATTCAAAAATACAAATAACAATATAATTTTTTTAAGTTTCAAACTAAGTTACCTTTTTTATAAAGAAAAAAGAATTTAGGGTGTAATTATAAATTTATTTTAATAAATGAATACGTTATCTATTCGGATAGATACGAAAACACCGTAGCATTAAAACCAATCAAACTTGACAACTCAACTTTTTGTTTCACTTCTTTTTCTTCACAAAGAAAACTCATTTCAAGAAGCATCATCGCTTCTATTTCAGCCCAAATAGAAGAAGAAAAAATTGATCAAGATTTGATCTTGGAAAATGAAATTCAAGAAAATGAAGTTGCCGGCGCCGGCGTCGGAGGTGAGGAAGAGTATACTGAGCTATCGGAAGATGCCATGCTTGAGATGCTGAGATTTCTGATATCATTTCTTCATTATGTATACGGTTGGGGAAAAAAGGAAGAGAGGGGGGGGGGGGGGGGGGGACG
>JAOXNX010000031.1:23919209-23930988 GCA_028566075.1 Solidago caesia
TGCAGGGTCAATATCGTCTTTTCACACAACATAGGACCATTCTTGCAACTTTTACCAACTTTTTATATACATATATAATTATATATACATATAAATTTTCTTATATTTATATCTATAACTATATCTATACCTGATAAAAAAAATACATACATATACATACATATATCTATATCTATATCTATATCTATATCTATATCACAGTCACACACACACAAAACACATACATACATAAGAGTCTGCAACAACTGCACCAACAAGGGGCATAAAAGTGTTCCACCTCCACTATCTGTTCTCCACCTTTGCATCTTCTCTTCTTCTAAGTTCTAACCCACACACACAAACAAACACATATATATAATCAGACGCCGGAGTTAACTGTGAAATCCGGCCGGCGGCCGGAGTTGGATACCCACAACAGACGCCGGAAACAATAATATGAAAGAGAAAAAGACGACGGCGGCGGTGACGTACACGGGTAGCCGGCAACCGTCGCCGTCTTTCCGATGAAGAAGGGGGTCGGGCCGCTGAAGAATAGGAAGATACATATATATATAAACCCACAATCACAAGTCGGTCAATATATATATATATATATATATATATGTATATCTATACATATAACCTTTTTCAAATCGTCTCTATGGCATCAGATCTGTATCACCGCCACCATCCTCCATCAGTTACCGCCACCATCCTCCACCTGTTAATTTCTTCGATTGGGTTGCTTTCTTCGAATGCGAAATCAGTGATTTCAAATCACTACGAGGCTTGGTTTCGATTTGTTTTTTTGTTTTGTTTTTGGACCGGCAAGTTTATTAAGGTACAAGTTGTATTTCATACTTTAACTGGTTATAATTTTTGATTTATGATTTTGCTGTTGTTGCTGTAGATATAGATTATAGATATGGATTTGTGTTGAGTTTGATTTTTTTGATTTGTATGGAATGGGATGTTACTGCTATTGTATAGATGTAGATATATAGATATATAGATATGTATATGTATGTATGTGTTTTGTGTGTGTGATTGTATCTATATTATAAATATAATAAGATTTATATATATGTATATTTATGTATTTATTTGATCTGATATAAAAAGGGGGAAAGGGATGTGTGGGGAAGGTGGGGTGGGAAAGTACTGAAATACCCCTGCACGTGATGGCCACGTGACACTTAACGGCCCTCTTTAACGGATCCGTCAAAAATGGACCAGTTTTGCAAAAAATAGTCAAAATAGGGACCCCCATTGCTAGTGAACTTGAAAAGGGACCCCCCTTGCTAAAACGTACAAACCACAGGGACCAATCTTGCAATTAACTCTTTTTTTTTTTAAAATAAAAACTCACCAAAATTATTTTTTTTCTTTTCCAAAGGGCATAGCCCGTATGGCTAAAGCAGAGCCCTTCAGTCTAGAGTAGAGCCATGACGGCTAAGGACGGAGCCCCGTCAGGTAAATCACCCATCACCGATCACCCCCTATGACCTATCACCCCACCAGCTACCCCTTATTAATGAGTGGTGATATTCGTACCATTCTTTTTGATAAATCTACCACAGTTTACAACTTATATAGCAGAGTATACAAGTTATTAATGTAGCAATGTAGTAAATATATATAAAAAAAAAATGGTACGAATATCATCTCCCCTTATTAATACCCTAAGAAGAATGGTTAGAAAAACTCATTTTAGTAACAAAAATCTTTTCATAAACAGATGTATTATAAGAAAGTTTAAATGCATTAAAATGGTTACTTTATAATAGAAAATTTAATTCAATAATCACGTAACACATGACACATTTGAGTAAAATCCTATATAAAAAAATTTCTTAAAAAGGAAGTCAGATAAATTTCAAGTAAAAGTTAAAATTGGAGGTTCGATCCAGTTGGACAATCCAAATATCCAATGTTGAGGTAAACAGGACAAATAGTCTGCCAAATTTCAACTCCTTTGAATTTCAGGTAATTAACTAAATAAAATTCCATATTAGCTGTTCAAGAGTTAGATAGAGGTTTTTTTTTTTAAAAATGGATATCATTAATTATTCTTATCTTATTTTGAAAATTATTAGGCCCCTTCCTATCCTGATGCCATCATCCCCTCATTCTCACTGTCACATCAGCTTTCTCTCTCCAAGACACACCCAAGAACTACCCCTTCCTATCATACCCCCTTCATCATCTCATCCCCAATTAAATATATATATATATATATATATATATATACAAACACACAAAAGCTCGTCAATACATTTCGTAAAAACGATGGGGGAAGATGATGACCACCCACGATGGGGTGGTACCTATGCCATCCTTCAATGATGAGCTTTAAGAAGGGGGTAAGAACTCCCCATAGGGAGAGGCCTTATGGGTTTTGCTAATGACAGCCCTTAACGTGCATAAAATATTTGCACTTTTACCATAAAATTCAGTGGATAGGCTTTTGATATGGAAGGTACAAGTTTTTTATACAGGTTATTGACAGCCCTTAGGGCTGTCATTAGAAAAATCCAATTATTATATAGCTATTTGAAATGAAAAGGTCCGAAAAAAGTAACAGGATATTTTGGTTAGATTGTGTACAACTTAGTGAAAGAGACTCATTTTTTTTGGTAACCTGAATAAAAAAAAAACTACATACGTTTACCTGGTTATATAGCTATTTGAATTACATGTTTTGAATTTTACTTTAAAAAAAATACAACGTAAGTTTTATCAAGGAATGATTGCTCTTTTCTTTTATTGAACTTTCATAATGAGATTTTCATACATATATCAAACACAAGAAAAAATATTAGGACGCAATCAGTTACTTATCTATCATTTAGTTTTGAAGATTGAAAGATGTAATGTATTTTATATATACATACATACATAAAGATGCGCTACAGTTGGCTTTGAGAAATTTGCAATGGGAACGTTCCTCGTAGAAAACTGGAAAGTCATTATATTAATTAGGAGTATATTTGTTAATTTTTGTTTGCAACGGCGTGAATGGCGAAAATAAACATTTGCCCGACGTCCCTACTTAGGCCCCACATTAATCAAAGTATAACAGTATAATTCATTGTAGTTGTCATATCATATGTGCCATCACAAATTATTTTATGAGTACGTTAAGTTGGTGTGTGCCCATTTGCAACATGCATTAGTGTAAAACGTTCATTTGATAGAAACAAATATTATTTTACAATCTTAAAACCTTTTTAATTATATGTTATATACTTATATCATATATTGATATTGATTAATTTCGTTTACATGTGAACAAATGATAGACGTATATATGAAATTAATAAATAAATAAAAGAGGTTTAAAAACATGTAAAATCATATTTATTTGATTTGTTCATATTCAAATTATTCGGATGTGAACAAATTAAATTACATGCGAATAAAAGATCAATTTCCAACCCACAACTCTCTCTTTCTCTCTATTTCATTTTCACCCGCCACTTTCACTTTTTATTTCACAATTTATTCTTCTCTATTTTCCCCTTCTTAGAAGTTACAGCTATGCTTTAAATCAAATTTTTATGTGTGTCCAACTTTAATATTTAGGTATGTTAATGGAAAAATTATCATCAGCTCTCTAAATAATTCTAAAACCTAAGGTATGTCCATGGACACATGTTAGGACAATATAGATCCGCCCTTGCTACTTATTAACAATATTTAGAAAATGCAAAATGAAGTACTTGAAGATTGACCCAAAGTGACCTACCGATTATAAGATTGATTAAATTCATAAGGTTTTGAATATATGGATGACAAGCTTGATTTCCGATAGGGCTGACAATACTCGGGTCAACTCAAAAAAATCGGGTTAGGGTTGTGTTTTCTTGAACCATTAACCCGCCAACCCATCAATCTGGGTTTTTTCGAGTTTGGTTCGAGTTGATCAATTGAGTTAATAGGTCGACCTGCTAACCCGAAATTATTTATATATATATTTATATATATACAAACTATTTAACAAGTCTACCCATTAACCTATTTGACCTGAAACCAACTCGTTAACCTGAAGACCTACCAACGTACGAACTCTTTTGACCTTTATGACATTAAACCAACCTGTTTGACATGAAATAACTTACCAACCCACGAACCCAACAAACCTTTTAACATGTTTGACTTGAAACCAACCTACCAATCTGACAACCTGTTTTTAATTAGGTTGGTGGGTTGTGGATTAGGGTTGAGTTTTTCAACCTAATTTTAAAATCAAGTTGGGTTCAGATTGGCTATTTTCAATCTGACAACCTGCGAACCCGAACCCGGCGATATTGCCACCTCTAATTTCCAATTTGTGGTGTCGTTTTGTTGACTCAAATTCAAACTTTTTGAAAACTGATTATTCGTCTTTTCCCTTTTAATGCTTTTATAACCTTTGTTGCTCTCTTTATATCGCAATGTCTAAAAAAATACACGCACTCTCAGCTTTACCAAACTTTATATGTTTCCATTCAGACTTAGTTCCAGTTTTCTTTTAAAAAAGTTATCGCTTTTTCGACCAACTGCAATACATTACCGTATATAAAGACAAATAACGGAATCCTTACTTTACATTACCCCATCCAATTGTATAGAGAAACAATTCTCTCTTATTCATAAATACCAACTGAAAGAAAGAAACTGCTCAGTGTCGCCTTCTGCGGGTTTTGAGCCCCAATACCTCGACGGTGTATGTGGGAGGTTAAGATGTAGGCATACCTTACCCCTACCTAAGTAGAGAGGCTGCTTCCAGGTTCTAACTAAATGTTAGAATAAGGACCTCCGGCCTTTTGCATGGGATGGGGCTTGAACCCCTGACCTCTGTTTCCAGAGGCAGGGTGATTACCAACAGAGCCAACCACGCTGCTTTTTTAGACTTATGTATCTCTCATTCAATTCGATACTTAATTCAAAAGTTGAATGTGTATTTGACCATTTAGCGATTATTGTGATGACATATCAATCATCAATAAGATCTACATTACACATGAGAAAATTTTAAGATGACATTGTATAAGTATTTCTGTATTTGTATTTAAAAAAAAAATAAAACTAATTAATAATATGTTTTTAACGTGTCTACATATTTGAATGTAATATGGTTTATCTTTAAAAAAGGTAAAATCATTAAAGTAGCAAGTGATTTATCATTCACTTTTAGTAAACATATAAATAACTCGTCATGATTGAATGCATATATACATATAAGAAATTTCATTTCTTTCATTAAAGAAATATGTCTATTAAATATAAATTTGAATATTGCAAATATGTTATAGATTGTTAGCAAAATTATATACTGACTATGAACATATTTAGAGAACTAAATAAAAACATGACGAGTTAATCACATACCATGTTCATTCGAAAGAAATATTGTAATTTAAAAAGATAACCATTAAATAAAAAATTCATTGAAAGAAGCATGTTTTGATTATTTTAGAGACCGATACAATGTTTTGATATTTTCAGGACCGGGACCAGTACAGAACGGTACCAGTCGCACGTCCATCCCTAATATAGTTCATATTGATGACATCTTTTTAATTTCATATCTTTTTTTATCTATTGTTTTTACTATTCCAATCAAAACAAACAATGTTTTGTCTAATAACTAATTTCCATTCTACCATAACTTAAAACTTATACACGTAACAATTCCTGATAATAAACCAAACGCCCCTGATTAATAGTAAAGGTAAAACAGGGCCTTGAAAACCACTTTGGACATTGTCCTAGGTTTTCGAAAGAGTAAACTTTGGATTGGATTGGATTGGATTGGATACAAGACAAGAGAACACGAGAAACATTGAATATGTTATTGTACACTGTTCGACACTTTGCTTTAACGTACCAATCAATCAGAATTTCTAGTGTAATATGTTTCATAATACAAAAAGTTATTTCAATTAAAACTGATATGTTAAAAGCAAATACGGAGCAACATGTTTAATGTTTTATATTCTAGAAATAATCATGAACATTATCCGCTGACATATATCTCACAATAAATTTCAACGCAGGTAGTTGAGAAGGCAAATTCTATCATTGACCAGCAAATAGTCAAAGTCAACCACTTAAATCTGTCCAAAAATTCAACAATAACGACATCAAACAACACAAACATAAATAGAAATATCCTTTTCGCAGTTCTTCAAAAATCAAACCCATATACATTTTCAACCATGGCGGCCAACGGCAGTTTCACTATTATGCTCTCGGTGACACTGATCCTTACATGGTCCAATTTCGCCACATCTGCCACCCGCTGCCCGGACTGTGGTGCAACCCAAGTCCCATACCCTCTAAGCACCGGACCTAGCTGCGGCGACCTGTTGTACAGGGTCCGGTGTGATGCATCAGCAGGTGCACTCTACTTCAACTCACTTAACAACACGTATCCAATAACTTCCATCTCTCAAGCCACACAAAGGTTCACAATCCAACCATCAAGATTCCTAAACAACAACACCACATGTGTCACGTCCGATGTTTCGACACAAGGTCTCCAACTAGACCCTACCTTACCGTTCAATATCACTAGTGGTAATACTATCATGTACCTTAACTGCTCCGAATCACTTTTAAGGTCACCTTTGAACTGCACTTCCACGAGTCTCTGTCATTCATATATAAACAACTCGGTTGAAGCGTCATCATGCGGTCGAGCTCCCATATGTTGCACGTTTAGGTCGGGTGGGTCGAGTACGATGTATGCTATTCGGGTTAGGGATGGTGGGTGTCAAGCGTATAGAAGTTTTGTGAATTTGGATTATTCGTTGCCCGTGAGTCAGTGGCCTAATCCTGGAGTAGAGATACAATGGGTGTCCCCGCCCGAGCCATTGTGTAACAACCAGACCGACTGCGATTCGAGCTCTAGTTGTGGGTTTTCTGGTTCTAGTGGTGTGCGTAGGTGTCTATGTAACACTGGGCTTCATTGGGATGCTATTGAAGGAGTTTGTGCCTTAGGTAAATTGTCAAGACTTAAACTTCTACTTAATTTGTGATGTTTAGTGAATGATTTAAAAATGTTTTAGCTAGCTAGATGATTATGTGAGATTATAACTTAAGTTAATTTGTTTGACAGATGATACTTGTGAGAACAGAGGAGATTGCAATGACTCAAACCGGACCGCACTTATTGCAGGTAGCATAACGTCTCACTTTTGCTTAAACAATAGTTAAATTATGTTATTTATTTGTTAATTTATATTTTTGGGTGATATAATATCAATGGTGTATCACTTAGGATAACATTTGGGTCTGTAGCCAGTTTCATCCCTGGTTTAGCTCTTCAAAAGGCTTAAACAAACATTTAACTTTTTGATGGATTTTATGTATGGGAAAGTCGATCGAGGAAAGGTTTAGTTTTGTTTAATAGGTGCAACATGTACTAAAACAATCTAATTGTGCGGCATGTTTTATGTCAAGCCGTAAGAGGAAAATAAAAAACAAAAATAGAATGATGCGGCTAGCTCCTTTTTTTCAGCTTTGTGGTCTCTGTAAATGTTTACCAGTAGTTACTCCGTAGCATATATGTACTATACTAGATTTTAAACCGGTTTATATATACGGACAGACAAAAACCATTAGATTTTAAAATTATTATAAAAATTGATATTTCGTTATGAACTTCATATAAATTAGATGGGTCATATTACATGTTAAATGACTACATGTTAAAGTATTATATATTTAAAGGATTGCAAATATTGTTATATCATTATTTATTTAACTTACTGATTATACTTATTAGATTTTATTCTCGTATATACATAAGATAGGTTAAAATAACTATATTAAATATTTTAAAATAGTTTTATACATAATGGTATTTCTAGTTTATATACTCATTGAAAATGTAAGTTAATATATAGTTTTAATATTTTATGAAAGAAAAAAAAGTTGTTAATAATATGTTGAAATTTTTTTAATTAATTAAATGGTGGAAAATTTATTTATTTTTCCCCTCAAATTGAATGCTACAAAGTGTAATAATTATATTTAAATTAAGTATTTTGTGAGATTTTTTCTTTTTTGAAAGGCTAAAAAATGCAAATTAGTGAGACTTTTTCTATAATTGTTATTATATTAATGACATAAGCAAGGTTCAATTTGAAGAAATAAAAAGACGTGATTGGTTAATAAATCATTAGAACAACTTTCTTTTAGTATATATACTAGTTTATATTCCCGCGTAACACGCGAGATATTAAGTTTTCATGATAACATAATTAATAGTTATAGATAACACATGTTGAAATATGGTAATATTATTATTCAAAAAATGTTTTATTGAAGATGGTTAGTATGATATATTCATATATATATATATATATATATATATGTTTGTATAATGCCGGAGTGAAGTTAAATTTAGTACTACGTGTAAAGAAATAATGATTTCTTTTATTTGAAAATGATTTTTATTTATTTGTTATATATAGTGATGTTGTAAAATTGTATCTAAATAAAGCATGTTTATTTAGTGTAACATAAAAATTCTCAAAAAATATATTATCTTATTATTTATACTTTTAAAATATATGTGTGAAAAAATATTAGGGGTATTATAGTTCAAAAAAAAGGATTAACCATAAATAAATGAGAGTTGGTTTCTATGAATGCTAATTTTCGTAGATCGTTTCTATAAATAATAATTCGATCAAAGTCGACATTAAAATTGGAAATGCGGTAGTATAATTAATTTAACATGTTAATCTCAAATGTCAACATTATTTCGAACAAACTAAAATAGAAATCTAACACTTATCTTGGGATGGATAGGATAATGTATTTTTTTTAATGTAAAAACAATAATCTGATTGTATTAGTAATGCTTAACAGCAAATTTTTATTCTTACTCATAAAGTTTATAAAAGTTGAAAGTCAATGTGTATATTATCTTTTATTTTTTAAAATATTTGTTTTTTAATCATGTACTTATATATTATTCAATTGAGTCATTATACTCTTGATTTTTAAAGTTTCGTGATATTTGTGCATAAACTTATATGAATTATAATACAGTTCAAAATATGATTTTAAAGGGTCTGGTTATTATATTAAAAGTAATAGAAATTAAATAAAATAACGTAAATACAAAAGAAAAATACATCATACATGAATATTTTTGAAAAATATGTTACATTTTGATGAATTTAACCTAATTTATAAAATAACAATAGTAATCATGAAAACTTTAAAAACAATTTGTGTATTGATATGACTATAAATTTATATAAAAACTATATAAAATGATATTATTTCTTTCTTTCTAAAATAAAAAATTAAAATCAATGAATTATTGACAGCAAAATATTTAACATAAATACTTTGATTATTTAATAATAAAAACTTAAAAATATTATATTGTCGTGAACCATTGATATCATAATATTATATTGCCATTTAAAAAAAAAGTGTAGGTACGACACATTCATAGCTTAACAAATTATAATTTAGATTAATACCAAAAATATCAATATAAAGTATGATTAAAAAGGGCATGTTTTGACTAATTATATAAAGTATGAGTATTAAGAAGGATTAGGGTATATTTTGACTAATCATATAAAGTATGAGTATTAATATTGTAAGAAGTCAAAGATAAAATCATTAATATAATCTAATGGCTATAAATCAAAATTGAAACCCATCCAAGGGTTCCTGTTTTCTTAGGAATGAATTTATCATGCTCTTATATATATATTGGTAGATTATAAGGAAAATCAACTTGTTCATTTGAAGATTAAGACGTAACGCTATCTCGACTAGCATTAATTTATTCGCAAGAGGTGTTGATGTTAACTCTATTAGATGTCTTCAATGGAATGATCCCTGCTTCTTCAAAAAATAAAAAGCTATAAATAAAGCAGGACCCTCTAAAAATGTTAACTCGTAAAAGGCTATAAATAAAAGAAGAAACTCATCTAACGATCCTTGTTTATTCAAAAAATAATTTAGGACCTTTTTTTTTTTATATATATTGGTATATAGTATAATTAAATTATATTTCCTTAATTATTTCTCATATATTGGTTACTTATATACCCTTATTTATAAGTTAACATTTTTTTTTTGACATTATTGATTATTTTGAAAATAAAGTCCAATTTTATGTATACTACTAGTCTTAATACCCGTACGATGTACGGATTGACTACATATATATCATACGTTTGATTTTTTATTTTTTTTTTTGTAAAGAAAATAAAATTTGAACATGTTCCATCACATGTATTAAATTTATAATATTAATTCATATATACCATGTGATTTTTGATTATTTTTTTATTTTTATTATTTTAGTTGATGGAACTTATATTGACATACAATAAATATAAATTGCAAATAAATGTTCATGAATACTTGATAAATATGAAAGTTAATCATTATCAGAGAGAAGTGGATAACACTGTTTGGTGATTTGTAAGAGAAAGGGATACCAATTATTATAGTTAAAAAAGTTTGATGTAAAAAATTAGGTTTTTTAAGTTAGATCTTAATATATATATATATATATATATATATATATATATAAGATTATATAAATTAGGAATGATATAAATTAAGAAGCATATATAATATAAATTATAACATATCTAATAAATTATATATAATAACATTAATATATAAATTAGGAACTATGTTTATAAGGAAATTTGTTATAGGGAAAAAATTGTTGGAGGATTTTAAAAGTCAAAAAGACATGTATCGATCAAAGAATATTTTAATCATGTTTTAGTTTTATAATAATTTATATAATGACATTAAATATTCCTTCATATGTTATTATTATATTAATATTATTATATTATATAATACATATTGTAAATTGTATTTATTATTAAGTAGGAAACTTAATAGATATAGATTAACTCAAAATATAATAAAAGATTTAATAAATTAAAAAACACATGTGTCGATCAAGGAATGCGTCACTTGTTGTTCAAAGAATACGTAATCCTATTTTAATATATTGATAGATATTGTAATTTATCAATTAAAAGAAATCAATGTGAATAGTATTTTTTTTTTTGGTCTTTATATGTCTTTTTAGGTTATATATAAAATATATCAAAAAGTAAACAAATTAAGTCTTGGAAGAAATGGTGTGTCATTTGCTTTTGTATCAAAACCCTCCCCCATCTTTTTCTTTTTTTTTGATTTTTTTTTATGGCCCTATTTTTTTAACTTTGTGTTTTTGGTTTGTTTTACATTTAAAACCTTTTTTGAAAACATTTTTTTTTTTACATTTAAGGCATTTTTGTTTTTTACACTTTGTTTTTAACTTTATTTATTTTAGTTTTTTACATTTAAGGCATTTTTGGTTTTTTTATGAAATAATTGTTTCTTTTGGCTTATTTGTTTTTTTTCTTTGGGTTTTTTGTTTTTTTGTTATGCTTTTTTGTTTCTTTAGATTTTTTTTTTCTTTTGGTTTTCGTTGCCAGCGAAATTTTTATTTTTCAAACTTTTTTTTTTCGTTTCTACCCTGTTTTTTTATATACTTTTTTTTTGAACAATATATACTTTTTGTTTTAGTTCCTTTTTTTGTTTCATTTTTTGATTTTTTTGTTAACATTTTGTTTCATTGTGATTATTTGAGATTAAACATAACCAGGGCCGGCCTAATAGCTTAGATGGACTAAGCCATCGCTTTGGGCCCCCAAAGTTATAAGGCCTCTAAAAAATTACTAGTGGGTTTAAGTTTGGGCTTTACTTAGTCCGGCCTGAGAATTGAGAAGTTGAAGGAAATAAGGAGCGCATAAATCATACAATT
>JAOXNX010000031.1:23983706-23998158 GCA_028566075.1 Solidago caesia
AAAAAAAATGTCTGACTCGGCGTTTTATGTTTTCAACTTACAATTTTATTTTTATATAACTTACCACTTTTTAATATACATAAATCAAATAATAATCTGTACATTGTATAAAACTCACAATGTTATTTTATTTTTTAAAAATATAACCAGGCGTCTTATATAAAACTTACCGTTTTTACGTCCACGTTTTATATATATAAAACGTAGCGTTTCATCCTCAAAGTTTTATATGAAACGCGTGTTATTTTTAAACTTTTACTAATGACAAAATTTTGGTGACATAAAATTTTACTAATGACAAAATTTTTGTCCACGCATCAATTAGTTTTTGTCCACCAAAAGTTTACATAACTAATGGATTTTATACCTTATACTTTTATGCTCTTACTACAAACGTTTGATATAATCTTAGTTTTCTTAAACACCAAATAAAATTTAAAATTAATAGAGTAAACTTTTAAAACCTGGCGTTTTATATAAAACTTAGAGTTTCATTGTCACGTTTTATATGAAACGGGGGGTTTAAAAATGCCACGTGTCGTTCGCTGCGCTTGTCAGAGATCCGACATTCTCTTCTGACACCGGCTTATTTGCACACCGCATAAACGTCACGTTTTATAGAAAACGGTGGGTTTTCAACATTAAAACTCAGGGTTTTATATAAAACGGCACGTATATGCGGTGTGCAAATTGCTATTTTGTCTTATCTGTGGTGTCCAAATAGAAAGACCCAAATAAAAATAGTGACAGAAGAATTCAATTCAAAACTTAAGAAAACGGGAAAAAATAAAAAAAATCAACTTTAGACATTGATTTAATGACAATAAGATTAGTTCTTATGTTATTAATTAAATAATAAAATATATATATATATATATATAGGGCTTAACATGTATACAGTTAACTGTATACTTGAACTATACAGTCTCCTCACAGTTTTTTTTTTCTTCAATCACGTGACAAATTGTTTTATTTTCCCTGTGAGTGCAGCAACAGCTACAGCTGCTGCATCTATTATTTTCCCATATATATATATATATAAATAGAATTAATTACATTATCAAACTAAACGTGTTTCAAAAAGCTCGCTCAAGACTCTTGAAATAATTGCACATATTATTGTATCTCAGAAAACACACATGGACGGAGAGACATTCTCAATCGACCCTTATAAGTCCTTTCTTTTCTTTTTTTCTTTCAACCTCCGCACCAAAAAACCTAACCTATGACTCATATTGATAGGTTATACAAACTTGCTCATCAAGTTAACTTGCTCATCAAGTTACACTCATAATTTGATAACATACCGAATTAGCTACACTATTTGGGATAATTAGAATCAAACTCTATCATGTCTAGCAACTCTGACTAAAGTTGAAGAAACAAAGCTCATATTAAACGTTGTTCCCTTTTGGTTAACTTCTTTACTTTTTGGTGTATGTGTTGCACAAGGTTCTGACTTTCTTTGTTTGAACAAAGCAGCAGTGATTGGACAGAAAAATGGGTAAAAGTTTTATGATTCCACCAGCCAAGTATTCACGCCATTTCAGCGGTTGCAAGGTTGTCATTGTCTACGACAAAATCATAACTCAAATACTAAGAGAATAACAGAGAATGAAAGAGGTATTCCATTACTTCAAAGAGTTGGAATCGGAATGTTCCTTTCCATTGTAGTTATAGTGGTTGCAGCATTAGTTGAGAAAAAGAGGTTGTTGGTTGTAGACAAAGTGAGAAGCTGGCTTCTTTCAATGAACGTTTTCTGGCCAGTTCCATAATGGGAATAGGAGATGGGTTAACACTTGTGGGTTGGCAGGAATTTTTTTATGACCAAGTACCCAACTCGAAGAGAAGCATACGCATAGCTTTGTATTTAAGGGTGCTTGGTACTAGAAACTTTTTGAGCAACTTCTTGATAACTGTCGTAAACAGTGTAGCAAAAAAGACTGGGACAAGCTGGTCGGGGAAATCTAAACAGGGTAAATCCCTTTACCCAAAAAAAAAGCTGGTCAGGGAGGATCCAAATATCAGTCAGTTAGATAAGTTCTACGGGCTCTTGGCAGTACTCAATGGATTGAATGTTGGCATTTACGTGCTATTGGCGAAGAGGTATTGTTACAAAAGAAATGCAGTTGTAACCAGCAGGTGATAGATAGTTTGCAATTGATAATGTACCTGGATTTCGTCTCACTAATAACAGAATCATAACCCAACAATTTTCTGAGTTTTCAAATCGATCAGCATTCATGTTGTAAAACAGAAAAATGAATTTGGGTGATTTGACTGCTAGATATACCAAGCTAAATATTTACACATTCATTCCAAGACCATCTGGAAATAGTTAACGATAAGAGAAATTTTCTTTCAGATCCATAATCTTCAGCTGCTGAAGCACCAATAAGGACGGCTAAACATCCCTTCGATTCCAGAAGCCAACCTATCTAGCCTGGAATATAAAAACAAGAAGATTAGTGTACCTAAACAATTCAAAATCAGTAGGTAGTACATCATTTTGGGATCTTTACACAACCATTTCTGGATTCATACACAATATTTACAGCAATGAGCCAACATACACACCCATTTCTGGATTCATCTTAAATTTTTGGATTTTCCACAGGATAGATAAAAACAACAAAAGACCAGTATCTATTTAGAAGTAAATAAGTTGCCAAATTTTTTGATAAGATGTGGTCATAATCGTCATGTTTCACAAGTTTGTAGAACGACAGAAACTCTAAGTTTATAAGTGTGTAAATGAAGCTTTTAAAAAAGCTGGTATCCATAACTATATACAAATGAATTGAGTGAACTTAGAAAAAGTCTCACTTAAAAGCATGAAGATTAGAAACTAGACATCTTATTAAGTTCTACACACTTAAAAGCATTGATATTTAGGTCATTTGTCCACACTTCTACAAGTGTAGATAAATTTATGGTTTTCCTGAAAATTTGAAGTCTGATATTTTAGAATGTGATTCGTCAAAGCACATTTACCCATTACCGTTTGTAAGTTTCCACAATATACAGAAAAGAAGTGTGAATAGGTGGATGATTAGTTGTGGTGAGATCAAGTTCAAGTATCCAACATGCTATTAAGAGTTGTAAACGCAACCATCTTTTATAGAGTTATTTGAGTTCAAACTAGACGAGCTCGTCAATGTCAAACTTATTTTGGGAACAAAAAATGAGACTGAAATGTATACGAGCTTATAAGAGCTCAACTAAAGTTCTTATAGAACTTTCGAGCTGTACATCAATATATAAGTACTATTATATGTGTAGGGCTATGAACCAAGCTTGCCTAATTAAGTGATATTTCTTATTAATATTTCTTTTGAGCTCTTGAATTTAGCTCAGATTTTTTAAAACAGAGCTCTAAGTTGCATCATGAATACTCGTCGAGAGCTTTAGCCACGGTGGTCAAACCGAGCTTGGTGTGGCCCATTGGAAGCCCTGCTTTTAAATGAACTAAAAGGTCTATAAAGTTTGTAGTTTCCAATTCCCTTAGCTAGAAATATGAATTCTCTAATCATAATCACCTTTTTGGCTTTTTCTATGTTATAAACTCTACAAAATAAGTACTCTATGTAGACAAAACTGTTTTCTCGAAACAGCCAACTAGCCAAGGCTTTTCTTGTAATGATGAAAGACATAGATAAGGCATGGTAGTGGAGAGATAATAAGACTTATCTGATTTATATCCAAAGCAAAATCAAAGCCATAATATTACTACAGATGACTACCTAAAGTCAGTTAACTTTAGGGGATAAGTGCCTCTTTCAAAATAAAAGTAAAAAATATGAGCTACCTAGTGACCTTATCACGCCGTACAGACAAACGGCCTTGCTGGGAAAGGGCAATAACAAGGCAATATGGCTTTCGGGGCCTGGCTTGAGGGACTAGGCAACTGAGGCACTTGCATTTAACTACACTGAGCCCTAATGCTACCCTTTACCTAAAACAAAATCTTAAATACACAATGTCAATTCTGGATTAGTATCTTCATGAAATTCAACAATACAAATTGGTCTTTTTCAAATGGTAATCACCCAACTGCGACTTAAAGACCCTGGATCTACAGCATCTAATGACATCAAATATGTCATTGTTTATATAAAAGAAAAGTATAAAAAAAGCAATAACAATTGCTATTAAGATTTTTCACATGGATATGGTGATCAACCTTTGTTTGTACAAAGTGATAAGCTGATCTCATTAGGTGTTATGGCTCCACATCTTGGAACTACCAGACTCCTTTTTACGAGTCATACTTGTACGGTGACATAGACTGAAAAACTTAATTTATGGGATCCATTTATTTAGTCTAAGAATAGATGCAAAGAAAGTGGTAGTTACTAATGCATACAAATGTTTAAGATGAAAACCTAGCGACAAAGTATCTACCAAACACACAAAGCAACCTATGTTTTGTTTCATAGAAAGACCTACAAAACCACACTAAGGGGCTGAAACTTTTTGTTGTGTGCTTATAGATATAAACTTTTGGAAATTCATTCAAGGGTGCAGTTCTGAACATAAAACAATGTTAGTTATGTGTGTGAAATAAAATAATAAATGATGGTAAAATGTCCTAGGGCTGAAATAAAAACGCTTTTATGTGAATATGGTAAATAATAAACGCTCTGACCTTTATCTTTGTTTTTGTATTACAACAAAAAAAATCATCAAAATATTAAAGTAAATTAAATAATAAACGCTCTGACCTTTAGAAGCTAGGCAGCCAAAATAATACCCTCATCACATCTTCGTGGACATCAAAAACTTACTTTTCTTCTCAACTGGTTTCAAGATTTGAAATGAACACAACAGATTCTCATCGACACTCATCATAGCACCTGCATTATCAAATTCACCACAGTAATTTGGAGCCGAGAATATAGTTACAAGTTGCCTGTCAGCAAAGAACTCATAACCATCTTCTACCACCTGCAAACCATAAAGCACAATCCCAGTGACCACAATGAGGGAATGAGATATAAATAAGATTCATACATATACATACACATTTCTCAGAAGGTAGTGAATAACCTGATGAGCACGACAAACAAGATCCAGATCATGCTTTGCTAAAAACTCGGAGACCGTATCAGCACCAAAAGTATAAGAAACCCCTCGATCATTCATTCCCCATCCTTTAACATCTTTACTAGGATCCGACCATAACAAATCACACAGCAATCCCGTATCAGGGATAACAGTAGGGCGTGGCAAGTTTCTAATCTGATCCAAGTTAGTAAGATCAGGGGATAGCCCACCATGCATACACAATATCTTATCATCAACAAGAGCCGCAACAGGTAAACAATTAAAACAATCAGTAAACACTTTCCATAGCTTAACATTAAACCGCCGTTTACACTCATCATAAAACCCATAAATCCTATTTATAGAAGCACATTCATGGTTTCCTCTGAGCAGGAAAAAATTCTCCGGATACTTGATTTTATACGCAAGCAAAAGACATATCGTTTCCAAACTCTGCTTCCCGCGATCAACATAATCTCCGAGAAAAAGATAATTGGATTGAGGCGGAAAGCCTCCGTACTCAAAAAGCCTTAAAAGATCACTATATTGTCCATGAATATCTCCTACACAAATTACAAATAAACTAAACAGTAAACAGACTACATCCGACACGAAAACGCGATAACCCGATAATCATTTTGAAAACAAAATGACAAACACCAACTAACCAAAAATCTATAAGTTAAGTGCTTTTTGTCAAAATAAACAAAACCCTTAACTGTATGTGTACATATATTTATACATCTATATATATAATAGAAAAGAAATAATAGTGAAAAATACCGCAAATCTTGATGGGGGCTTCAAGTTCAAGAAGATTAGGTTGTTTGATGAAGATATCACGAGAAGCAACACAAAGCTGTTTGATTTCAGTCTCGGTGAGCTGAACAAGCTTGCCGGATTTACTCGATGATCGGACTTCAATTAGCCGTTCGATTATCTTGTCAACGGCTATCGGATCCATCCCTTCTCTAAGCAAAAACCTTTTTCTATTTTTCTGACTTTGGAGATATTTGGGTCAGGGTCATTTGGATATGTTGTGATAGGGGAAAAGAGTTGATGGATGGTTTGATTATTGACAATTTTAATTTGATTATAATTTATGCTAAATATATCCAAGTTTTTTTAACCTAATGTTAAATTAAAATTTTAAAATTTACACCAATGTATATACATGATACATGATTACATGAATAGATATAGAACATCACATATGAAAAAGAGTTCTAAACATTTTCAGTATACCGAGTATAAATTAAATAAATTTTATTACATGTTAAATGAATAAATACAATAACATTATATATTTAAATTTAATATCACATAATAGTTTTAGAATTTTGATATATCTTGATACTTGATTAATACGTTATAATAGATTAGACGAATGCCTGCGCGATGCGACGGCGATAGTGGTAGCGGCGGTGTGGTGGTGGCGGCGATGGGTGGTGGTGACTGGTGGTGGTAGTGGCGGCGGCGGCGAGTAGTGTAAGCTATTGATGTAAAGGTTATTGATGTAAAAGGGGGTAGTGTAGTTATTTTAGGAGTTAAGAGATAGATGTTGTAAATTAATTTCATTAAAGGTATTATAGGTTTATCAAGTGGAAATTTTAAAATAATAAATAAATGAGAGGGATATTTTAAGTAGTTCAAAATTATAATTTGAGAAAAGAGGGAAGATGATTCTTTATATAATAGTATATAGATAAATGATATATATGGGTCAATATAACTTAAAGATAATAATTTTTTGAAACTAGTATGTGAATTATTAATATATCAATTAGTTCATCCAATATATACGAATAATAATAATAATAATATAATTAATATAGGTTAAACTTTTTTGCTTTAAGTTTTAAAACTTTTTAAATTTTAACTTTGTATTTGTATATCTATTTAAAAGACTAAGTTTGTTTCTAAAGAAGAAGAAAGTTATTAATGTAAATACAGTGAGATTTAAATTAATTTTAAAAATACAGTGAGATTTTTCTCCAATTGGACGTTAGAAAATTATTTTTATTAATGTAAAAGTAATTGATGTAAAAGGAGATAGTGTAGTTATTTTAAGAGTTGAGAGATCTATTTTGTAAATTATTTCATTAAAGATATTATAGGTATATTAAGTGGAAATGTTTAAATTAGTTAATAAAAGAGAGGGGTAATTTAGGTAGATCAATTGCATTTTTTTTTTAAGAAAAGGGAGGGGCTGATGCTTTATATAATAATATAGATATTTATACTACTTTATAAATGAGATGTAAAGTATTTTAATTATTTAAATATTTTACCAATATATATACATGTGTTTTAGACAATTAAAAGTCGAAGTCAACTGTCGGCAAAACCGTCCGCCGTCACCTCTTGTAAGATGTCCTAACTTAAATTTATAAATATTTAAAAATTTAAAAAGTCATATACTACCGCACATGTATCTAGCGGACACACGTTAGACATTCCCTATTTGATAAGGGTGATAGTATGAAAGGACTCGGTTAATCTACTTGAATTAATTTGATTGTTTTTTTATTTTAAAAATATAGATTCAAACCTTTAAACGTAACCTAAAATTCGTCTCAAATCAAGTTACTATTTATATTGTTCATTTCTATAATTTGGTTCTTTTGTTAACTTTATGTGAGTACACACTTTTAGAGATATCGTGACGTGTTGTCGTCTATCGTTAGATAAAGTTTATATTAGATGAAGATTCTTTTAGATGGTTTTCAACATGATAGTTATGTTAGATGTTTTGTGAAAAGAAATAAATGGAGGGTTTTATGACGAATATTATATTTTTTTTAAACAATTTTCTCTTACAAAACATACGACTTATCATGTTGAAAACAAATAAGTTGATTTCTATAAGTTGAACTGTTTATATTAGATGGCCAGAATATTGTTTTGATTTCTATAATTGAGCAATCAGATAGCACATGATTCAATTAATTATTAATGAAAATTTTTAGTTAGCTAGAAAAATTATATTGGTTAACATGATTTTTTTCACAATTTTTATTATATTATTAACTACTATTGAATTCAATGCAATATTCATCTATATCAATGAATTCTATAATTACGAGTATCATGGATCTGATTAATCATGATTACTAGGGGGGGAAAAAGATAGAGGAGATTATGAGGTCACAATCACATGTGAGATGTGGTGTTTATGCAATTATGCCCACTATACACACATGCACACAACCAAAAGGTGTTCAATTTTTGCTTTTTAAGAATCCACTCTTGGACAATGCTCCACTTTATCATTACTTTCATTAACTAAAGAAGAAAAAATCACTTTCTTTAAGCATGATAGCATATTCTTCATCACCCAATTGTTAATAAAGTGTTCAACAATAAACACTTATATAAATCAACTTGAACATGAAATGTAGAAGAATCAAAACCCGTAACAGTGCATACATTCATTTTAAGTAGGATTTTTTTTTTTCCTTTCAAATAAGTCGTGTGAGTTCAAATGATAATATAGTTGTAAAAACTTTTCATAGATCAATTCTAAAAGACACTTTGAAACTCGTATGGTAGTTTGACAATGTTAACTATCTGATTGTATGATAGTGCAAGTAAAACACATTTGTAAATTTCAATGCTTTAGAAGACAATAAAATTGTACAATGACCTAAATAAGAAATTTTAAAAAAAATTGTTATTTTAGAGCGTAAACCCTTGTAAAGAATGAACAACGTATGATAAAAATAAATAATAGTGTTTGTAATATTTTGGTTGATTTTTAAGAAACTTCCATTTTAAAAAAGTTTTGTTTGGATAGTTGAATGTAGCCCAACTCAGGCTTAAAATCTTAAATAAGGAGTAAAGATTTTATTCGGTTGTTCTTATATGTTTGTAAGTTATAGTCGCATAAAGTTACTTCATGTGTATGAGACAATGAGTGTTGATTTAAACATTATGGTCATTTAAAAGAAACATGTTTAATAAAAACATTTAAAAAGTTAACAACAATAATAAAATAATAATAGAAACTGATGTTTTAAAAAAAAACAAGTTTAATAAGAACGATTAACATTAACAATAATAAAGTAATGCCGTTCCAAAGAGAAAAAAACAATATTAAAAATTAAACTTTGTGTTTAAATAAAAATTAGTAAAAAAAGCTTCAACTTAGTGTTTAATAATAATTTGGGATATAAAATGCAAATGTTTGATTGTATTGGAAAATGAAGTGGACTAGAATTTTGGCCGACAATAAGAGTGATAAGGGTGTTTTAAGAAGGTGGGGATACCTATAGCAGTACCCATAATTAAACTTCTTTAATGTGATCACCAGTTCCAATTTATCGTGACCAATATTTCCATAGCATTCTTAACAAATAATAGAGAAATGAAAACACTTAAAAAAAATTGTTTCAGTTTGAGGTTTGCATTAAATTCATATGATAATGAGTAACATTGTTTAAATTTTACTGAAAGACGTGACTCATCGGATTTAAGATGGATGAAGTGGAGAACGACTACAGGATTCATATTTTATATTAAAATATAACACATTTAATTTCTTAAAAAAAACATAACAAATTTAAATAACTAAAATTAAAACTTCATTAAAATATAGATTATCGGATTCAAGTTGGATGGATGAAGTGGAGAGCAGCTGCAGGAGTCATGTGCAACAAGAGGATCCCCCTAAAGCCGAAAGGTAAGTTCTACAGAGTGGCTATCAGATTGGCTATGTTATATGGGTTGAAATGTTGGCCAATGACGAAAGCACAAGCATTTCGGATGGAGGTGGCTGAGACGAAGATGCTAAGGTGGACTTGCGAGAAGACCTTGCTAGATAGGATCCCGATGGGAGTTTTTAGGGTTGAAATCGGAATGGGGACCATCATTAACAAGCTTAGGGAAGAAGACTTGAGATGGTTTGGCCATGTAAAGACGAGAGACCAGAGAGAGCCTCTTAGGAGAGCGAAATCGATCCAGGTAGACGACGTGAGAAGAAAGGGGTATTACCTAAACTGACGTAGGAGATAGACTAACGAATGACCTAAATGAGCTTGGCCTATCGGAAGACATGATCTATGATACGAATACTTGAAGGACTAGAAATAGAATAGAGGAATAAGATAGATATCTCCCTTTTTCGGGGTCTAGGGGTAGTCTTATGTAGGAAGACGACCTAGGTTACTTTATATCATAGGTAGATTAGCAACCTTTATTCTATATGAGTTCATCGGACCTTATGTTTATTCTGTTTCATATTTGCTTATTTGTGTATGCATGATTAACACGATTCTTATATGATTATATGACATGCTTGGGAGGATAAAAGAAGCTTTGTTTAATTGCATGTTGTTTATGTTTATGTTTAATATTGTTTTTAATATGCTTCTATGCTTTATGTTTTGTTATTTTATCTTATTTTTATTTTATTCAGGTAATACTTTGTTGATAGGTATGCTGTTATTTTTTACTTTTTGACTGGAGGTTTTTTTTGAAAGCAGACTCTCTACCCATGGATAGATTACCGTTGGATAGAGGTAAAATTGTCTACATCTCACCTCTCCATACCCCGTTTTTGTCGAAATTGGATACAATTGATGTTGTAATTGTTGTTGATTGTTTAAATTTTACTCATTTTTTGTAAAGTAATATCTAACAAGAACTTTAGGTTGGACATAAACATATGTGAAACTAATAATAACGAGGGAATTATGCCCGCGCGATGTCACTGATATCTTTTTTTCTAACCTAAAAGGTAGTAAATCGCAATATAATGTTTACATTAAAGCAAACAATAACGCTTTGATGATAATGATATAATATCATATACGAACATAACATATAATAATATGTTTATTAATATCAATAACTACACTTTGGTAATGATGATATAATATCTTACGAACACTTACATTAACCATAACAATGATACTTTAATAACAGTTATATTAATCTTACTATATAGGATGAGATAACAACATAACAATAATAGTTTTGTTAATGAAAATACGACTTTGAGAACAATAATAAAATATGTTACTATAAGTTAAATACCAAAATAACATATAACAATAATACAGATAATAACAATGTACAAATAAATAAAATAAAATATCAACACAAAATATAATTATAATTTTATTAATGAAAACAACGACATTTTGACAACATTAACAACACTTCAATAACATTAAAAAACTAAGTTGGCAGCTTCAAAAAATCATATACCAATATAAACTTTAAATACCGTCGTATACCAACATAAACTATAATAATCATCTACACAATTAACTGTACGAAACCAAAAAAATGAAAGCATAGTATCCAAAATAATTAATAGTAGAAAGTATAAAAAAAAAAAAAACCTAGTCACTTTATTTAAAAGCATGATACAAAAAGAAAAGGTATAAAAAAAACTCTGAAAAAGAAAACTAAAACCCAAATTTAGATATATTAAATTGTACTAGACGGATACCCGCGTGATTCGGCGGCAATGGTGGTAGCAGCGTCGGTGTGGTGGTAGCGGCGTCGGTGTGGTGGTGGCGGCAACGGGTGGTGGTGGTGACGACTGGTGGTAATGGCGGTGCCGACGAAGGTGGTGTGGTTATTGATGTAAAAGTAATTGATGTAAAATGGGGGTAGTATAGTTATTTTAAGAGTTGAGGGATATATGTTGTAAATTATTTCATTAAGGGTATTTTAGGTATATTGATTAATTATAAAAAGAAATTTTTTGAAATTGAGGGATAATTTGGGTATTTTAAAGACAGAAAGTTGAAAAAGGAGGGGATTCCTCTTTTATATAATGTAAAGATATAGGAAAAAACAAATGAAAAGTAAATGATTTTGAGATTATAAATAAGGGTAAATTACAAAAATGGTATCTGACGTTTGTTCCAAATTACACAGGTCATACCCCCACGAATTTAATTATCCGAGACATACCCATAGTTTACAAATATGCACGCTCATTATACCTACCGCTAACGGATCGTTAAGTTGTGGTATGTGCCATACACTTGAGGGGGTAAAAAACGTCTTTTCCCTCCCATATATGTCACCCTTCCCCTTTTTATTACACCAAACTACTTTTATACCTCTTTTAATATTATTTTTTAATATATTTTTTTTAATTGTGGGGGCAATAAATTAAAAAAGGATATTAAAAAGGGTATAAAGGTAATTGTTGGTAGGGGTGATCATGGGCTTAAACCCGGCCCGGCCCGGTGTAGCCCGACCCGACATTTATACCCCATTTAATATCTTTTTTTAATACTTTATTACCCTTAAAAATATGATCTAAAAAGAAAAAATAAAAATTATTAAATTTATGTTTTAAGAGTTGGAATATTGAAAACGTAAAATTAAGGAAATAAATATGTCACTTAAAAAAAAAAAATCAAAACTAAAGAGGCTCATATGTAAAGTTGTAAAAGATAAGAATAAAAAAGCTAAAAAGACTAAAGTTTTCAAAACATTAAAACGGGAGAAAATTAAAAACACTGCCAAAGATTGAACCCTTAATCAAGGATTTCAAAGAGGATTTCAAAGGCAAGCATTCTATCACTCCAACCAAGCTGTTTTCCTTTTGTTAAAATTGATATATATACTAATTTTTCATGTAGTAAAAACCAACCAATAAATTGAACAGTACTCTAAATCTTTATTTAAAAGTATAAGTTTTAAAAGATACTTTATGATGTTTGTATATTGAAACACATATGTTTTAAGACTAGATAACTTTAAAAAAAAAAGGTAAAATAAAACAAAACTTTATATTAAATCTCAACTTTAGTAATGTAGTATGTAATTTTAATGCTGGAATTATTACTCGGGATAACCATCACCAAATGGTCTAGTGGTAAGGAGGCCTCTTTTCTCACAAGAGGTCAGGGGTTCGAGTCCTACCCTAGGCATATTTGGGGTGACCACATGTATTTAATTTCCACCTATGATGGGCCTGATTGAGTTTTCCCCTCCAGAAAAAAAAAAGTTGAATTGTTGGTGGTTTCTCTTCAAAACCATGTCCTTTGGAAAGTTAAAACAAAAACGGCATGATAATTATATGCAACTTGCAGCTTTATATTATGCTAACCGTGATAATGATATTAACAAAGTACATTAAATAGGGCCATAGGGATCCTATTTTCATCTTTTTTTATTCCCCCTAAATACATATTTTAGGGTGATACTATTTCCACTATTCTTTTCCTAAATACACCCTTAATATACAATTAATAATGCATACTATACTGTTTACCCACATATTTTAAAGTACAATAATTTATAAACAGTATATAACTGTTTATTACACAGTAAAGAGGTGTATTTAAGAATAAAAAGGTGGAAATAAATACCCACTTAAATAAGCAATTCACGTAATCATTGACCTCTTGCCAATTGATTTTGAGTTGCTTTATCGAGATCGGAAGCAAATCGTGTAAAGGCACTGGATTTTATTCCAAAAATGTGATCTCAGAGCTCGCTTACCCTATATATATCATCTCCAACTATGAGCCGCCTCCTTAAAAAATTTCAACTAGAGCATAGCTCCATACCTAAACAAAGGGTATTTAAATCAAAAGAGTCAGTAAAGAGAAAAGTGAAATATTTGACCGGCATCTCAAGTCTCAACGGCCTTTTAATTTAACGTAATGAGGCTTTTAAGTTTTAATCCTTTTTATGAATATTCTTGTTCGACAGGAAGATACAAAAATATTGGGCAATCATAAGTCCAAAAATAATCGTTTCTACTATATATCAAAAACATATGATCCAAAAGTACTATCATTTAATAAAAATAACTAGTTTTAGATCCCATTTGATGGGCGAGTAATGTTATATATCGTTATAGATATAATTTAACAAATTGCAACAATATACACAAGAAAAAAAATACTAAAGTTATTCTAATTAAAAAACTGTCATTTTCTACATCATGTAACAAGATATAAAAGATCTTTATGATCAAATTTAACTACGAAAATTGTTTTTTTTTTTTTTAAATAGATGTATTCACAATCCCTCATCTTTTTACTTATAATGTATTAGGGATAAGTTTTATTTATTTATTTTTAAATTAAATGATTTTATATTTTTTTTCACTTATTTAGTATGAGTATTTTTTATGTTTATTACTCCTCCGTCCTATAATATATAACTAGAAGGTTCCAAGCCGGCCGTTGGGCGGCGTCGTTGTTTGAAGCGTGTTGTGGTTTTAAATGAATTTTTTTGGCGGTTATCCGTTTTCGTTTTTAATAGCAACACCATAACAAACCATTATGTTTATGATTACTCTCAAAAATCACCAAGAGACAAAACGAGACAAAAAAAAATCCAGAAGTCAAACCAAAAAAAAAATAGAACATATGTAAAAATCAAAATATTACCAAAAAAACAAAAAGAATATTTGTTAAACAAAAGG
>JAOXNX010000031.1:24043096-24057387 GCA_028566075.1 Solidago caesia
TTGAGACGTTAAATATGTTTTATTGATTCCGGTAGGAATCAATTTGGGAATTTAAAAGTCGCTTCCGCATTTTGTTGTTGGAATTTTGTTTAAAGTTTAAAATTTTTTTGAAATCCGCATTTTTATAAATATGGGTGTTACAGTATTTTCTTTGAAGATTTTTTTTTTAGAACGACATCCTATTCTACTCTTATTCCTAAATTATAGGAATGCCGAATGCCTGGGATGCTCAGGACTTCCGAAAAATCCTCCATTAATTCACCCCAGAAATGTGAGAAGTGAGAATCGAATCCATGGAAATTCTCTCAGTGTTAAAGACCTTACCAATGGGCCACCAATTCCATTGGCATTTTCTTTGAAGAATTAATAACATAACATCATCTTGCTAGAAAGAGTTTTTAGTAGTTTTTAATCGTTTGGTGGTGCTTTTCATGCTTCTTTAAGACCATTTGCATCAGTGACCTAGCTCAACAAACCTTTTAATTAAATAATATATTTCTTTTTTCTACTTACACAACCTAACCAAAATTAAATTTTTATCCACATTTACAACCCAATCTACACCAATTTTTTTATTACCATAACATGATTTATAATGTTACCATATTAAAAATAATTATTGTATTTGAAATAAATAAATTACCTTTACAATCTACCAATATATTAAAACAGAATTGAGAAATCTTTTGATCGACACGCGGCATTTTTGTTTAAGCGACACGTGTCCTTTTAAATTTATATTCAATAATCTTACTTTTTAGATACCATAAATAATTAAAACTTTTAATTAATTAATAATATAAATATAAAATACTTAATATAATTAAAACTATTATATTAAAAATCATATTATATTTAATGTTACCATATTTATCTATTTCTATCTACATTCATATTTGCAGTGTTAATTTATAATTTACAACATATTGATATTTATAATATATAAAATAAAACTTATTTATTCTAATTCACAAAACATGTTAAATTAATAAATAATAATAATATATCTATGTTTCCAGCTTATAATTTAATAATATTTATTATTTAGTTATTTATCCATCTACTAACCTAACTAAATGTGGTTGACAATTTTAAAACGACACGAATTATGTTTCAACATCATGACGTTAGTTTAGGTAAGACCATTACCAATATCAAAAGTAATATTAGATATTTACCAATATTTTTATAATACATGTCTCTGGCTATTAGACTACTATTGGATAGATCAAATGTATGCGATGAAACATGTTCAAATGCTATTTTCTTTACAAAAAATCAATCGTACGATATATATAGTCAACCCGTAAATCGTAAATAAATAAATACATGGATACATTCTTGCTTTGGGTATCGTACCAATCTAATTAGGTCAATGTGATTGATACATGGATTTCGAATCCTCAATCTTGATTCTGGCCTAACCCAAGGTGAAATAGTGATTAATTACATTGGGGGTTCAAATTATCACAAAGAAGGGGGGAGAAAAAAATATTTTTTTAATTATTGGTTATATTTATATTTTTTAATTATTGGTTATATTACAATAGGTTTTCTAAAGTGCAAGTTATTTAGTAGATTATAAACCACTTGTTTCTTTATTATTGGTTTCATTTTGCTCATGAGAACCATAATTGGTTCTACAAACACGGTATATTTTCGATGTTTGTGACAAACTCTACAAACACTCGCTTTTAGTTTATGTCCACAACCGACAATTCCAACCAAATTGATCACAAACTTGCTACAAACCAAGAATCAATTAATTGGGGTGTGTTTGGGAAAAGCTTATGATGGATTCATATTGTGTGTTAAATACTTTCCAAACTTATTATATTTTGTCACTATATATCCATATTTATTTTTAAAGAAGTATTAAATACTTTCCAAACTTATTTCAACCAATCATAACACAAAGAATACATCTTTTTGACCAATAAGAATCAAGATAATTCATAATATTTTCTCTTAGCTCCATGGGCCATATATATATATAATATATAATTAAAAACCCCTAAAACAATACAGCTAAACAACAATGACTGCTGAAAACCAAATAATGTTTTTAATATAAAAAAAAATCAGTCAATTATGCAATCAAAGTTAGAATATTGGGAAGCAATTCATTAATAGAAACCCACCATCCACCATCCTTGATATGATATTGGTAGACCAATCGGTAAATAACTTTCGTTCATATATTACTTAGCTTAAATTCTTATTAAAACTGCTTACTGGTTAATATGCGCACTGCTCAATCCATTACTCTTTGATTGCATGCACATCTACTTGAAGAAGGAGGGTACGTTCCGAATAATCTTAAACTTTGAAGTAGCATCCACTAAGTTAACGTTTCTCCTAGACAAACACACATATATGTATGTAAGCTCTCGGGGTTTTGGGATAAGGCACCGCCCTCTGCTTGTAATACAACCGCCTGCCTGCCTTCGAAAGTACGTACTGGTAACATTTTTAATTTAATCTGTTCGCATCAACAACCGGACAATTGATAGGAATCCATCCATCTTACATGCAAATGAAATGAGAAATCGGATAATATTACCTTCTTCTTTCACCAATTAAGATACATGATGATGCAAAACTAAATGGATGCTGTACGTGATGCTTTGCAGGACTCTTGAATTAATATCCAGATTTATTCATAACACTTACATGCAATCCAAAATGACCAGAAATTTGTAGATTCTTAGAATAATGTGGTCTTAAACTAGAAGACATACGGACCAGAAATACTCACAAGAATGTTTAGATTTAAGTTTGATCACTTGATAAATTAAGAATCTAAAACATAGTCACGTACCGGAGGTATTACTTCTTAATATATTTTCTTCTTTTTATAATATTACTAATATATTAAATTAATTTCACCAATTTAAAATAGAAATATATAACGCCACTTAAATACTTTAATATTATTCAGTTGTGTACACCATGAAATTTAAAAAACGCGGACTACCTCATGCCCATATACGTCTGTTCTTTGAAAAACCCTACAAATTACCAAATCTAGAAGATCGACATCGATCGTGTTATATCAACTGATGAAATTTCAGACGGAGATGTGGATAGTGAATTACATCATCTTGTGACTGAACTAATGATACACGGACCATGTGGAAAGGACAATCCAAGTAGCAGTTACGAAAGCAAAAAAATGTTCAAAAAATTTTCCAAAGAAATTTACAGAAACAATACACGTAGACGATAAAGGATATGATATCCGGTGTATAGGAGAAGAAATACTGGTGTAACTGTTAAAAAAAATGCAGTCATCTTGGATAACAGGTATAACTTTAACTTATTTGGTATATATTTCTTACAGTTTATATTTAATATTTACATTTCACTTCTTTATAAATCAGGAATGTCATAGGGTACAATCCAAAACTCCTAAAGCAGTATCAAAGACACATGAACATACAAAGGTGTAACCAAGTTGGATTGATTAACAAATATATATATCAACAAAGGTCCAAACTGAATAGCAGTCGCGTTTCCAAACAAAAACTAAGATGCCAATAAAAAAACAACCAAAAAATGAAGACGAAATTGAAGGTTTCTATGATTGTCGTTACATATCTACGTGAAGCAGCCTGAAGATTATTTAGTTATCAGACTCCTCTAGTTCAGAGATAGAAAACCGAAAACCAATCATCTTTGTAGGATCCGATGAAATTGTTGATGTAGTTACAAAGCATACAGTAAAAGATTCTCGGTTTATAAAATGGATAGAACATAACAAAATTGACGAAGAAGCTAGAACTTTGACATATTTCTAACAAAATATGTTTGGAACCAAAAAAAGATAATATAGACAAGAAGCAGCCAAGGGTCGTCTGTTGGAAGGATCAACTATGTTTCTCCAAAACATGGAGAAACATACTATCTAAGAATTTTGCTTAACAAAATTAATTAAAGGACCTACATGCATGTTATGAAGACCCCATGTAAGACCTGAAAACCATCCATGGATGATGAGGAGTACATCCAATCGATTAAGGAGTACTCATTATTCACGTTATCTTTGCCGTCAAGTGCATTTATGTGGATTGTTGTTCCAAATTTGGTGGATGAAGAAGATCGATCCATTGTCGTGATTGACGTTCAATTTTTCGGTTGTGAAAATGGAAAAAGTAATGATATATATGACTAATTTAGTAGGCCTAAAACCATGCCTGGGAAGATCCGATTCCATACTCTTTATTCAATCTCGATCCACATTCAACCATTTTGGAATATATAACACTGGCATGTATGTGCCATAACATGAAGTAGCATGGTAAATCTTGTAATCTAACTCAAAGTAGCCAACTTTCTTCCAAGAGATCGTTATCAAGAATCAGATTCCAAATCTTAAAGTAGCAAAACATATGTCAAATCCAAATCGCAAATTGCATTCCTTTTTTAAGTTACATAATTGCCGACCATATATAAGTCAATAGAACCACCACCCATTAACAGAAGACACTAAATAGCAACATGGAAGTTATTCAAGACACAATCAAACTAGCTACCAGTATTTTATTAACTAAACACATGAGAAGAAACCCTTAGCTAGAATGAACCACCTAAGATACACCTCAAACTCACTGGTACAACTTGTAAATATCACATAACTTCCATGGATCCTGGTAGCTTTCAAGGCAATGTATAAGCTGCAAACGCACAATGTATATATATGTCAGCAAAATGAAAAATCAGACAGCTCAAGTAAAATCAATATATGAGATTAAACCAACCTCCACATTTGTAACCAACAGGACGATCAGCTATATTGCATCGTTTTGGAATCGTCATTGCAATCTCAGGCTTCACACCAGAACTTTTGGCAGTGTTAGACAACATAACCGCACACAAGCATTTTGGGTTTTGGCCCAATTTCTTTACTGCAGCACAACAACTGGAGGAAACCGATGCGTTTTCATCATTTGCAGCTGAAGCACAAGGAGCGAGCTTGAACGCTTCCATATCAGGGTTAGCTCTCCCACACTCGCCAGCTCCATTCACTTCACCTAACCCAGCAATCACAAGAACCACAACAAACCCGAAAAGGAAAATGTTTTTCATTGTAGCTGCCATTTTCTTTTAAGTTCTTTATTTCCTTGTCAAAATATATGAAATACTTGCACACATTCATAAGCTTTTATACTAGTAGAGTTAGCATCAAAGTTGCTTACACGTAGCTTACACTATCTTCAATGGTGGAAACACCTTCAAGAGCTCATCATAATGTTTTCGATGTTGCACCACTAACACTATTAATGAATATTAGAGTTCATTATGCTACAACAATCATTCACTAACCAGATGGCATTCTTAAACAAGATGGTGGCCAATCCCTGTCGACAAAACCTCAAACTGACCAACCCCATTTCACTAAGAACTTTTATATATAATTTTATATACTAGCACATCCCATTTCACAAAATCAATCATTTCTAATCGAAAGTAAACCAAATGCCAGAAGTTATAATAATGACAAAGCCTGATATGAGATAGTGTCTTGGATTGTTAATTTGAAAGTATTTAACTACTTTTTACATTAAATATATATATTAATGCAACTGCAACTTGTTTTAAAGTGTTTATTTACTTTTAAAGTAAACATGTAGTGTCTAGACACTCAAAAACTGAGTATAAAAAAACAGAGCCAGGCTACTCGAACTTGGTTTGTCAAAACTCAACTCGAGCCAAAAGTTTAAACGAGTTTCTCCAACGTTCAAGCCTAACTTAGAGCTTATTAGCTCGACCCAGAGCTAATAAGGTATTGCCTCTCTCACACACCGAGGATTCGGTGTGTACATTTAGGGCAAATGGATTTTTTTTCTTAAAAAACCCACAGTTCCAATCATTTCCCCTACAATTATATACATATAAAAGAAAACCAAAAAATGTTTGCCTCAAAACCTACTCACAAGCCGAACCCGAACTTTAAAAAAACTTAAATACATAAGCCCCTTATATTAGTACCAAACATGTAACAAGATTGAAATGCAAAGCATTCTCATATATCAAAAACTATATATATTTATATAACATATTAACTATTTAACGAGTGAAAGCATACAAAACAAAGAAAACATAAGTCAAAAGACCTAAAGGAACAAAAGTCAAAAGAGGTATAACAGCACCATAAGTATGTGAACTCCCACAACTCAAAGTCCCAAGTTTAATCTGGGCCACATTAACAAGTGCCATCATTAAAAAACCACACCCACAAACCGACCCGACAGCAGAAACCAAGTACCCGACCCGAAGAGCATTCTTGTTAACATGACACATGTCAAATGTGAACACCATAAGACGGCGTGTCTCACATGATGTTTTGGCAATCCTGATAGCTTGTTTGAGGCTTAAAGCAACAAGGCTTGAAAACAAGAAAGAGCTGAATGAGTACACATGGAAGCAGATTAGATCTTCGGCTATCTTTTGGCTAGCGACGCAGTTTGGATCGTTGACCAGGCTGTTGTTTGGATCGGTTGGTTGCCAGGCTAGACCGATGAAAACTGCGAGTGTGAAAAGCGAGTTGACGTTGATTATGCCATCAAGTGCTGTTATGTGGATCGTTGTTCCGAATCTGGGTGATGACGATGATCCGTTGACACTGTTGATGTTCATTTTGTTTTCGGGTGGGTGTTGATTTGGAAATGAAACTATGAAAGCGAAAGTGGATTGCTTGCTAGATTTGCGGCTTCGATTTAGGGAAAGAGAGTGACTGTGGCGTGTTTCTGACTGAGATGTCTAATGTCGGTGGAAGATTGGGCTATGAGGTTGGGTGCATGGAAGCTGATTTGGGCTTCCAAAGAATGGGTCCATTTGTATGGTCATGGCCCATGATTATCTATACAAATAAATAAATGTAAATAATATAAACCATTAGACAAAAAGGTTTTAAAACTTTAAGAATTCTAAAATTACTAATATGCCATTTGATTTAACAATTATCAATATAATAAGTTCATTAATTGATTCATTAAGAATAAAGTTATATACAATATTTTCTTGAATAGTCAAATTTAAGTTTATAGAACTCTCTTACACCACCACTAACTATCGACGGTCGTCGGAGCCGAGAGCTGCATCTTTAGCCATGTCTATTCATTAAAATTTTAATTTTTTAAAAATTAAAAACTATCCGCATCTACGTATTTTGTGGGTACATGTATAATGCTTAAAAATGCATATTGAGGTTGATTGGGATTGGTTATTTTTAGGTGTTTATGTTTGTTTTAATGTAAAAATAAGTAAATCTTAAACTGTTTAATTAAAAGTGTATATATTTTATAAAACAACTTAAGTAGATAAGTAATTTTAGAAAGTGTTTATGACGGTATTAACTATCTCCAAGATGTCATAGTAATTTTAGGTTCAAATCCTATTACGTAAAAAGTCTAGTGTTACAAACAAATATCATATTTGATATTGTTGGGTTTCTAGTAGTAATTGAATTCAATGGCTAGGTATGTTTAATTACAATCCTATATATTATATATCTTCCTTAGTGCTCTAATGATAAAATGCGATTATACAAATATTACATGATTGATAGTATAGAGTAATATGATGTGTAAACATTTGACGCCCTTATCTTAAGATAACAAAACTCGATAGAAATATAGTGCTTCAAATGAGAAGTCTCAAGAGAAACTTTTGACACCACATCTAAATAGAAGTTGTATAAAATTCGTATGTTATTACTAGAAAAACTTTAGGGTTGTGTTCGGTTTCGAGAATGGGAGTGAAAGAATCAATTTCACTTCTATTGAAAGTGTGTAATTCATTGCTTTGAAATTACAAATTGGAAGCAAAACCATAAATCTAACATATCCAAAACTTACCAAGGATGTTGGATTTCAAACCCCATGCTCATTCCCACTCAAAAACCATACATATAATGATTCCAAACTTAAAACCAAACACCCTTAATAGTACTTCCAAAAAGAGTTTTGTATCCAAACTATAAAAAAAAACACACACACAATTTAAATAATAGGACACATTGGAAAGAGTCAATGACTTAGGTATTAAGGTGTGTCCAAAACAATAAAGCATATCCTTATAATAATTGCATATGGTCTCATTAAAAAAGTTTGAATTTGCGTTGAAGACTATTATCATTTCTTTGAAGATGAAATTCAAAACATGGATTATTGTTTTTGTAACAACATTTTTAAAAGTGACAAAATGTATGATTAATCAACTACTGTAAAACCTTTTGTTTGCAAAATTTGAGATGACACATTTGCTAGCTAGCTAGCTCATCCAGACATACTTTTTTTAACACTCCTGCATCATAATATATAAAGTATGCATATTGAATTAGCTTTTTGTAACTTCATTCTCATTAAATATAGTTAACCGAAATAAGGCAAGGCATTCAACTAGCAATTGATTGAACTTTTAGCATCATTCACATTAAACATAAACAGTAATATTAGATTTTAGAACAACTAAAATAACTATAAACTCTCTTCCTTTGCTCCCTTCTTCAAGTTATACATCAGCAATCCGTTTTCTGCAATCTCCTCGGTGTTCGGTTCTCCTTTTGGCTTGGTGGGCAATCTATGCTACTCCGAGAAGGCGTCAAATCTCCATTCTTAGTAGAAACACAACCAGCTGGACCTTCTAGACTCCTGACCCTTGTTTCATGACCACCAAGATAACTTGTTAAAGCTCGCCTAACCCCACAACCTCGGCTAGGTGGCTTGTTACTGTTTCCATTGCTTGTCAAGAAAGGAGTCCTGTCTCCCTTTGCAGGGCTCACTAGCGGTCCAGGTGAAAACTTTGGAGTCCCAAAACTAGGTCTGTATGGGGAGCCTGAGGTGGTCGACACTGACACCCGTTTGTGACTACTTGTGCTCACTCTAGATGGCCGATTTTCTGATTGTTTAGACAAGTCATCTACATATAGTAGATCATCAATGCGTGCCACAATGTTGAATGCTAAACTCTCCAGGACTCTTGAGTAGCTCTCAAGAATTGATTTTCCTACATCCTAAAGATAGAAAAAGGCATCAACAAACTATGTTACCTTCTTATGCAATAGACCATTTGTAAAATGAGGAAAACCTTGCAAAAAGTACCTTGTTACACTGAATCTTGGCAGTGTCCAATGAGGTTTGAGTTAAACCAGGAAACCGGTGTTTCAAGCAAATTAAGAGGCTTTCAGCTCGTTCAGCTAGTAAATCTCGTTTATGTCCATCTGCCATCAGGTCCTTCACCATATCCCATGATGTTTTAGGTAATGGTTTTGAGTGAGGTCTTCTACGCCATATGTAGATTGCTGCCTCCACACGGTTTGCAATTTCTAAAGCAGCATGTTCAGATGAAAGATCAAGGCAATCTAGCAAAATTTCTGATGAAAACTGCTCGGATATTATGTACTGATAGATCACATCTCCTAGGCAAACTTTCCCATTCTAGAAATCAGATACAAAATCCCGTGTGAGAACTAAAGTTAATATCATGGAATTCTATCTCTTTTTTTTTTTGGTAAATATACCTTTGGAAGGGATTCCAAGTATGATTCAGGAACTTCCATTTCAGATAATGAAACACTATTGATAGCCATGGCAGCTTTTAGAATCTGATTAGCTGATTCGCGTTTATGGTTTAACTTCTTTCGTGTATCTTCATGTAGACCACCGGCAGGGACACGAGGCACAGGTAGCCACCACTTGTCTTCTTGACGTTGTAATGGCTTATGAAAAGAGGCTAAACCATCAGGTTCTGGTGTTGTTATCCCCTTGTCAACGTACCAGAACTCGGTGTTAGTGAAACTATCTAGTAGTCCCTGTGATATCAGATCATAAACTCAAATATTATAGACTCCAGTCCATACTGGTCTATTTAGTAATATTGATTGATGATGAGAATTTGAAGATTGAAAACTAACCAGAAGCATATTGTCTAGTTTGCGAAGAGCTGGAAGGTTGACAAAAATATCTGATCTTTGTCTGCATCTCATTATCTAATGTAACATGATTTGAAAATTTTGTTATTAAAGTATCCATACAGGTTTTTACTTAATGTGTCAACCTCGACCCATTTACTTAGAAATGGGTGGATTCTGGTTATGTTATATATCTGACAGATTATATTTCAAAAGATAAGCTACATAGAAAACGGGTTTGGTGTAATGCATAGATAGTTGTCCAAAGTGTTCTAATGCATAAAACCTCCTAAATAATTTTATACAAAACAGTCGTACTATTATTAACACAATATGAGTTTGCTGGTATTAGAAAAGTTAATTTATTTTGCTTAATATGTGTTTCGGGTCAACCCAACCCATACAAAAACATGCTAGTTTTGACCCCGTTACACAACCAACCTGACGCGCCCAAATTGCCATCTCTTGTTTTACAATCTTTAAGTCTAAAGGCGAACGGAAGTATTACCTCAAGCTTACTTCCATCGGCTAATGTTTGCCAAGAAGGTTTAAATTCGACAATGTGATCGCTAACACAAAGAAGGCATTCCATTTCTCTTTGCCACATGTGTTTCTTCTCAGAAGGCAAAGGTTCCAATCTCCATAATTGACCAAATGCAGTGGCTACACAAATAATATATAAATTTCTATTAAACTAACATCAAATTAGAATTACCATAAAGAGACAGAGAAGAAGAAAACTATAATTACCACTTACCGCAAAGATTTGTTATGGCATTTGAAATTGCCAAAGCTGTGCAAACCCCTTTGCCACTTCCTGACATGTCTTCACCAAGTAACAATTTACTAAATCTCTCTTTCATCATCTCCATATCTACTCAAGATTAGTAACAAAAGATAGTAAATAGATACATTAAAAAGGGGTAGGAAAAAAAAAAGCAAATGGAATCATCAATAAAGTGATAAAGCTTGTGACTTCTTTTTTTATCACAAAGTCTTGAAAATGCCCCTAATCCAGCCAACACATTTCAAATTCAAATAACCAACACAAAGACGCACTTCACAAACTTGAACTAAAGTAAAGTTACAAAATTTAGTCTTTCCCACCTAATCAAGTTGAATTTTACTTTTTTTTTCCCTCGAGTTTTAAAACGGGCAAACAGAAAGGGATTCATGTTCAGACTATGCGGGAAAGGTCAAGAATTTGCTCTTATGTGGCCTAACCGGTATTCCCATGCCATTTCCAAGATTTTTTTCTCCGACCTTCCCAAGATGTTCACCCAGTGAAGTTGGAACCTGGGTCTCAAATTTCAGTTTGAAATAATATATGTATATCCCAAGAAAGAATTAATTTCCAAACACCAAAACTACAACATACCTGAAACTTTTGTATTCATTTCCTTGACTTTGGATTCACCGTTCATTTTGTCTTGAGGAACACCATCACATTTGCTCATCACTTGAGCCTTTCTAATAGGCCAACCAAGAGGTGAAGGTGAAGAACAACATTCTTTAGAAAAAGTTACTGAATTACTTGAATTTGAACTTGTTATCCTGCTCTCAAATGAACCAAATTCAAATTCATCCTTTTTTACACTTTTATCACCTGAATTTTCCATTTGCGCCTCAAAATTCCAAAACTGTCAGATTTTTTTACCCTTTTCACCTTAAAGATAAATAACCAAGATAGAAACTTTTTAGTACTCTGTTTCTTTATTGTTGATGTGGTAAATATTGACCATAAATAAACAATGTGGGCTTTAATTAAAGTTGTGAATACCTCACAGTTTCCAAAATACAAAGAAAAAGGTGAAAATGCTGTGTGATTTAAAGAAAAGGCAAAAGTGTTGATGTTTGAATCAAAATAACGATGGCGATGAAATTTAAAAGGGCAAAAGTAGTAGCCGTAGGGAAGTGTGATAGTGATAGGTAGCAAAATTCAACACATAAGACTGTTACTTTTGGATT
Organism: Solidago caesia; assembly: GCA_028566075.1. Classification (NCBI taxonomy): domain Eukaryota; kingdom Viridiplantae; phylum Streptophyta; class Magnoliopsida; order Asterales; family Asteraceae; genus Solidago; species Solidago caesia. The sequence goes on from JAOXNX010000031.1 coordinate 24,054,978, forward strand.
TGGTGGGATTTGAATAAAAGGACAAATTACTTTTCTTTTGGTCCTGTTTTTCTACCTTGTGAAATTTAAAATTGTGTTCCCAAGAGTACATGTTAAAGCATATGTCATCATATCATATAAAAATTAAAAAAAAATTCAATTTTAAACTTAAATACTTTTGTTTGTATTAAATAATACTATATAAAAATACATTTAAAACTCAATTCATTTATATATTTTACATCAAGGATTATATAACACATAAAAAGTTGTTAAGGTTAAAGTTGAAAAATAAAACTTTAAAAAATAAAAAGTAAACAATTTTTTTAAGACTAGACGAGTACTTGTTTAAAGGTCAAGTTAATAACTTACTGAAAGGAGAATTTTGTGAATAGTAATGGAAGCAATCGTCCTATTGTCGTAAAAGAAAATAATATATCTTTCTAATCTTTCTTACAGGGGTTGTCCCGAGTGGGGCATTCCTACCCCCTTTTGTCGCCAGGAATAAGCCTGCTACACCGCCCCGAAGGGCGTCTCCAAGCTTGGGCGTCGTATACAAGTCGCTTGACTGGACTTGTTTTTTCTTCTACCTTTTTGTTTGTTTCTACCTTTTTGAGGGGCAACTTAGAGTTGCCTCACTCTAAGGTTTTTGAGGAATTTCTTTTTTGATGAGGTGGCGTCATATAACGGAAGTCCCTCCCTTTGGAGGTTGTCTTACTCCGGAAAGTCTAAATGACACTTGGAATGAATCGATATGTTAACAAAAAGGTCCATATCCTCCACATTACTTAGACCGTAATTAACCTTTCACCCTCTTTACCTACACTTTTTTCTGTCACATCAGCATCATCTTTTCACCATCTTCACCTTCTTTTTTTTCCCCTTAACGGCTTAACCCTTCACCTTCAAATTTAATACCACACTATACCCTATAATATACCCAATCAAAAAAAAACGGAAAAAAAAAAAAAAAAAACCGGACTCATAGGAACCCATTTACCTTCGTGAATGAACTTACCTAGCCCCCTTCACCTTGCATGTTCACCAAGTCCTTTAACCTTTCACCTTGCATTCACTTCACCTACCTTTAAAAATACTTTTAAAATAATGGCAAAAGTCATTTAGAAGGATACTACAACAACAACAACAGTACCCAATCCCTACCGGAACGGGGTATGGGGAGGTAAGATGTAGACAATTTTGCCTCTACACAAAGATAAAAAGACTGCTTCCATAAGGACAAAGGCAAAAGTCATTTAGAAGGATGTTCAGGAATATTTTTCGAAGAAATATCATTTTCATCGTAAAATAAGAACATCTGGCTCTGCCCATTCACAAAAACTTGATTCTATATATTTCCAAACATCACATGCCAAAATGGTGATATTAATGCTTATTTGTTATTATTGTTGGATATTTGAACATGTGAATTCCAGCAAAAGGTTTAAAACAACGCAAAGGTTCTGTTTAGTTTTTTCTTAAGAATCAGCCTCAAGTAATGTTTAATTGTTTTTAGACACCACCTTACCGAATGAGACAAAACTCTAAGTTGCAACCAATTTTTATGAAATTTGTTTACGTTATGAAAGATACACCATCCTTCAAGTTATGTTACACTAAATGTCACTAACAGCATAGAATATATGGATGAGAGTGTTAGTGGAAATAAAAGAATAACGAGTATGTTAGGTTGATGGTTAGTGAAGTTGTAAATAAATGGGCCAGCCTATCGTTTGAATTTCGAATAACGTGAAATCATTTGCTGGGCAGCCTTTTCATAAAGCAAACGTAGAATGGTTTTCCATATTCATATTTAGGATATTCATATAATTTAGTGGTATAATATGAATATGAATTAAACTTTTTGTATATGGTATGTATTAGATTTTGATTCACGAAAAGATTAAAATAACAATGTTTAAACAAACCATCACAAATTCACAATATGGTATAGTGGAAATTGTTCCGCCTCTCACACAAGTGACGCGGGTTTGATCCTTCACTAACGCATATTGTGATGGTCACCGCCAACTTGTTATCCTATGTGTCCATATGCATAAAGAGGCTACCACAATATTCCCCGGGGTCTGATCCTTGTGGTCAACACCATACATGCGCCTCATACGGTTAAGTTGTTTCAATGGAGATTGCAGGTTCCTGGTTACCAATGCGGTACATTGGGTTAAGATATCCCCAACCAAATAACTTTTTTTTACCACAATCGCAACGATGTTTAAACATTTCCCGATCACGAACAGATTAAAAGGTGGTTTAGTAGATGATAACTGATAACATAACATATTGATATTTTTATAAGAAATTATAAGTTAGAATCTTGCTATTTAAATCTACACATATATATATATAGGGGTTGGTTATTGTAAAACAAGTATTAAAGTAAAACAAATAGGATAAGATATTGACCATTGGA
>JAOXNX010000031.1:24121179-24136807 GCA_028566075.1 Solidago caesia
CTGGGCCCCATGAATTTTATGCATTAAAAAAACAAATATGTGAGTGTTCCATACCTAAGCTTAGGTATGGGACAGCCATATATTCACCTCCCCTTTTTTTAATGGATTGTAAGTATTTGATTTTCAATTTCGGTAGCCTCAGTTTTTCTTTTTAAAATTTAGCACCTTTACAACCTTTTTGAGTGGAATTATATTTTTGACTAGTTAATCCGATTGAACCTAAATCGATGGTTTAACCTAAAAACTAAATTACAAACATTGGGTTCTAGATCAAGTTGAGTATTGTCAACCCAAATATAAAATGTTTATTAAATTTTATGGTTTTTACAAGTAGTTAATTAAAAAAAATATGATTATTGATGGATCAATATCTTCTTAAGTTGTTTTCCAACATGATAGAATCATGTTGGTATTTTGTGAGAAAAACAAAAATATATTCTTCATAATAGAAATGCCCGCAACGAAAGACCCCCTTTATTTTTACCTCTACCACAACATCCTTTTTTTTCTTACTACTACAACATCATTTTTTTCCTCTACATCATCTATTTTTCCTCACAACAAGAAGCAAAAAAAATATCACAACATCCATAATTTTTCAAAAAAATTAAATTTTTTATTGGGATGACCCACCAAACATTAAACAACATAGCCACATAGGTGGAGGGTAGTGTGAAATTAGGGATGACAAAAAAAAATCTCAATTCGTTGAGGAAAACAATATCTGAAAAATTTGGATCGGGTCTAAACGAGCTTAACGGAACACAAGTTGTATTTTGAGGCTGTTAACGGACATTTTATTCAGGTTCGGAGCAGGGACTGGGCATGTCCACCTCGACCCAACCCGAAATATAGATTTATATGTATATAAGTTTTCTTATATTTTTCAAAAAGAATTCGGGTATAGTAACGTGTATCGAGTATGTTTTTGTTTAAACATCTAGCCCAATAAGATGCCCTGATAAGATCCCCGATAAATATCCGGTCAGATTAGAATAACATTTTTTATCAAGTTCGACTATGGTACTACCCACCTCATTATCCACCCAACATGACCTGTTATATTTATAAAAATTATAAAAAAGAAATTAAAAAAAAAAAAAAAAAAAAACCCTTCAAAAGATGTTGATCCATTGCTACATCGATATTTACCTACCGTCATTCACAATTAATGAATGATTGTGTGTAAAGCAAAAGGTTCAAGAATTATAGATGTATGAAAAATAATATACGTAAGATTTTACATTAGCAGCACGCAAGACATGTATTGTTTACTACATAGTTAAGCCTCTATTAATCCATATCATATATTATTCATGTGGATAAAGATGATCTGCGATACCCAAAGTTACATCCCATTGACTTTGGTATGAATAAATTATGATAACTATTTTTTATTACATAATACTCATGAAATTTCATAAACATGTATATATTTTTTGATCGAAATTAAACATATTTTGATGAAGGTATAGGCCAGCATTTTGTGCACTTTTGGGACCAATGTATTCCTTTTAACAAATATTTTTCCAGTTATTTAAAACTCATAGCAATTTGACCTCTATACAACCTAAAAACGACCATCAAAAGTTGTTGCATATAGGCTTAGGCATATACAATATTAAAATAAAATGTATATAAACGTACAATTTGACAAAGTCTTAAGCCACCATTATATGAGTTTCTTTTACTCTTTCGTAATTGGAATACTTCTAGACGATGGCTTCTTTACAATACCAAAATCAAACTTTGATGAATATACTTTGCCTTTCCTAAATATATAAGACTTTAAACCAAAATTTATCTTTGTTTAAAAAAGAAGGGAAAGCAAGAAAATAAAAGTAAAAATAAGAGTGGATGTAAGGGTGAGGGGTATGGGCGGTAGAAAATGCCGGTATCGAAAATCAACACTCGGCATTTCCATTCCCTACTAAACAACAAGCATCGGTATGTGGCATATCCTATTTATATCGGCATCGTGATGTCAATTGGCATAGAGGTTGGGTGCGTGCTAGTGACCTTTTTTAATTTGGTTTTCTTCCCTCTTTGTGACCGTTGCGAGAACCTAATTTTTTTAGGGGCTTCGATTCAAGCAACCTTATTGTGATTTTGTTCGCTATATGTTGTCGAAATCGATGCGCATACCGATGCTCCCAACGCTTCACCCTATCATCTATTTTCCGAAGAGGTTTTACACCTCGATTTGGGTTTTCTAACGAGCTACGTTACACTCCGATGAGGGGTTTTCTTGGCTTAGACCGGAGTTGTTGCATGTGTCGGCGACCCCTTTCTTGTTTGGATGTTTAATCATCGCCGGCGACTGGTATTTATTTCCGGCGACCCCTTTTTGCGGTTGTTGCTTACTGTTGCGATATATATTCTGTTTCTTGCTCTCTTTTTTATGTATATTGTCGTTAATTGTTTGATTATGATTATCTTTGTGGTATTTATCATGCGGTAGTATTGCCGGAATCTTTAATTTCGTTGTATTGTTGCCACCAGAATTCCATTTTTACAGCAATATGTTTGCGAAATCCGATTAGGTTGCTTGTGATTACATTAATTATGTTGTGGGTATACGTTTAAATGGGCGATGATGATAAACGATTCGAAAAGGAGAATCAAAAATCTGGGCCGTTCTTGGCGGGGTAAACCGATGGGTTTGCAGCCATGCCGTGTTTCGCATTTCTGATTTCCTAACCCCCAAATCTGAGCCCAATTTGTTTAACGGGAAAAAAACATATTTGGCTTAAATTGGCATGGACACCCTTTGATTTGGCATAGATTGGCATGTTGTGTTTTTTTTTTTGCCGACGTGGCACGATATCATTGGTTGCTATCATGCCATATTTTAGCATGGTGTCATGGACACCCTTCACCCTAATGGGGTACCATGTCGGAGCCATGGTTACCTATGAGGCCGTTGACAGGTGGTAATGTTAAAAGTCGACGTCGTTTGCAAGGTGGTTGGTTAACTTGGTTGTAACCACGATGGGTTGGATGAGGTGGTATATTATATTAATTTTTTTATTGGATATATTATGCGTATGTGGGTATTATGTGGATATCGTGGTCTCTAATTTTTAGTGTGATTATGTGGTGTGTTGTTTGATGGTTGGTTGTTAATGTAGCACACTTTTTTGTAAGGTTGTGTGATTGTTACAATTACTATAATGTAACACTCATTTTGGCCTAGCTTGGTGTTATTTTTGGAAAAGGAGACAAAGGGTGGTAATGGTGGTGCAACGAAGGTGGGCTATAAATGACATGAATGGATACGAATAAGGCTTTGTTCATATACATTCATTTAGCTTAAAGAACTATTCATGGTAGCATAAGTAAACATAAAATTGTGTTTATATCCGTTCATTAAGGAAATTAGTTTGTTCATGTTCGTTCATTTAATGAACATATACACATATAATTAAAAGCATTAGGATTCAAATCCCAATTTACAAGACACCCGTTTTTTTAATTAGTTATCAATAAAAGAATATAAAAATAGAGATTATATAATAAAAGCATTGAAATTAAAAAATACATTGTACACAATTACTATGATTTAACTTGTTAAAAAACCACTTGAATTAGCTTAAGTGGCTAGACACTACCTACAAAGTGGTGCATAGTCTATCCTACTTGCAAACATGATTGAGAAATATTTACGTATTTTCTCAAGTGTGGGTATTGGGTGGAGGTGTCTAACTGGTGTATAAAACTAGAAGTGTACTCGTGCAATGTGCAGTGGTGGATAATTTTTCAAAAATAAATAAATTATACATAAAATTCGTAAACTTCATTTAGTACATGCATCAAAAGGTGATGGTGGCTGGCAGATGGTTTCATTGACTGCCGGTTCTAGATTGTCTAATATACGTGTATTTAAAAAATTTATTTGTTATTATTGCTAGAATATTTATAAATAAAAATGGTAATGTAAATTAATATACCGAACATATAAACATAAATATTAAATGATAAGGTAAAAATGATAATACTTAAAAATTCAAAATTTAAAACTTTATGCAAATATTTTTTTTAAGTTAGTATCGATAGTATGACTCCTAATTTGAGATTTGTCTAAACTCCAAAGCAAATGAAATACCGTTGAAGCTATCAAATCAAAGATAAGATACAACATCAAACGAATCAATAAGTACTTAAATAGAAGTGATTCAAAATTCAAAGTTCATTAAATTATAATTACAAAAATTAATTAAACCTTTTTAATTGAGAGATAAAAATAAATTTCTTTACTTAAAAAATGTTAATAATTCAATTTTAATAAATTGGGAATAATTAATTCAATTATAGAGGGTGTTTGGGATTACGTTTTGAAGTGTTATTTGATTATTGCGTTTGTAAAACACAAATAATCTAAAAAAGTATTTGGATGAAAAAGTTATTCTCTGCTATGAAAACGTAGTTTTGGAGAAGCATGTACCTACATGCTTTTTCAAAACGCAGTTTTGAAAACGCAAAATCTCTTTTGAAAACGCATAATCTATTTTGAAAACGCAACACCAAACACCCCCTTAATTGCATAAGTGGAATTTTCATTTTAGCCTTTAAACTTTTATAATTTTCATTTTACCCATTAATTTTGGTTTAACTTTATAATAAATTTTCTTTTTTAATCCTTAAACTCTTTTTCATCTTCTTAAACTCTTACTAATCTTCAATTTGGTCGATATCTATTCTAAACTTTTTTATTTACACCCTTGAACTTATTTTCGTTTTTATGTTGTATCTTTATTTTATTTTTTTCCTTTTGCTTTGTATTCATCGATTATCCAAACATGAAGCACGGGAATAAAAAAAAACCTCATCCATTCATCAAATCTTACAAAAGATCCCCAAGAGCATGAAGGAAAGAGGTTGAAACTTTTATTCATTTACACAAGTGCAAGTTGTGTTGTGACTCAAAAATTCATGAACGGTTCAAAATTCAAGACACAATTTCTTACATCCCTAGGTCAAGACGCATTCATTCAAATCAAGTATTAAAAAAAGGGTTACAACCGACTATCTGTTGTCGAGTTAAGACTTCACCATTTGAAAGTCACCTGTAAAAAATATTTATATAAAAAAAAAAACTTTCATTATGAACCCTCAAGTTTTGCCTTAAGTTTAAACTTGACCTCTATTCCGTTGGAAATAATGGAACTCATCGGTTCACACTTGCCAAAGATCAAATCTTGCACACAAGATATATAATTGATAATTGAAGTATAGGAGTCATGCCAGATAACCTGATGGAGAGGGAAGAGATCGGAAGATCAATAAAAAGAAAGAAAGAATAGTCATTAACAAAGAAGACATCTAAATCTCTTCAAAAGAAGGTGAACATTTCATACTTTAATTTACAGGAGTCACGTTGAATGCATTCCAAATTCATATTCTGCAAATGACATGTTATACGGAGTATGAACTTTCAGAAAAAAACTTAATTATAAAACACGGAATTTTGCATGGGACTAAATACATAAACCATCTACTTTTGGTCAAAATGGACCTTTTAGGAATTGCTAGCTGTCACATTGAAGCCAAATAGAATGTCATTACTCATTAACTGTCAATTGTTCACATTAATGAGGTCTCATAAACCTTGTGGATGAGTTGTAGATGAGTCACACATAACGCAGAACCTGTGATACTGAAGTGCAAGGTGATAGATTGACACAAATAGATCAGATCATAATCCGTAGGAATGCTTGGCCACATACATAAAACAGGGGTCCTTGGCATGCTTGATCCCAGACACACTATGGCACTTCACTTAATCAGTTGCAGAAAATCTGAAACTCCCAAGGATCATCTTACAAACCAACAGCATGTTGTGCATCCTTGTTTAAGCGGCATTGCTTGATCTTGGAAAAAAGGATAACTTCAAAAGTACTATTCATGAAGAGCCAATCGTAGATATTGCACCTACGAATTTATAGCAACTAAAGACATATTAAAGATTATGAACAGAGATTTTGAGGAGGGCAAGCTGGAGTTGATACCCAAAATGATCAAAGAAACAAAGACAGGTTCAGGAAAAATCTGAAACACATTTAAAGAACTTGAACATATCTAGAAAACAATTTGTGTTCCACGTTTTCTAATTGGGCCCATTTAGTAAATATTTCTATCACCTTACTAGAATAAAGTCGAAGCTTTATGTCATGGTTAGAGCTCTAACCAATTAGGAATGTGGTATATGTGAATTTTGGGAGTATTGCTCAAATGGGTGAACCTGACTTTACTAATACAGCTTGCAGGTTGGCATGGAAAACAACAAGCAATGATTCCTATGGGTGGTTCAGCCACTGGTTCAAGTCAATGCCTAAAGGGTTCATAGAGAAAGTAGGTTTAAGAATATGCATTGTCAAGTAAGCTCCTCAACAGTACGTACTATGTCCTCAGTCTATAGGAGTCTTCTGAAATCATAAGAGCATCCCCAATAAGATGCCACATTTTTCTTATCACTTTTCAAACATCCGATCTCCACCAATACTATACCCTACCCTTTGTTTAATTTAAAAATAGTTTTAAGTATTAGTTTCAACCTTTCCCCCTAGGTGTTCATATTAGCCTTGGGGTATAGATAACCCATCGATGTAAGCACCTCCAATACATAACCCTTCAAACCTCCTTCCACCAAGAGGCCATAATCCAGGCTTACCTCCCTATTGGAGATGCTCTAATGTTTCGAACTCGACTTTAAAGATGAGTACCTTTTTTGGGGGAAAAAAAAGTGGCTCTACACTGGTTGTTAGAAAATTTAGTTGAGTGTATGCCCTGTTTCTAATAGCTTTAGATTGTTAATGAAAATTAGTTCACACTGAACCCAAAGTTTGAAATAGCTAATAAAAGGATAATTTCTAGGTATTTTATCAGTATTAAAAATAAAATCAAGTGATTGATTTATTTGAAGAGAAAATTAGTACTACTTTTTAAATAGCTAAACCAACATTGAAGCATGTTATAAAGTGGAGTCAGTTACTAATCAGTCATTGATGATGAAATGATATCCGAAGTTCCCAACAGTGACCAACAGTCTATTAGTCCAAGGAAAATTCCTAACCTGCATCATCACTACAAGCAAAACCTAACCGGAATAAGCTTAACACGAAATGGTTTGCAGTTTACTGCATAAACCACAACTTAAGTAACGAGTCCACATTTAAAACCCTGATTGATGAACCAAGAAACCCCTAACTGAAGATCAACTAAATCTGCCAAGAAAAATGGTTAATAAAATACGACATTTACACATAATCACGATGATCACACCAAAAATCATCAATTTGCAGATTTGTTTATAAATAAAAGGATAAATTCGAAGAATGCAAAAACATATCAGCTAATAATCAAAATTAATTAATTTCAGAAATAAAATATATCAAACTTTGTCATTAGTTATTTTATCACTTAATAAAAGAATAAATTAGTACTTTTTAGATAGCTAAACCAACAAAGTTTGAAACAGCTAATAAAAGGATAAATTCTAGGTATTTTATCAGTATTAAAAATACAATAACTGGATTATAAATCAAATCAAATGATTGATTTATTTGAAGAGTAAATTAGTACTTTTTAGATAGCTAAACCAACAAAAATATGTCATGTATGCTCGTTTACGTAGCCTTTCGGCCCTTCCCATTTTTGGTGAGAAGAGTTACTTCAGAACCACTATTCAAGAAGAGCCGATCAAAGATCTTGCACCTGTGACAACTAAATACATAGTAGAGATTAAAATGGAGATTTTGAGGAGGGCAAGCTGGAGTTGATATTTAGCATCATCAAAGAAACAAAGGCAGCTTCCGGTATCATTTGGAACACCATTAAAGAGCTCGAAGAACCTGAGTTATTAGCCATATCTAAAATTTCCGAGTACCAAGTTTTCCAATAGGTCCATTTCATAGGTATTTTACAGCCTCCTCTAGCAGCTTATTAGAACAAGATCGAAGCTATATGTTATGGCTAGATCTCCAACCAATAAACTTTGTAGTATATGTGAGTTTTGGGAGTGTAGCTCACATGGGCGAAGCAGAGTTTACTAATATGGCTTGGGGGTTGGCAAACAGCAAGCAACGGTTCCTTTGGGTCATTCAGCCTGGTTCAGTCTCTGGCTCTGAATGGCTCGAGTCATTGCCTATAGGATCATAGAGAAAGTAGGTGAAATAGGATAGCATTGTCAAGTGGGCTCCTCAACAACTGGTACTAGCTCATCAGGCTATAGGAGCCAGGCTTCTGGACTCGTAATGGCTGGAACTCAAGTATATGTGAAGGAGTTCCCATGATCTGCTCACCTTGTGCATATGATCAACTGGTAAACGCGAGATATGTAACCGATGTTTGGAGGATAGGTGTGATGTTGAATAACATGATGGAAAGAGAAGAGATTGGAAGAGCAATCAAAAGAGTAATCATCGACAAAGAAGGTATTGAGATGAGACAGGGGTCTAAGTCTCTTCAAGAGAAGGTGAACCTTTCTCTGGAAAAAGGTGGCTCCACAAATCAATCCTTGGTAGCTTGGTCGACTATCTAATCTCCTTTTAAAGTCTTTAGATTGCTACTGAATAAATTTAATCTCTGTATTATCATGACTTGCTACAACTCTGTAACAGAACTAGAATAAGGATTGAACTAAAAATGAGGCTGTAGCATTTAAAGTTTTACTTAGCTTCAATTTCCTCATTAGAAGAGACAAATTACAATTAAACGATTCATCTATATATCAACTATTATTATGTCAATTCATGCTTTTATGTATATAAGTCACTTAAAGGTCATTAAAAAGCTTATTTTGCAAGCTACAAAGATGTTTGACTAATATGGATTATAAGGCTAACTCATTAGACACATACTATTCATGGTAACAACCTTTTATACATCGAAAATTGTCTCACACGGAAGCCAAATTTATTGAATTATGTCTTATTTTTTGGCAAAATACCAAGGCTTCATCTGACTACTTGAATGATCCATTTGTAGTACAATGAAGAAGGCAAGAAGCCTTTTGAAACCTTGAAGTTACAATAAACACTTAAAAAACATTGAAATTGCACCTTTGCCTAAATCTATGAACTTGTCTCTAAACCTGCTTCAAGATTTTTAATTTGTAAATGAAAAGAAAGGAGCTTGACTTAAACAAGAATGTCCCATACCACACAACGGAAAAACTTGAGACTATCTTGAACAAGCCAACTAAAAACCTTGAAATAAGTCATGAAATCCAAAACAATCACATAGCCCAGTCAATACGCTTATTCACAAAAGAATTGGCAAAAGACCACTCAGAAACATAACCGAAGAGCAGCAGAACCTTAAATACCAGTATACCACCAAAAAGAAAACGAAATACCTCCTTACGACCGTACTCTTGATGGCCGCTGGTGTGAGGAGGTAGATCAGCCGATATGCCAAAATAACCACTACAACAATAAAACTCTTATCATCCAGTGAATATCCCATTAAACAAGGTTGATTGTAATTAAAGGATGGTAACAGTTCGTCATGTAGGATGATTGGTTCAGCAAAACCACCCCATGAAAGGTAAATTTTAGTTGGTGACGATTGCCATTGAAACCTATGAATGGTCTCAACAAATTTGCTGGGATGTGGTAGTTTCACACTGACAAAGAAGATGCAGAAAAAGAGAACGAATGACAGCCAACGACTGCGATGAGATTGAAATCCGGTATGGCAGACGAAAACAAACAGATTTAAGGAGAGAGCACGAGTAAGCACCTATTGACAATTTGAGGGGTGACTGAAACTGTTAGTTGACAAAAAGGATGAGGACGGCACAACACTGAAGCCAAATAGCTTACAGACTATGTATTCGTTATAAATAATGTAATTAATAGCTACGCCAATCCCTAAATTTGAAGCATATGTTATAAAAGTAGTGGCAGTGACGAAAACGGCAACCTATAAACTAACCAACTTTGACCATCAATAAACCTAGTGAATAAGCTTACCAGCACAAATCACAAGTTAACAATGGATTTTACTTTTATTAATGAACCCTAATGAAAACAAGTGTAATTAAAACCCTAACTGATAAACCAAACCCTAATTGATGAGCAAGTAAATCTGGCAGTAACAATGATTAAAAAAAATTAATGTGTTATACATAAACGCATCGATTTCCAAGTAAAACAAAAGTTGGAATCAAATCCATACCTGAGCTTGAATGAGTTCGGATCCGGGTAAAGAAAAAAATTGGACCATTTCTCGATTTGTGCGTGTCATCCTTGCGCAGGGGCCATGCTAATCTTCTCTGTATCGTTCCAATTTTATCGGATGTCCCCGAAGGGACAATATATGCTGCCTCCTTGAGCTATATAAACACATGACAAAACTCTTCTCAGAACGATGTGGGAGCAGAACTACTGTTATTATTATGAGTAATATATTATATTTTAGATGTACAATAAAAAAAAGTATTACAAATAATAACCTGAATAAAAATCGAACATTCCAATGATATTAACACATCCATCACATGTAACATTGATTAATACTCATACCCAAGAAAAATTCTGAGAGAAATGAATAATTCAAATTTCAAATAGACACGAGACTTTATTAATACAAAGAATATGATGAAATATGCAACAACATAACAAAAACATGAGTTTGTTTACAATCCATACACACATGCCTAAGGATGCATCAATCTAATATGGTCTACTAGATGGTCCAACATTGCATAAGATGATCCACCTTTGCTTACACTTCTTGTTCCTAATTTCTTCATTTTATTTGCATTTTCCATCAACTCATTCTTGGATCCCATTACATCTCTTATCGTTTTCTCGATTACATTTCTATCCAATCTTCCCTCCATATTCATCCCGACCTTCCAACCTTTGCTCACAAACTTGCTGTTTACTTGCTCATCCCGAGATGTCGGGCAACAAATCGTCGGGATGCTCTCAACAATGCTTTCAAGTGTCGGGTCCCATTCACCACGTGTCAAGAACCCACCAATGGCTTTGTGAGCCAACACTTGCATATTTGGCGTCGAATCAACAATGCAACCCCTCGCCTTCGTGCCATTAAGAATCTTTGGTGAGACTCGACCCTCTCCAAGTTTGGACGAGGGTCGTCTTACCCATAAGAACCCCTTCCCACTATTCACCAACCCATTCCAAAGCTCAAGCATTTCCACCCGTGTGAGCTCTGCATGATTTTCCAGGTTCACATAAATAACAGATTTGGGCTGTTGTGAGTCAAGCCACATGATGCAATTCTTGTTCTCATCAACATAATAACTCAAAAACGGGGTCATTCTGTTGGCTTCTTGCCTAACCCCTAGGTGTGTATGAATCGGGCCAATGGTGTAAACATTTGGACAAATGGAAGTAATTCGAGAAAGTATGGGCCCGTCTAACGCTTTAAAAGTATTGAGTATGAGCCCATGGGCTCGAGGAAGCTCTTTAATTTGTTTCATCATATACTTTGGGTAATAATAATGATGATCCACATCACGTGATTCCCACATTCTTGCAAGATCATCGCTAGTGAGAATCCCTTCAATCCCTGGAACACGTTTTAATGTACCTTTCATTGGATCAGAAACTAGGGTGGGAAGATTAGAAATAACCCAAACAGAACATGGACTTAAAGTCAACGCAGTAATAACAGGAAGTTGTATCTCATTACCAATGTCATATACAAAACTCATGATCCCATCAGAAACAATGCAGCTCACCGGCCCACGCTCATCAGATGTCAACTTCCCAGAAGTCAACTGGTCTTTGAGAAGCGGTTTGGTGAGTATCTCAAGAGAGTCCAACAATTCTGCTGGATCAGACGGTGAATGATCTGGTGGCAGTCCGTCCGAGATAGTGTGAAGGTGGAAGTTTAGATATGGATTTAAACGAGAATCAATGTGGACGTGACGAAGAAGGAGGGCGTGGGTGTGGGGGATCAAGAGCAATGTGACTTTGAGACCCGAGAGACAGAGGAGCTCTGCTATATCAAACATCGGGTTTATTTGGCTTTGTAGAGGTGAAGGAAAGACGATGATGTGAGGGGGTTGGATGATTGGTGATGGATCTGCCATTTGACTATTTTTGTACAATGATAATCAAAAACTACCAACTCATAGTATATAACAACGTTGTCACATAGTTGGCCTAGAATAACAATTAAATATTGGTCGTTGTTCTAATGATATTGGTAGTCTCTTACAAGACTTTTAGAATAAACATTAGTATCATAGCTAGGTTAGTAGTATTATCGTTTAAACAAAACACACACACACACACTCACACTTCAGTATCTAAATTGTGATACAATCTGATATAGAAATTAAATTACAAGTTTTGTTACTCAATGACTTTATTTGACTTGCATTCAATTTGGTTTTTCATAAAGTAATAGATGTTTTAATACAATTTTGACCACCCATACACACAATGACCCCAACTTGGACGGTGACGCTTTATGTGTTGTTCAGCTTATTGATTTGACGTCTTTGATGAGCCGGTTCAAATCCATGAATGAAGATCCATCTTTTGTAATACTTTGAGCTGCCGACTTTGCCAATGCGTTTACTGACTTGATAAAGTCATTTCTTTTTACGTTAGTGAGATCGTTTATTGCCTTTTCAATTACAACTCTACCGTTTGTGTCCTTTATGTCGATTCCAATATTCCATATCTCACTCACAAATCGACTATTTACTTGTTGATCCACATAAAATGGCAAACAGATCATTGGTACTCCCTCTACTATGCTCTCCAATGTTGAGTTCCATCCAGGGGCGGAACTACATTAAGGGGAGGGGTAGCCCGGGCTACGGGTCCGCTCAACCCATGTAGTGTAAATTTTTACGAAATACGTTGATTTTTTTATTGGTGCTACGGGTCAACGAAATTCGGGATACCGGTCAATGTGGATAACTTTAAACTTTTGAAAGATTTTTATGATAACAAACTTATAGAGATGTATTATAGTAACTAAATGAGAAATGAAAACTAACAAAAATACTAAAACCCTTATAAAATGTTTAAAATAGCGAAAAATTGTTTAAAAAATGCTTAGAATTAGTAACAATCTAGTCATTAATGTTACTTTGCATGAATATGAAGTTAGTGTTAAAACTTTTGTGCTACGGGTCACTTGAAATCCTGGTTCCGCCACTGGTTCCATCCACTGTGAGTCAAGAACCCACCGATTGCAGAATGGGCTAGGACTTCCTCTTGTGGAACCCATTCAGCGAAAAATCCTCTCTTCTTAGTTTCATCCTCAAGACCTTTTGGAACTTGATTATCATCGTAATCACCAATGATGGAACCTGGCCGTTTAACCATCAAGAAAGGCTTTCCACTATTCACTAAACCATGCCAAATTTCAAAGAACTGATCTACAGTCATCATTGCCAAGCTTCCAATACTAACATAAATGACTGATTTTGGGGGTTGCTTGTCAAGCCAGGAGAGACAAGTTCTGTTTTCTTCCCACAGACTATTTGAGACAATGGATTGAGGAGCTTGAATTTCTAGTTTAGGTTCGATAGTTAGATGAGACTTGAACAAAGTATGTAACGGGCCTATGCAGTAAGTGTTTGGACAAATATTGCGCAAGTGAACAAGTATGGATGCATCCAATACTTCAAAGGTGTTGATAATGACACCATGAGCTCTAGGAACATATTGAGCTTCCTTCATTATGATTTGCATGGTATGATCAGTAAGGTTATCACGACGATAAAAGCCTGGAAGATCACGACGCCTTAGAAACGCTTCTGTGCCTGGAACGTTCTTTACCGGGACATCCAAGTCATCACCTGAGTCAATTTAACACATGAACATCACTTGCATAAACTTAAATGTGAAACAATGATAGTAACACAGATAATAATATTGGATTAAAAGGGGTATTATTCCAACCTTATTCGTACCATGCATTTTCACATAATAACTAAATGCAAATGGTATAATTATTTAAAATAGAATGATCGTGATTATTATTAAAGAAGAATTAAGATGTATTTAAAGATAACAAAAATAAATGAAAGTGATATGTAGTATTTGGTTTGTTGATATGGGAATAAAAAATGGATATAAAACTCATAAAATTGAGGTTTTTTAAACCCATCAAAGGGGATGGGTTTGAATTTCATTTCCATTAACATTAACATACTTTTACTTGATCAAATCTATCTATATCCATAGTAAAACCAGACTACAAACCAAACGCACCGAAATGAAAATGACTTGTGAACAAACGGCTGCTTCGGCCTTTAGCAAAAAGTCAAATTTATCAAATATTAAATCCTTAACTTATTAACCAGTTTCTTTACTTCATAAATTAAATAGTTAAAAGAGCATGATTTGTATTTTTCTTTGTCAGAGGATTTAAAATAAATAAGTGTGCTTACATACAAAAGTTACAAGATAAAAGCTTAAAGTTGATTCAAAGGTGACATCATATCTACTAATTTTCAATATTATCTTATCGAGTTATCCACATTAAAACAAAAGAAGAAGAAGAAAACAAATACGTAGGAGGCAAGAATTATTTGTATAAGTTGTTAGCTCACCGTTGAAAGGAACTTCCCCGGCTTCAATCAGCTTGGGAAGGCACAAATAAGTCCAAAGTGCACACGGACTCACAGTTTCGAAATATATCAAAGGAATCCCAACTTCTTCAGCAACATCAAGTGCAAACGAAAACGATGCATCTGGTATTATGACTGTGACCCGACACTCAGACTTACAACTAAAACATCCAGAAACCATCATGTCTCTAAAAGCTGGTTGGGTCACATTTTTCATGCCTTCAAACAATTCCACAGCACGTTCAGCTGAACGAGGGTGATCTTCAGGAAGCCCGTCCGAGATAGTCTCGAAACGGAAGTTAGCGTAACGACTGAACCTAGACACGACATTGGTGTGAAGGAGGAGATTACGTTGTATGTGTTCGGTGTTTAGGACAGTAACTGAAATGTTTGAGATACAGAGCAATTCTGCTAGTTTTAGTGTACAATTAACAGGGCCTTGCATTGGTATAGGAAAAAGCAGGACATGAGGAGTAGACATTTTTTTTGTTTTGTTTTTGGAGTGAACTTGATAGTTTTTGGATGTTTTAGCCAATGACCACTGTTTGATTTATATATATATCGAATGAAAGGATTTATAAGGTGATGTTTGTTTTTTTAATTCTTAAATTTTTAAATTCGAAATCAGAAAAAAGATATGGTTGTATCAGCAGATTTCATTATGAATGTTTTTATTTTTGACTTTGTCTCTTTCTTTGTTTGTTTAGCTCCAAATACAATAACATCTAATCCCGTCGAACATAGGATGTAGATGAGGTGAGATGTAGACAATCATATTTTTATCCGAAGGTAAAAAAAGTGCTTCTAAAAAGACCTTAGTCAAAAATAATATGACCGAATACAAGTGACTAAGTGAGATTGAGATACATAAAACTTCTGTCATATGTTTAGTTGCAAATGAAATACCCAGAGATATTCATTTTAACATTTTTTGCGCTTTTTTTTTTTTTTTTAATTTTTATTTTCAAATTTAACATAGAAAAAAAGAAAGAAAGAAACTGCTCAGTGCCGCCTTCCGCGGGTTTTGAGCCCCAATACCTCGACGGTGTATGGGGGAGG
>JAOXNX010000031.1:24142698-24153633 GCA_028566075.1 Solidago caesia
CCCACTTACACCAATATTCTGACAAAAATCCCATTTACACCATTGGTTTTTTTTTTTGCACCATTCCTGCCAATTTTCCCCTCCAACAAATCAACTTGTCCTTGTTATCATCAAAAATCAAAATGTTTGTACACACAAAATAAAACTTGCAATTTGTGTCAAACGAGGAATAATCAACCCACACGATGCTGCCGGTTCAAATATGATTTTTTTTAAGCGGAAACGAGATCGTTATCAAATCGTTTTAGTTTTTTATTTGTTTTTATAAAAAAATATATAAGTAGGGGTGTTCAAAACTATCCGATCCGGCTTTATCTGAAATATCAGATATCCGAACATCTAATATCTGACTTTTCAATTTCGGAATCCAATAGCGATTAGTAGTGTTGGAGATTATAGGGGGTCATTGTTAGGTTTTACAGGGAAGAAGATGGAAATGGATGAGTTGGGTTGGGTTTCAATTAGAGATGACAAGAAAAATCCGTACCCGATGAGGAAATCTGAAATTCGATATTTTTGGGCTAATTTGGGTATGGGTTTGCAGATTTAGGGTCGGATATGGGGATGGTTTTAATTTTTTTGCCGGTTCGGGTCCGGGGACGATTTTCGATGGAAACCAGCATACCCGACCCATATACCAGAAACCCGTCCCGAACCTATATACCCAACTCGTATATTACATATTAGTAATATTTCGATTTCCAATAGGTATTAAAAAGTATGAAATATAATTGGCCTAACACGTGCTAGTTTAAGAGAAATCATATAAATATTTGTATTAAGTAACGGATTTCAAAACAAAAAAATCTAACGGATCCCAAATGACCCATGTGAAAACCCGTTACCCAACAGTTAATAAGTAAACGGAGACCCGTCGAGTTCGGGTCTGGAATTACCTAAATTCAACCCGTTGTCATCCTTAGTTTAATTTAGTTGTCTTTTTTTAAAAAGTGACATGGAAGCCACCTGTGTTGCCAACTTAGTGTTTTATACACATCAACGACATATAAAATGTCGATTTGTCATTTATCTTTTTATTTTTTTGATTTTGATCAATAACTTCTTTTTTTTTTCCGAAAAGTCAGTCGAGATACGACATCTGGAAAACCTCACCGAATAATGGTGAAGCCTTGCACGTATCCTAGACAACGAGATGTTGACCATGGGCCATTACAAGTATTCGGTGGGAAAAACCTCAAAACTTCTCATCCCAAAGGATCGAACTCAAGACCATGGGTAAAACCAGGAATGCCTCTTATTGCAAAACTAGTATTATACCTTTATTGCAAAAAAAAAAAAAAAAAAAAAAACACATTAATTACTTTTTTTGGTATTTGTTGGGGTGGGATTTAAACCTAGATAAAACACAAATAAGACTAGCGCCCTAACCATACCGAAATCATACTTTTGTTCTTCATTTGATATAGCAAATAGGTATTTTGCTAATATACAAATCCATCATTAGATGGAGTAGTACGTCATCATGTGATCACAAGGGCCCACAGATGAAAGTTGCAGGTCACATGTTCAAAACTTGTTAAAGGCAAGTAAAAAAACTATATCTTGTTATCCATGTGTGAGGATGGTGAGTCACCGGGCATGAGTTGGGTACGCACTCTGTGTACCAAGACGGTACATGAGACCAGATGACTCTTACCTATTTATCTTTTTTTTTAACACATATATATTGGTTTTTAAAAATCCAGGAATAAGTTGCAAAAATTCAGTGGAGATTAATAAAAAAATATACAAATAATACTTAGTTAATTAATGAGTTACAAGAGGTAGATTTCATCTATATGATATAAAAAAATTATTTTATGTCATAAAGTTAATGTATATATCCCATGGACCTACTAGATCATTATAATTTGGATGTGTTTAAGGCCCAGCCCACGTTATCAAGACTCAAGAGTCCGACTTGAAAACTTTAGTTAAACACTTGACTACTTGAGGATTAAAGGTTTAATTTCCCCACTCTAGAGACTTATCGAAGGTTTCAGAAGATCAGTGAGTCAGTGACTGTGCTTTCACAACTTCCCTAGAAACCGCCACATCATTCTCTCTCTCCTATAAATAACTTGCTTTCATCTCTATCCCCTCTCAGATAACACACAGATCATAAAAAATCAGAAACCAGCTATATCGAAAAAGCTAGATTTCAAAACATGTCGATCATTCCAAGTTTCTTAAGCGGCAGGAGGAGCAACGTATTCGATCCATTCTCTCTTGACATCTGGGACCCTTTTCAGGGCATGTCAAGCATCGTGCCTGAATCTTCAAGGGAAACCGCAGCGATCGCAAACGCAAGAATTGACTGGAAAGAGACCCCGGAGGCTCATATTTTCCAGGCGGATGTACCCGGGCTGAAGAAGGAAGAAGTAAAGGTGGAGGTTGAAGATGGAAGTGTGTTGCAGATTAGCGGTGAGAGGAGCAAGGAAAGTGAAGAGAAGAATGACAAGTGGCACAGGGTTGAGAGGAGCTCTGGCAAGTTTTTCAGGAGGTTCAGGTTGCCCGATAATGCGAAATTGGACCAAGTGAAAGCTACCATGGAGAACGGTGTGCTGACGGTCACCGTGCCCAAGGCAGAGGAGAAGAAGCCAGAAGTGAAGGCTATTGATATCTCCGGTTAATTAAGGTGTTCTTGAGTGGCGTTTGAATATATATATATATATATATATATATATGGTTATATATAATGTAACGTACCACCAAGTTTCATGTTTTGAGAATCATGTGGGTTGGTGGGTTGTGTATGTATGTTTTGTTTGAATAAATAAATAAATAAAAGTTTGTTGTACTATTTCATTGATAGAGATTCTCGCGGATACAAAACATTCAATAAAAAAAATTAACCAAATTTCCCTGTCTTTCATTTTCATAACCTGCTTGTGTTTGGGATAGGCTGCAGGCAAACTTCTTTTACACAATTACATATGCATCCTTTGTTTCTTTTTGTCTGAAAAGACCGGTTGTTATTGGTTTCAAACATCGGGTTTGTTGGGTGAGTACTGAGTAGGAACCGGATCGATGTGGTATATATATATATATGTAACATTTGTCTTTAGGACGTGCTTTATTGGGCAAGATTTTTTAGTTTGGTTTTAAGTTTCTAACTTCAACGGGCTCGCTGATACAAAGAAAAACAAAAAATAATAACAAATTTTGGATTACTAAACCGAACTAAAAACCCACACAGATAAAAAAATTTTAAGAAAACAAACTAAATTATCTATAATATCTTATAAAAATTATAACCATTAATTTAATTATTTAAATTTTAAATACACAAATGATTATTACACCATAAAAAACTTTAACTAATTTATGTATTTTCCTTTTTTATTGAGCATTAATTAATACAAAAAAAAAAGGCTTAAGGACTAGGCCTGTAAACGAACCGAACGAACACGAATGGGACCATGTTCATGTTCGTTTGTTTGTTCGCTTAACTTAACGAACGATTCACGAACAGATAAACGAACATAAAGTTGTGTTCATGTCCGTTCATTAAGAAAATTGATTTGTTCATGTTCGTTCATTTGTGTTCATGAACGAATGTTCACGAACATAAACGAACGAACACAATGATTCTAATATTGAACATTCATCTAATAAAAAAAGAGATTAATATCCAAAAATCTTTTCCAAAATGCATGGTTTTATTTAAAGCTTCAATTTTGATCCCAACATCATAGCGTCACTTTTTTTTACTGTCCTGAGATAGTTAAGAAAATATATATGCTATTAAGAAAATAAAAAATAAAAACAAAGTGGACAAAACTAGCACAAAGTAATTTGATTGTAAATTGTACCATATAAAAGAACATCATACCTCATGAAAGCTCAAGTATTTCAGTTAAAAGACGTGTTTATATTTAAATTTGTTTTTTTAAGTATAAATGATTAAGTATTAATATATATATATATATATATATATATTATAGCTATAATAGAAATCATATTTACGTTATAAACGAACAAATATTCACGAACATATTATCGGAAGTTCAAATTTTTACTTTGTGTCATCTGTTTCATAATAATCTTTATAATAAATAAAGAAGACTTGTCTTCAATAAGTATTTTTGGAAAAAATCTAATGTGGCAATTCAATTTTTTTTTCTAAAAAGTTTTTTTTATAATTATGATGTCATATAACTTTATAATCTTTTTAAAGAAAAATAGCCCCTTATATGTTTAATAAAAATCCTAATCTCTTATTTATTTTTTATATAATATTATGAAATGCCTTTTTATTTTTTAGTGCAATAATTACTTTAATTTTATAAATTATTATGTTAGTTGATTTATTATTTCCATATCAAGTTATAATGTGTCAATAGCAAACAACCAAACATTACATACATTTTTTTTGGATATTTTTTATTTTAAAATTTTAATTAAAATGTTCGGGTTGAACCTGGGTTGATTAACTAGTAATACTAAAAATAAAGAGTTTTATAGACATTGTGGGGTTGTCACGACCACCCTTGGCCACCACATAGCTTCGTCACTGCTAGTAGTGAAGTTATTTGTTGGTATGTATTAAATTAACATTTCTGAACAAACAAATAGTTACAACACATATGTGTGCGAATGTGATATGGACCAGTTAGCAAAGTGAGATAAGGGATTTGCTAATTAGAGTTTCGGGACACAAGTTAGTGTATATTTAATGTATTTAAAGTTTCTTAAAAAATCAATAAATGTATTTAATGCTCATTAATTAAATTTAAAAGTGTATTTAATAGTCATTAAATAAAGTTAATTATTACGATTTTAAAATGATTTATAAATACATATTTTTTCTATTTTAAGAAGCTTTAAATACATTAAATGTCCACTAGCTTGTATCCCGAGGACACTAGTTAACGAATCTATATTTTTTAATTGTTACTAAAGAAGTTCAACTCTTGTTTTAAATACCTCATTATTTTTATAGTTAACAAATAATATGTATATAGTTCACCATTATATTGATTATCTATACTTGTTCTTATCATAAATCATATATCAATATAATATATAACAATGACAAAATATAATTAATTAAAAAGACTAAGAAATGTAAAAAAAAAAAAGATGTATTATTAACAACTTCCACGGTTACTTATAGGAAGCAAGGAAGAAAAAAGGTACATGGGAAATGAAACTATCCTCGGTTCTCTTCAAAATGGATGGAAATCCATTTACATACAAACTCAATTCCTGAGAAATCCCATTTCCCCTCAATTCTCCGTGTCCCAACATTTCCCCCTACCAAACATGGGAAATGAAACTATTTCCATTTCTCCAATCCCATTTCCCCCTACCAAACACACCCAAGGTTTTGGTTATAAAAGATTATGTTCTTTAGCATTTCTTAGGTCAATTTCTCCATCATTGCCAAACAATGAAATCTATTAGATTTATCCACCAATTTCATTTTTCTTCATTTCATTTCTTAGGTTCATTTCATTTTTTTGAATTTCTCCCTACCAAACACACTTTAAGATCATTTCATACTCCATACAATTTCATATTTATATATTATTTTCTAGTACGTTAATGTTGCAAATTTGATATGTTTGAAAACTATAACAATATGAATTTTTAATATATTTGGTATTTGTATTGTAAATTATACATATACATGCAAATAATTTTAATCGTAAGATCATTCCATAGTACATACAATTATAATCAAACATGTTTATTTATTTTGTTTGGCAGACTTGTCGATGACATTTGCAAGAAAAACATGACAGACTTGTTCATGGCCAACACAATTCAAAGTTTTTTGTTGTTTCGATCCCCATGAACAACAAAAGTTTCACGTATATGCACAACCTTTTCATAACAAGCAATATTTGTTGTTGTTGTCGTGGCTGTTGTTGTTATTGTTGATTACGGGGAGGGTTTTGTTGGTTTCTCTAGTTTTGCTGGGGTGGTTGTTGTTGTTGGAAATTGCAGTTGCCTTGTGGATTTCTATTTTGTTGATTTTGATTTAGTTAGGGGCACTGATTGCGGTAATGATCAGGAGCTCCACATTCAAAACAGTTCCTAGGAAGAGCCAACTCAATCCTGCAGTACTTGGCAATGTGATCGGGCTTATGACACTTTTCACAAACAGGGCAGTTCCCAGTAGCCTAGAGATTGAAATTCAAGAGCAATAGCAGCATAAGCTCTTACTATCTTACCCTTTTTATCCTGACTTCGAGTATTTCGGGAACTAGATGTTCCCTCAGCTTTTCTTTTTCCATAATCGGTGGTTGTTTTTGGAGGTTGGGGTTTTGATCTCACCAAATCCTTGGCCAGTCTTTTTGCCATGATTGCAGCAGCTTGCATTGTTGTTGGGTTGGAGGTCATAAAATCTCTCCTAATCTCAGGAGCCAACCCATATATAAATCGATCAACTCACTTGATCTCCGGAACCACTAAATGTGGGACCAACCTTGCCAATTTATTAAATCTGGTGATATATTTTTCGATCACCAGATCTTTCATGTGTAATCCTCAAAATTCTTGTTACAACTCAGTCATAACATCTTTGGAACAAAATTCTTCCATCATCAACACTTATAATTCTTCCCAAGTAAGTTGGTAGGCAGCAGTTAGCTGGAATTGGCTAGATGCAAACTCGACTTGTTTTTCAGCTTCACATTCACTGTGAAAAAGCACAGCTTGCATTGCTTCAAACCATGATAGGAGTCCAACAGCTCCTTCATCACCTCTAAATTTCGATGGGCTACAGGAGCTGAAAGTTTTGAAAGTACAACGTTTACTAGGAGGAATAGGAACTTCAGGTGTGGTATTTGGTTCAGGACCACCACCCTGTCCTTGGTCATCTTGACCACCTTGATCATCTTGCCCACCTTGATCACCGCCACTCTGATCACCCAAAATTGTTTGGGAGATCTGGGTAACTAGATTAGGCAGTACGTCATTGAATGATTTAGCAAACAGCTCAGCCGCTTGCTCCATTGTTAAGTAACCTCCGGGATTAAAACGAGGAATTCTTCTTGGAGGCACGTACCTATACCACATAAATGAAACAGGATCGAGTTTAGCACGCAGTTCAACGTTTAGAGCGAAGTTGCAAATACAATAAAGTAAATGTAGATCAAACAGTTAAGATTCAAAGTTTTAATAATAGGATAACCATGCATTTATTTAGATAACAAAAGTTACAATGAATCATGGTAAAACGGTTCGATACAGGATTCGAGATTTTCCTACTAAACGTTCAAAATACAATATTACATTAGACAAACGATAAGTGCTGAAAGATACAAATACGTCAAGCGACCCAATTGTCTTTACAATCGTGTAAACGATATAAGAGCTGCGATCATTCAATAGGTTAGAATAGAATGTAGATTCCTAATTCCTTGCTATCGGACGGTTGAGGTTTAAAATAGTAATGATCCTAACGACAGGCTCTATCGAGATAGAATGAGAATAAATCAAAGAAACTAGAACACATTTCCACCTTTCAAGTCTTAGATACTTTATGCTTAATTGGACATAGTCTAATTAAACATAGTTGGCCAGACTATGTCCAATTATGGTAAAAGTACATAAGGCTGAAACTAGTTATTCCAACAATATATTCGACTCGAGAATGAAATTGAATGAGAATAGAGTTATAGCCAAGTTTTCTGTAACACCCCGTTAAAGCGGAAACACAGGGTGCACAGTAAAGCATGATACATTGCACAAGTTTTATAGATCACAACACATATGCCATTAATATAAACATAAGATTACATCGTTTTAGGGTATACAACCCTTAGAGCTTAGTTACAAAGTTGAGATACAAGTTACGCAGGACTGTACAAAAAGATATAATACACAAAAGTTACGAGTCTTCGGTATTTGTTACACCTCAAAGAATTAAAGGTAATAAATTAATATGTCTTTGTAGTTTTGCCTTTAATTTAAGTTTCTAGTATTTTATTTTGAGAAATGGAACTTTTTAGTTGGAACTTTAATGGATAGCGGGCATAATACCCACCTTATTTGAATTAAAACCGTGGCATCAGGAGAGTATGCCAACTCTTCTTTCATTTGATGAATCATAATTCAAACACTCCATTCTACCTACTTTTCCAAATTTCTTATGAATTCATGAAAGATTTCTAAGTAAATTTCCATTTAATCAAGCAAATTCACATTCATAGTAATAATAATTCACTTCATCTTTCTAGCAAAGTAAAGTTGGGGATTTTAGTGTGTATGTGTGTGTTGACACACACTTGGAGAAGAAGAAGTAATTAGTGATTTCATCCTAGTATTTAATCACTTTAAGGTATAATCAATTCTTTTTATGTTTATGATTCTAGGGTTCTTGTTGTTTCATGGAATTGGGGATTTTATAGAAATGATGAATTTTGATGAGTTGCTATTGAATTTAGTTATCAAATTGCTAGTATTAGTATTATTGATAGTGTAAGTAGTTAAATAATGATTTTGATAAGGAAATGGTTAATGACCATTTTATGTGATTATGAAATACTAGCAATATGAGATTTCAAGTTAAAAACCAAGTTCCATTGAAATGTGTTTGAAAATGGGAAAAAGGGGAATCATTGAAATGTGAATAGATGGCCTAAAGATGAAAATGAACTTATATATGTATTTGAATGAAATGCTAGGTTGAAAGCATCCATAGTAGAGTTGTGGTCATCAAATTGTGTAGAAGCATTGGAGGTGAGTTTTCTTGCATACCTATAGATATGTATTGGGTCGATTACAAGTACGGGTGCAACCCAAAGCTTGTGTTCGATTCGGTATTGGCCAAGTAATGGCATTGTTATGGTTAGACATACGTCGTTGGGCGTGTGCATTATTGTTGTTAGACATACGTTGTTGAGCGTATGCAATGTTTAAGTACTCTTTGAAGTACATGATTGAATGAATGGTACCATATATGTTTTAGACGTAAGGGGGAGTATAAAGAGATGATATGACGGTATCATAGGCTTTATACCATTTCCTTACGGGTTTTGCCCTCCAATGTATGTTTGTATGTATGCAAGTTTATTCACTAAGCGTGTAGCTTATTGTTTTAGTGTTTAACTTTTTAGGCGGTTCCCGGAATTGAAAGTTGATAGACTGAAGTTTGAAGTTGAATTGCGAAGTGGAACTAGAAGTTATAGCCATGGTTGAAGAAATGGCAAATTTTGGTATAAGTGTAGTAACCCTTATGATCTTGGCTCTTGGTATAAATTGTGTCATTTTGTATGTAATGTTGAATGCAATTCCATGGGTCAAACATGTTAATAGTTTGTGAAAAATTGTACATTTTGGATATCTGGTCTTTTTGGATAATGGCGGGCAAGTGACCCGTTAAGTTTGTAAATGTTGTTTTGAACGTTTAGACATGCATAAGCATGGTTTATGTGTCACAAATTTAGCTCATCCAACGACGCGATTATGTCTCTAATCTCCTTTAGTAGAATTATTTATGGTATTTAAAAAATAAGATAAATATAGATTTAAAAAAAACGTGTCACTTAAATAAAGCGACAGGTGTCGATTAAATAAAACCTCAATCCTATTTTAGTTTATTGATAATATAAGAATGGGTAGATAGATAGGTAAAAGTATGTATATTCTATATGTATATTTATATACACTATAATTGTTGTCACAACAAAAGAGAAAAGAAAAAGAAAATATAAAAAGCAAACGATCACTGCTATTGTTGTTACTAATTGTTCGCCGAAAGCTATTTCCTATATATAGTAATTGTTTAGTATTACTATAAGTCGGAAGGGTTAATGGAGCGAATTTATAAATTTGAAGGACAAATTATGAATATTTAAAAAAGGATTTGGGAGGGTTGAGAATGATGGGCACCAATAAAAAAAAGTTAAAAGGAGGGTTAGAGGGTTGAAATGAAGTGAAAAAATTTGATTGGATAATGTTGGGAGGGTTGGAGGCTTTCCACTCCTTCCCCTCTTATGAATTTAAATTGAATATTAAGAAAAAGAAGAAAAAAGATGAGAGATGACAATTGAAATTTTAAATTCTTGATTATGGAGTTTGGAACAGATCTCTTTTTAAAGATGTGTGTGTATGATTAATGTAAAAGTGACTTATGGGAGAAGCCTTCTCTCTCTTCTGTACTATATATTAAAGAAACATCGGTGTCCGTTTATGTAAGATTTATTTTGTAAACAAATATTACGTAAGAATCCACTAACTTGCTACAGCAATCACATCGTTGGATGAGCTAAATTTGTGACCCATAAACCATGCTTATGTATGCCTCTAATCTCCTTTAGTAGAATTATTTATGGTATTTAAAAAATAAGATAAATATAGATTTAAAAAAAAAACGTGTCGCTTAAATAAAACGACACGTGTCGATCAAATAAAACCTCAATCCTGTTTTAGTTTATTGATAATATAAGAATGGGTAGATAGATAGGTAAAAGTATGTATATTCTATATGTATACTTATACACACTATAATTGTTGTCACAGCAAAAGAGAAAAGAAAAAGAAAATATAAAAAGCAAACGATCACTGCTACTGTTGTTACTAATTGTTCGCCGAAAGCTATTTCCTATATATATATATATTAATTGTTTAGTATTACTATAAGTCGGAAGGGGTTAATGTTGCGAATTTATAAATTTGAAGGACAAATTATGAATATTTAAAAAAGGATTTGGGAGGGTTGAGAATGATGGGCCCCAATTAAAAAAAGTTAAATGGAGGGTTAGAGGGTTGAAATGAGGTGCAAAAATTTGATTGGATAATGTTGGGAGGGTTGGAGGCTTTCCACTCCTTCCCCCCTTATGAATTTGAATTGAATATTAAGAAAAAGAAGAGAAAAAGATGAGAGATGACAATTGAAATTTTGAATTCTTGATTATGGAGTTTGGAACAGATCTCTTTTTAAAGATGTGTGTGTATGATTAATGTAAAAGTGACTTATGG
>JAOXNX010000031.1:24190223-24205093 GCA_028566075.1 Solidago caesia
TTTAAATTTTCCTATGGGTTTTTTAAATTTTGCCCACCCTTGGATTTTTTTCCCATGGATTTTAAAATTTTGCCCACTCTTGGATTTTTTTCTGGTACCGCCCCTGCTTATGTCTCACCCTTAGCTATGTAGACATCGAAATTTTTGAAATTTTAAATTTTTTTTTTTTTTTTAAATATGCATGGTGCATCATGCATGTACAGTTGTAGTATTTCTTTTATAAAAACCAAGTATTGTTTGTGTGATAAAAAGATGGCATGGGTTTTTGGGTTTATAGACGTCTAGTCGTCTAGAGAATAAGACTGCAGGGAGTGCAGGGTCAAAGAATTTTCGAAAACTCAATAGATAGATATGGGCTGCCAATTTAAATTTTTAGGAATTTTAAATCATGTGGGCTTCTGTATTGCATGGGCCCATTGAGATCATTGGGCTGCGAGGCGTCTTCCTTAAAATTTCATTAATTCATCTAACAAAATGATTGACAATTTGACATTAAAAAATTTTAATACGTAAGATGAGAAATATCTTTATTTTGTTTTAATTTGTTTTCATTTATAACTGATACATGTTAGGAGTATCTTAATATTATAATAAAAAAATTAATTTGAAAACCCTTATAGTGACTAATAAAAAAATAAATTCTAACCTATAATTGAAGAAAAAAGTTTACTAGTTTTTTTTGATAGTTTAAATAAAAATATTATATTTTCTAGACTTCATCTTAGAGAAAATAAATCTAACTAATTAAAGTTTCTACCACTTAACTAAAACATATCCATCATGTTATTAATAACGCATTATTCTTTCATAAAAAACAAACTTTGTCTTTCAAATAAAATACAAAATTAAATCTTAAAAAGTTTCACAACTTAAGTTAGCAAAATATTATAAAGTATATTAACTATATTATTATCATTAATATATATTGGATGAATTAATCGATATATCAATAGTTCACATAGAATTTTAAAATAGCTATTATTTGTAAGTTATATTGCCCTATATCTATCATTTATCCTATCACAATATAATAATTGATTATATCAAGTTACATCAAAATCCTCATATTTTTTGGATACTTACAGACTTTGGTGCCTAGTTACTTCCCATGGGTTGAATATGGCACGGCACTCGCCGCCCCCCAAACGGCGTCTAACAGAATTGGTTTTCTTAATAATATGGTTGGCCGGAAAAATTTTCAAACATATTCTCAAATTGTGTTCTGGTGAGAAAATATGAGAAAAAGGATAGAGAGAAAAAGATGGTCCCATTTCTTTTCTTGACCAATCAAATAAAGAAAAAAAAGTTTATGTTTTGTTTTTTATTTTATAAAATAATAAAAATATTGGAGGAAGAAGGTGAAAAGGAGGTGAAGATTGGGTAAGACCTTAGATTATATATCAATATACTATTATTGTTCGTATATTGAATTAACACATCAGAACATGATGTAACCGGCAAGTAGAATATTAGTTTTTTGAATACGAGCTGTTATCGAGTTATGTTTAACTAGAATTGTATCCGCATTACAAGATTTTTATTTAAAAAATATAAAAAAAAGATAAATAGTTTAACAAAAAATAAACCGTTTTAAAATTTAAGTTTTGATTTTATATACGTACAGTCGTACATAATTCGCCAGATACACTAAAACCGGATACAAGTTCATCATGTGGTGTATTTAAAACTTGGGTGGTGTAAATATCCCCATCACCACCGTTCGATAACCATAATCCATCGCTGTGCACACGCACGTTCTCTCCCATGGCCAACCTGCTAGTTGTTTGAGGTTGGTTGTGGGCCGTCATGGACCTCTTTGCGGGGCCCATCTCCCACGCATCTTCGTCCTTTATTATCACTACCCACACCCCCTTAAATTGCCATGTCACTTGGGCTTTCTATCTCTATGTCTATATTTATTTATATTTATCCACATCACTCGAGCCTTTCTTGATCAATCATACACCGACCCTTGATTACAATACTAATGAACGTACTACCAAACAACATACATTCGGACATTCCCATATGTATACATATATAAATATACGTACAATCGGTGGCGGAGCTACACGGAGGTGAAGGATGACCGTGGCTATAAACTATTTGGCCCCACAATGTCTATAAAATTTTATAATTTTAATATTATTTTTATGTATTAATTTAGTTCAAAGTTAATTGTCCCGAACAAACATACATTTGAGATTGTAAACTATTCGGCCTCCTAAACCTAAAATTTCGGCTTCGCCACTGCATACGATAGTACGTATATTTCTCCATTTCTCCATTATTGTCTTGATTGCAGAATACCCACTGTAGTTATTGTCTTATCTCTTATTACGATTTTCCTAAACGACATTAACAAGTCTTTTTCATCCATCTGTTTGTTTAAAGTCCCCCATTTTCGTTTGTCTCTCTGATGCTTTCTCTTATATCTCCATCCAAACTGTCATTATCTTCTTTAAGTACTACTCCGTAATATATATTACAATAATTAATTAATACTTCGTGCGTTGTCAATTATCATAGTCGAATGTCAAGTTATGTTTCGTTTTCTTCATTTTAATGTTGGGGTTGCGTTTTTAATTTTAAAGCCATCCAATTTTACACAAAACCCTAGAGTACGTGTTTTTAAATGTATCCAACTTTACACAAAATCTTATAATACGTGTATTTAAATGTATCCAACTTTACACAAAACCCTATAATATGTGTTTTTAAATGTATCCAACTTTACACAAAATACTATATAGTACATGTTTTTAAATGTATTCAACTCACATAAAACGCATAGTACGTAACATACTTTAAAACTTTCTTTTTGTATCATACTTTCAATTCATTGCTATTTAATTTATGATTTATTTATAAGTAAGGATGTATATGGTGGCCTATTTATTAGGTAATTGGTATATATTGGTATCCATGTAACTTGTAATATCATTAAAACAGGTAATACGTCAACACTTTAGAAGTAATAACAGGTCGATACCTTAAACAATGAAAATTGAAAGTTTGATGGATACAAAATCATGTTTCGCACTCTAGGATACTGATCTTGTAAAGTTGGGTACATCAAACTATCAAAGATATAACGACAACAAACATATTCAATCCTGTAATGCGCTGGCAGGGCCGCAGGGTCGCTCTGGTTCTTGGACAGGTCAAATATGATCCAAGCCCAGGGCCCAAATTTTTGAAGGGCCCAAAATTGTTGGATTAACATGTTAGATACATAATAGCCTAATAGGTTTTAAGCCCAAATTAGATACAGAATAATAGGTTGTATTGTTTTAAGCCTAGGAAATAATCAAATAACATGAGTGGATGGTTTGCTTCAGAGATCTCTTTAAGTTTCATTAAGGCCTCTTTCTATCTTGACGCCGTCATCTCCTCGTCTTGATTGCCACATCAGCTTTCTCTCCAAGACACACACAAGAACTACCCTCTCCCTATCATAATCTCATCCTCAATTAAAAAATTATAAACTCACACACACATACATTTTCTCTCCTCATACCCAAATTAAAAAATTAAATTTATCATACACATGCATACTTGTTTGGACCCCACCCATTCGTCTACCCATTTCAAAAAAAAAGACACGGAACGATGACGACGAACTTTTGATGATATTGTGTCTATCATGACGAGATGGACGAGCGTTTAGACGAGCCCATGAAAGCCCATAGGGAACGGCCTAAGAGTGCCAACTTATTTTTTTTCTTGTATCAAGTCTTCAATTCAAGGTGTGTTATAAATCCTTTGATATAATGACGACGTACCGGCCAAAATAATGATTACTTTTGTTATTTTTTTTTACATAAATTGCTATAAAAACCGTACTACCGTAGTATGGTCATTAACTTAATCAGAAACTTGATGACCAAATAATGATATTGTAACAACGCACTGACCGTAAGGACCTACTTTTTCTTCTTGACCTGAGTCTCGAATTTTTTTTGTCATTTTCCGAGACGGCCTTGTGGGCTGGGTATGTGGGAGGTATGATGTAAGTAGTCTTACCTCTACATTAAACATCCTTAACCATAAATATAATTCATGAAGTTGAGGTTTCGGGTCAAACTTAAGTTGAGTTGTGACGAGTAAAGATGAGTTAGTGAAGGTTTGAATTCGACTTGATTAGGACGGGTATGAGTTGATCGGTTAAGTGGCTAGAGTGATTCCCTTTTTTCAAAAGCCACATAAATAAACTTGATAAACAGGGCAAAACATTGGGGTCTATGATTGACTATAAACGGATGTATGGATATATATATATATAGTCAACACAATTGTTAAAGGAAGATTAATGGTGGGTGGATATGATATTTCATAAGAGAATGAAAGTAAAGTTAGAAACCAGAAAACAGGAATGGGACTCTCTCTAGTGGTAGACCAAAGTGAAACATATAGACAGAATCTTGCGTCTTTTCTGTCTCTTGAACGTTTTTCTTTTCTTAGTTTTTACATTAAGTCCATGATTCTAACAGAGATGTGGGTTCCGATATTTTGTTTTTCTGAATTTATGTCTGCCTTTGTGGCTGAGCAAAATTTAAAGTGCTAAAAACATTATTGTCATTAGTAGTAACTAGTAAATGGTAGGCTTCACCCAATGTAGTATATATTAACATGCTTAACAATGAACTTAGGTGTGTTTCCTAATCGAATATAATCCAAATTGGTTATACGTAATTGTAGTAGAATCCTACTTTGTTAACGTCGGTCTGAAACAGAGAATATAAAGACAAGGAGGCAAAAAGAAAGTATATTGGCATATTCTTATCGATTAGCTTGAGTAGCAACGAGTAGACAACCTATTACGGAGTACTTGTAATGCTTTCAACCGAATATATTCCATTCCAATTCCAAATACTTGACATATAAACATAGTAATATGAACAGAAATTCTTAAACTGACAGACATCAAGTAGTGATGCATGGTTATTCAACATATAATTTTGTTACCATGATTATAGTAGTAACTTTCGTCTATTTATAAATCCTGATTTGTCATCATTGTGTCGCATTTCGAATTAGTAAATACTAAATACAACCTGGGCAGCTGGTTAGAATCTCAAATCCAAATAAAGTGCTTGAAACATGCATGCCTTTGGTAAGAAAAAATAAGTGGGACTGATCTATTTCATTTCTACACATGTGATTTCTTCTGGTCCCTCCTGGATTATCCATCCCATCATTTCAACTTAAGAATACAAGGAATAAGTGACCCATGCAGCCATTTTGATTTAGCTAAAGTTTATTGTTAATGTAATTACGGGCTCACATAAAACTTTGCCTCACTGTATTTGCCATGATTCAAATCTGATGATTCTTTGCTTATATGACAAGAAGACAAGATAGAAGGAAAAAGATAGTCCTTAATAAGGCAATATGATGTAACACGAATGAATTGCTTTTGAAAAATATATAGGAGCTCCACTTGAAGATTCTTAAAATATCTGGTTCCATATGCAGAAAGAAAGGAAGGTTTCTTTCGCTTTCTCGCATAAATGGGGAGCATATATCTTGTAGAAAAGCAAAGGAATATAAGTATGGCTAACAAAAGAGAAGCAGCGATAAAACAATCTTTATCAACCAACCAAGTAGCCGACCTGAATGGACCATCGTTCTTTAATTCGGTATTAACGAAATTGAATTTAAAGTCTGAAAGCTAAAGAATTGAATGGACCACAAGCAGACAAAGTTAAGTGCATAATAAGTTCAAGGTATCACTCTTCTCCCCACTTCTCCATCTACTATCCACATAGCTAGCTTTATTCCCATTAATCCACTTCATTTTAGATACCACTACACATATTCTCACAGGAAGAAGACTGAAGGGTTTCATTTATTAATGTTTTTCTTAATTATTATCCTTTTAGGCTCGCCTATGATACGTTCAACAGAAACTTTGATTACAACTTTTAATCTATATATATAAAAAGTTATCGTTGCATGACTACTTTGCATTCTAGATTCTATATATAACTAATTTCCACTCTACACCTCACCTCTTCGATACAGGATTGAGTATCGTTGTTGTTGTTGTTGTTGTATTCCTTGAAAATCTTTACCTAACTGTGAAGAAAACCAAAGTTTTCATATAGATCCCTATATATTTATTCCTTTTAAGATATAATAATTCAATTGATAGAAGTCAGAAGAGTACTGCAGTTACAGCTCATGGTAGAGCTAGAGTCTCTATCATTATAACTCCTTGGTCATTTTAGAAGACACAATGCATATGCAAAAAGATGAAAAATTTAAATTAAAAATGTCATTTGGTGCTCTCTGTATTATCATTAATTACTGCTAAAGCCCTAATTAATGGCTGGTGACATGACTCAATGAGACAATCACTGAATAGCCAGAGTGAAAGCAATGGACTTTTATACCAATAACAAGTTGGTAGTAGGAGGGTGGGGTTTAAAGAGACTGAAGGGGGTCTCCTTGTGATGGCACTAATTGATTCGTCCTTTCCGATGGCCCCTTTAAGTTGAATCATGTGGCATTAAAACTTCATTTTCTAGCTATTGAGATAACAACAGGTGGGATCTCCATGTAATTAGTTGCTACTTTGTATTGTACAAATCTAGTATTTCGTATGCTAAAGTCGTATGAACCGTGTGCCTGCCATCGTTTATTTTAATACACAAAATACATAGCAACCGGTAACTTTGGCCTAGCTACAAGATAATATAAGTTCTTAGAAATTGGTTGTTCTACCCATACAAAGTCCTGGAGAAACGCCCTTCCTCGAGAAGACTTGAAGGTGAAAATGAAAGAGTAGACTATATAGTCTTTATGCCTTTATTTTAATTTCTCGTGGGCTAAATGATTTTTATTAGTTAGACTCTAATGTCGGAGGTCTTTCTAGAGGTAATCGTCTACCCTTGGGTAATATTATCAACATCTATATCTTACCTTCCTAATACCCGGGCCTGGCAGGATTGGGTATCGTCTGCGAGACTCCAATCCCACCCGGCTAATTGCAAACTTCCCTGGCAAAGTTTTATGACTGAGAATATTTTTGTTTGTGTTTTTTTTTAGTGTGGT
Source organism: Solidago caesia (assembly GCA_028566075.1). Taxonomy (NCBI): domain Eukaryota; kingdom Viridiplantae; phylum Streptophyta; class Magnoliopsida; order Asterales; family Asteraceae; genus Solidago; species Solidago caesia. The sequence goes on from JAOXNX010000031.1 coordinate 24,197,283, forward strand.
GAAATAATTAGAAAATAATAATAACAAAACAAAATGGCAGTATTGTTGAATAGTGCTAGTGCTCTAATAGTTGGGTAACAGAACCTGAGTGGATATAATATTCATGTACAATAAAGACGAGACAATTGTACCCTTGGCAGGGTGGTGCATTCTTGTGATGGCCATAAAACCATTACAAAACAAACCTTCTTTCTTTTTACACCAGACACTAGTACATAACCACATTTCTCTCCCCCACTTAATTTGATTGTGTGTGTTTTTTTTTAACGTACATCTTCATACTTAATTACTGTAATTACCACTTTTTTTTTTTTTTGAAATTTCAAAATACTTGTATGAGTTTTGAGTAGATGGCCTACTGAGCACCATACAAGGCTTGCAAAGTTGATGTGGTCCCTTCATGTTTCACTGCTGTGGACAAAATCTAGCATCATTCGTAATGATCAATTGATCATCATTAGAAAGTCAACTAATCCTCTGATCCAGTGGCTCAGATTGTTGTCTTTCTAGATGCTTTCCTACTGCCTACCCTTGCATATTAGACTATTAATTTTTACAGTTTTTATTGTATAGCCTGAAATTCAATCAAATGCTTATGCTAATGTGCTTGGGAAAAAGGAGGCACAGTGGGTTGATTGTATATATCAAAAGTCCCTTCTATGGGCCAACCCATATTAATTAGGATGCAAATGAACAAAAGGACCACAATATAGTTCAGCAATTTGCTTAATTTGCGGTCGTTGTTAGGGTTCTTATTATATAATTTGGGTACTCGGTTATAAATTTATTGCAGTTTTATCTTATCTTTGAACATTTGGGTAGCCTAAAATACTCTATATTTTTACGACCCCTTGAAGCTCCTCCATCCTCATTTTGAAGTTAGTTCCTAGTTTTTTACTGCCATTTTTTAAATTGTTACTTCTACATGATAAAGCGGTAAAATATGTTGTTTTCACTTCTTATTATGTAAGGTAACTTTTTAACTTTTGCAGAAGGATAGGAATTCCATAGCCCAGATCTGATCATTAGAATTTTCAGAGGCAAAGTTATTATGTGGACGCATATAGTCAATTATTTGTCATAGTCCAGGCTCTATTTAAAGACTGTTAATTAGAAGGGTGGAGATGCCTTTACTGATTGATTTGCAGGTTCTTTATTTTGGCTTGTCCCTTTCCCATCTTCCAAATCCAGCAAATGCTTCTACGGTAACTTGTGGATGTATCAAAATGGCCGAGTCCGATGGGTAGGATTCGGGTCAAAACCGATAGTTTTTGGTACATGTCTGTGACGTAAAGCACAAAGCAGTTTGTCATTTCAATAGTTTTTTTTTTTGAAGGCAGCAGTTTGTCATGTAATATGATTTTACACACTAAAAATTACACAATCAGTGACTTTCGACCCATTTGACTTGTTTTAAGCGCTTATGGCTTAAAACTCATGTTCAAAATAAGCACGACTCACTTGGCTTAAAAATAATTACGTTTTTCTTTTAAAAGAAATTGAAACACACAATAGCTAAACACTTCAAGCTTCGTTCTGAACTTTCGAAAAACACAACAAACTATAGATACTTGAAATACGCACTCCCAAACGCTCTTTATTCGAATCATAAAGAAGTCAAATCTCGACCTGTATAAATAGCGTAGGAAAAGCAATCCATGATTTTATTGTAAGTGTGAAATTTTCAGCGCTAAACATTTCTTGGGTGATGCCTGTTGAAAAATGCAGTTTTTGGAATAACTTAATTTAATTTTTTTTTATTTTATATTTTTATTTTGTTTTTTGGAATAACTTAATAATACGTAGTTTTGTTTTGTTTTATTTTAAGTTTAGATTGCTTTCTTGTGTAGTATGATTCCCTCTAAAATCAGTGTAATATTCCATTCTTATCGCAAAGAAATATGTATTGATCTAGATGTATAAAGCTAACCACTTTAATTCCTAACTCTAGAAGTCAAAAACATATTCTTGTTTCAGATAAAAAGTAGTAAGTGAACAAAAATATTTTACTTTACGCATTTGTAACATTCTCTTTTTATTTTATTATAATCTATTAATCATCATCTATGTAAATATATACTAGTAGGTTACCCGCGTATAGCGACGACGACGACAATAGTTTGTTATTGCGTCAGAATCTTCGTGTATATGTAAGTGTGTGTGCGCGTACAGATGATGTTTCTTGGAAGATGAGGAAAGAGATGAAGGTTAGGGGATGGAAGAAAAATGAAAAGATTGAAGGGAAAATAATTGAACGTAATAGATGAATTGAAAGTGATTTTATTGATAAAAGTAGCAGTCTAAATCAACGTTAGGAAATGGATGGTTAAATTCAATTCTTGACTTAAAGTTCAAGAGTTTTTATAGTGGATGTGAATATATTTTATAAAATAGTGTATACATATATATATCGAACGATTGATTTTATATAAAAAAGTAAAATTTAAACATGTTTCATACTTTTGATCTTTCTAATGGTAGCCTAACAGTAAGATTGATATTGGTAATGATTTCATCTAATCAAAAGTCATGCTGGTGAACAATGATTTGTGTCGTTTTAAAACTTTCAACCACGCTTAATTAGGTTAGTAGATGAATAAATAGTTAAATAATAAGTAATATGTAACTATAAGTTAGAAACATAGATATATCATTATTATCTACTCGTATTAATTGATTTAACATGTAATATGAATTATAATAAAGAAGTTTTATTTTTATATATTATAAATACAATATGTTGTAAATTATAACTTACCATCAAAAATAAGAATGATGATGGAAATAAATAGTTATAGTAATAATGAATATAACAGTATTTTTAATATAAGAATTTAGTTATATTAGATATCCATATCTATATATTAATTAATTAATTAAATTTTTTAATTATTTATGATATCTAACAAATATGATTTTTTTAATGACTTAAATAAAACGTCACATGTCGAATAAATAATGTCTCAATCCTGTTTTATTATAGTGGTAAATATATTAAATATATAAACTCATGGTTTAGTTTAAATCGACATATTTATGAAGCAAATATTAAGGGTTACTTTTGAGACTCAAATTTTGTCGATTACTCCTTTTTCATTTATGCGTTCATAATGTGTTTACTTTAGTATTAACCCTTCGAGTAATGTTATAATTTTTTGATACTCATTTTGCTTAATTTATCGTTTGACAAATAGACTATGATGTGTGTTTCTTCGTTTATTTTTTCCATGTATCACAATCATGTTATTCCAATATGAGTAATTTTATTAATCTATTTTAGATATGTAAATACAAAATGTTAGGTTCTCTGTTTAAGTTTTACATTAAAGTATGATTAGAATAGTAGTTTAGCTAAAAGCTTTAGCGGGTATCCATATTAAAAAACATCTATGGTAAAATATAAACTACCAAAAACCATTGTTATGAGTACCGTTTTACCAGTCATACTGGTAGCCGCTAGCCGGTCACTTTTAAAACTTATTAGCTATTATATCGAGAAAAATGTCACATAAAGGTGCCACATAGTCTCATTGATGCCAAATAAGCTAACACGTTATCACCTTCCCAAACACCATCACCATCTTTTTCTGGCAACACTTTTTCCGATGACACTTTTTCCGACGACACTTTTTCCAGTAACCTTTTTTAACGATCAAAATAACACAAAAATAAACAGTTAAATAATTATAAAGCATAATATGTCCACTTTGCTATCACTCTTTATCAAAACACCATATGTAATAAAAATAAAGTCAAAAAGTCAAAATCAAAATATAACCATAAGACAATGGAAAATTCAAGCTTGCTAGATAACTACAGTTACAACCCCTGTACAAATCTTAAACACTCCAAATCAAAATATAACCATGAAAAATGTATAATGAGCTTGCCATATAACAAAAACTACAACTTTTTTTTTAACGGCCAACTAAGACAATGTCGGGTATTTTGTACGCGGCGCCCCAATGGCTAAAGGTACGCACATACTGGCCCAACCCAGATGCACGAAGCCCCTAGCCCACTTAACTCCACTTCCCGAGAAAAACCCAATCACCCAAAGGTCCACTAGTGGTAAAACCCAGTCGCTATCAGGATCGAACCAGTGGCCGAAGCCCCGCTGGTCTTCCTTCATTGAGCATTATCTCAAAGAACAAATAATGTTGATGGCAAGACTTGAACCTTAGTCACTTGTACCAAAGGACAACACCTTAACCATCTCAACCAAATGCCTTTGACAACAAAAACTACAACTTCATGTGACAATTTAACATTAACATGCAATTATATATATAAAAACTTGTTGTATAAGTGATATTTATATGGGGAAAACATTGGTACTACAACGGTATGTATCATCCCTGCTGCAGCCCTTACATCAGTTAAGTTTTTTTTTGTTTTATTTTTTCCAATTACGCACGTGATAACGATAGGGTGTGAGGTGATGTAGCCTGACGGATGGTTTCCCTTATTTATATTTAGTAAAAATGCTAAATACAGCCATAAAGGTTGTTAACGTGCATAAATAAATTATATCTTTCATATCAAAAGTTCACCCCTGAATTTTATGATAAGTGTACAATTATTTTATGCATCTTAACTACAGTCCGTAAGGTTATATTTAGCAAGAAGCTTATATTTATTACAATTACAAATTTAAACTAGCTGAAAAGTCCAAAAGGTCCCCACTCTAGGACTTCATGACCATCAGCAATAATGTAATTGTTACTTCAGCCCTTTAACTTTGACAACATTATCACTGGGGTCCCATCGACCAAATTTACTACTCTTTAATATCTCAACTTTGCTTCTAAACTACTACAAAGGTGATAAAAGGAAATCACTTTGGCATTCACCAACTAATAAATATGTAACTCAATTTTCATATATTTTTAAGAGAATAACATACTTGAATAAGGTGATTAAAGGGCTAAATAATGATTAAAATCTAATGGTGGTCCATTCCCTTTTTTGTGCATAGGATCTACTTTGTATGTGTGCTTATAAAAAGAAAATGATTTAATTTTTTATTTTTTATTTTGATTCTCTAATTATATGGTAGACAAATTGTAAATATACTTGTATGTGTAAATTTATTTGTCTTTCTTTCAAAAAGGAAAAAGAAATGTGTATCCATGAAAATATCTATATACTCTTATAAAGATTACATCCAAATTGTTGAAAGTTACACATTTTAGATATGCGAAATGACCTTTCTACCCTCTACAACTTAAATCTTAATTAATATTTACTTTATATATTTAGTCAAACTTTTCATTTCTACAATTAACTAATTTAATTTATTTTAATTTATATATCTTTAATTTTAATTATGAAATCACAAATATGTCTTCCACGACATATACTTATACATTTTAACAATGGGTTATTTCACGATATATTCGGGGTTGCCGCATTCCGCGGGTACCCCTCTAGTTTTTTCAAATGAATCAATATTTTTTCTGAATAATGACTATATATTACCATCAAAATACTAGAATACAAAGCTTCTGACTTTACACTACAATTGGGACCTAAACTAAACTTACTCTAAAAACAGTAATTTTTAAATGTTCTTATACTTACATTCTTACCTTTTTCTGTTTTTACAAATTCAATTTCTTTATTCTCATAAAAAAAAAATGTATCATTATTACTTATGGGTGTAAACGAACCGCGACGAGCCCGATCTTGGCAGGGCTCGAGTTCGAGCTTGAGATCGTTTTAGGAGCTCGAGCTCGAGCTCGTTTGAACCTAAGTATTTTAACTCGAGCTCATCTTGTGATGTATTAAAAAAGCTCAAGATCGGCTCGTTTGTCAAATAAAACTAAAATCAAAAGTAAGCTCGGTTATCAGAAGCTCGTGAAAAAAGCTTGTTTAGGCTCGGCTCGATTAGTATATGAAAGCTCGATTATCAGAAGCTCGTGAAAAAAGCTCGTTTAGGCTTGATTCGATTAGTATATGAAAGCTCGATTAATATAATAATATGTATATTATTATATTATTACATTATATATGAAAGCTCGTTTAGGCTCACGAGTTTAATCGAGTTATGTATTCGAAGTTCAAGCTCGGGCTCGATTAGTAAACGAGTCAATAGTTAAGCTCAAATTCTACTCGAGCTCGTTTAGACTCGGCTTGAAATGAGCTTTTTACGAGTCGAATTCAAATAGTTCGCGAACAGACTTGACTCATTTACACCCCTATTATTACTTTTTCTATATAAAAAAACTAAATAAATTCATACAAATTTCATACATCCTTGCGAGGTGGGAAACATGGATATCAATGCAATATCGGGGATTAACGAGTTCCTTCCAAAATACCAATTTTTTACCACAATTTCATACATTTCACATACCACAAGAGCCAATACTCAAAGAGTATATCTATTCATATATAAAAAAGATGACCTTAGTGTTAAAATTCAAATTTTAAAGATAAGAAGTTTTATCTTTATACCCTTATTTATGAAATTAATTGTTAAAATTTTAAAATCAACAAATTTACTATTATGCTCTTACTAATAAGTGCAAATACATCTACCAAATCGTTTCCATCTTTAATATCCCAATAAACAAATTTCATATACCCATGAGTTAAACAATCCAAACCAGCGGTCGGCGAACCTAGCAGCCGGTCACTCTCACCCTTTTCTTCATGTACTAATCAAAGTTTACGAATTTTTGTTTTTAAATTCGATTTAAACAACACTTAAAATTGAAAACTCATCCATCACCGCGCATTACGCGAATACACTTATAGTATATCATTATTACTAAGTAGGTATGTTCACTATTTGGAGAAAATTTGGATTGGATCGAATGGTTTGGCTTTTCAGATTTTTGGATTGGTTTGGAGGAAAATAGAATTAATATATATTGGTTTTAGGATTGGTTTATCATATAAACCGAATGGTAGTTTAGTCATGTTTTTCATATATTTATGCTACCTTATAAATGAGATGACATGTGTTTTAATTTTTAAAATTTTTTAAACATTTCTTTATCTATCACTCAATTAACTTAAAATACCTATATTACCCTTTCAATAACATAACCTAAAATACTTACAAGACCTTCATATCCTAAAATACCTACAATACCCCCATCCCGCCACCATCATCACCATCACCAGTCACTACTCACATCTCATGTCTCGACGCCGCCACCATTGCCCCGTCGCATTGAACGGATAATCTTCTAGTATATATTGATGAAAATAATAAAAGCTACTTACATATATGTTGAATCTTTTTCATGTTGATTAATACTTATGTACATTGATTTGATTCAACCTATTTATTGATAGCTACTCACATGATCTCAAAATATATCCCGATAAGGTTTATATATTAAATATATGGGAAGTGATATTCGTATCATTTTTTTTATAAATGTACCATAACTGTGCATTACTGGCTTGTACAGTCAGCTATATAATTTGTACATTGTGGTACATTCATAAAAAATGATGGTACGAATATCACTTCCTTAAATATATATACAGGGGCAACAACTTGGGGACATTTTTAACTTGCTTAACTATGGTTATTCCTTTTTTTTTAACATTCAAAGATTTTATTGATATATAACAAAACTATCGAGATGCTAGGAAAACAAGAACAAAAATAATACAGACAGAGTAAGGTTTGTAACTGGAAGAAAGCTAAACAGTGAAGTTACACCAGTTTTTCCATTCTACCCGGTGCTTTGTTGATCTATTTGTTAGCCATAAGAAGCTTGTAGTCTTGATCTCCTTGGCTGCAAAACGAAGTGATGGCTGTTTGTTGGAGAAGATACACTCGTTACGAC
>JAOXNX010000031.1:24222422-24233780 GCA_028566075.1 Solidago caesia
CACGTGTGTTAGGTTAACATACTAACCAACTAATAGTCGTTATAAATTTTATTTAATTTTAAGTTTCAAATTTAAAACGTGGCTTAAAGGTGTCCCGTGTGTTTACACGGGACATAATCTAGTTAGTATAAAAAAGGAAATACTAGAAATTGCAATATTGACATTAGTTATTAGTTAAAAGTCGATAAGATGAAACGGAAAACAAGCATATTCAGTTTCGAAAATTAAGGCGATCAGTCAGTGAAGTTTGTTTATTTCTACATCAGATTCCAATCTCCATATCACATGCACACAAATACATATATGACAGTACGTTATTGGATATTACTTGCACAATATTGTTTAATAACTATATATGTTCGTAATTTTTTTCTGTGTTTTATTTCACATAAGCAATGAGTTTGGAATGTGCGTGAGAACACAGTGAGTAAGATTTGAAGAAGAAGAGATTTTCGTTGTCATTAATCTGAAGAAAAAAAAAAGACTAGGTTCCATGGATGTCGAAAAAGAAGACATGGTTCCGGGTGGTGGTACGTCGAGGATTTACAATGCCGAACAATTAGTCATTGAAATTCCTGAAACAGCTCATAAGATCAGCAGTGGTATTGTATTAAATTTTCATGGTTTTAATTTGCTATTATAAGTATTTGGTTGATGAAAACAAATAAGACAGCCATACACAACAGGTCTTGTTGAAAAGTCTCAAATGTAAAGTAGCATATTACACAGGACGATATGTTGTGTACGTATGGCTAACTGCAACAATATGTTAGCCATACACAACTGATACAAGTACCATACCATATTACACATTACACAGTTCGTGTACACAATAGTTAGGATGACGTACATGGCATAAATTTCATGTTGTAAATTTCATTATTTCTTATGATTATACAAGTAGCGAATCTGTTTTCCAAAGAGATATGGAAGTGTTTTTATTTCGGGTTATATTTACTTTTTATTTTCATGATGTAGACTCATGGTTTCAAGTGGGATTTGTACTCACAACTGGTATCAATAGTGCATACGTGTTGGGATATTCGGGTGCAGTCATGGTTCCTCTTGGTTGGGTAGGTGGTGTTGTAGGTCTAGTTATAGCTACACTCATATCACTATATGCAAATGCCCTTACTGCGAAGCTCCATGAATTTGGTGGGAAGAGACATATCAGATACAGAGACCTTGCAGGGTTTGTGTACGGTAATTACAGAAGCAAACTAGAGAGGATTTTGCACATTTTATACATTTTTTGAAATAGAACACCTGTAAATGACCGTGGTTTTTGAAAAACTGCAGGGCCAAGATCTTATTCTCTTACATGGGTGTTGCAATATGTGAATCTTTTCATGATTAATGTCGGTTATATCATGTTGGCTGGTCAGGCTTTAAAGGTAGGGCGCGATTTACTTGCTAGTTACTTATACCTATGTTATTAAGACCCTTGCCAATGGCTCATCGGTTTCGTCGGTTGGGCGACACCATTGGCACGCCTTCGTCTCTGGGGCTCGTCGATGATATAGCGCCGATGTGGCAAAACTGATGAAGGTAGGAAGAGGTTATTGTTGGGAGAGGCCTAATAGCTATTATATTACATATTGTAAAGATTATATAATTTACTTTGCTTTCGATAACCACATATGAAACTGTGAGGTGCATTCTTCCTTTATATTTCAAATACTTAATGTTGTGTGCGATGATCTTTGTACTATTTTCAATTATTGTTAATTATACAATGTTACAGGTTTGATTTTGCAGGCTATTTATATAATTTTCAGGGATGACAATGCCATGAAGCTCCCATACTTTATCGCAATTGCAGGGTTCACTTCCGCTCTTTTTGCAATTTGTATCCCTCATCTGTCAGCTCTAAGAATTTGGCTGGGATTTTCAACGTTCTTCAGCCTAGTATATATTGTTACAGCAGTTGTTTTGTCTCTTCGTGATGGTAAAGTCTTGTGTTTTCTGATCTTGTGTATTACTTTCTCATGATCAAATGTCTTTGTAAAATGACATGTATCTTGTAGAAAGATCTTCGTGTAAAAGTCAAAGCTTACTATCATTGACGCCTTCTTTTACCTAAAGTTTTGATATCCAACTTGTATATAGGAATTAAAGCTCCACCAAGGGATTATAACATTCTGGGAACACCTACAAGCAAGATCTTTACAATCATTGGTGCCTCTGCAAGTCTCGTGTTCGCTTTCAACACAGGAATGCTCCCAGAGATACAGGTAAAATTCAGAAGTGCATGACTTCAATACAAATATCAACGATGATTTCCATGTTGTTAAGAATTCTTTTTATATTGCAGGCTACAGTCAGACCTCCAGTTGTTAGTAACATGATGAAAGCTCTCTACTTCCAGTTTTCTGTAGGGGTTTTACCACTGTATGCTGTTGCCTTCATCGGCTACTGGGCTTATGGCAATGGTGCATCGTCCTATTTACTCAACAGTGTTCATGGTCCAGTTTGGGTGAAGACGTTCGCCAACATATCAGCCTTTTTCCAGTCTGTTATAGCTCTGCATGTAATATTCTACCTATTACCCATCCTCTTCTATGTTTCTTTCTTTTCCTTGAAATTACCAAGCCCTTCTATAGAAGGTGGCAAGAACCGTTTACTTGGCAATGGGTTGTTTTGAATGTGTTTTATCTTTAACATATCAAATCAAAAATGTAACACTGAACAACAAACAGGTAAAAAAGTTTGAAAGCGTCTAAAGTTTATTTCTAATCATACAACCTCTTAAAACGGTGTTATTCCAGTTTTGTTATTGTTTTTGTGATACGGAGTTTATGTATGGACCCTGCATGACCCTTTTGGACCAATACCAACTTAACTGGGTTCAAACCAAACCCATTTGGATATGTTACCTGACTTGCTCATCTTGCCACCTATTATTTCATAGCTTCACTGTCTAGAATCCTTTTCTCTGGTTTTAATCCTAGGCTAACTCAGTTTCTCATTTGTTGGCTCTAGATATTCGCAAGCCCGATGTACGAGTATTTGGACACTAAATACGAAATAAAAGGAAGTGCATTGGCCCTTAGAAACTTGTCATTCCGAATCATGGTGAGAGGGGGCTACATTATAATGACCACTTTCGTATCAGCTGCATTGCCGTTTCTTGGAGACTTCATGAGCCTAACAGGGGCAATCAGTACTTTCCCACTTACGTTTATTCTTGCGAATCACATGTATCTAGTGGCCAAGAAGAAGAAGCTATCTTATTTACAGAAGTCATGGCATTGGCTCAATGTTTGTTTCTTTAGTCTGATGGCTGTTGCAGCAGCCATTGCTGCCTTAAGGCTTATTGCTGTACACTCCAAAACTTATCACATTTTTGCCGATATGTAACTTTTGATTTCAAATGTAGCTTTAGTGGATTCTTTTAACATATTTAGATCAGAGTAGTTTTTTCTTTATGATTTTAACCATATTTGTTTTGATCAGAAGTATGCAATAGAAAATACAACATTGTGAAATTGTCTTATAACAACATATGATGATATGGCAACTACAAAACGCAACACAGCTTAATTCGCTTACAAAAACATGTCCAAGCTCGATGTAAATATATAGCAATCAAATCGCTTTTACATAAGTTCGTCTGCCAGCAGAATCATAGTCTTCAGCCTTGAAGCTTCTTGTAAGTCGTCACATTGTATGCAAAAGGCTTCTGCCAACAATCCTGCACTTTTATGATGCAAATGAGAACCTCTTTTCTATACCATCTTGTTTTCTAATTGTAAGAGACCCGCTGTGGTTCCTTTCATGTTCTACAACCATGTAGGTTATTGGATTTAACAAATAATGTAGGTATTTTTAAATTATCATTGCCAAGAGTACAACAAATGCTATTGAATCTCACAAAAATTAAACGTGGAAAAATTCCACGTCATAACAATTTAATGTGAAAACGGGATTACAAAAGAGAAAAAAGAAACCCTAATTCCAATTACACCCATAAGATTCGCGTAGCTTTTCCTATTGTATGATTTGATCGAACTGGCGAAAAAACAATAATTGAGGAAAGTTACTTTTAATCTGTTCCCTCTGTTTGAGATACAACTTCCTCAGATAATGTTGGTTCTAAATTCCCACTATAAACACCTGTACCTCCATCTGAACCTCCCTCTACTCTACCATCATCTAGCTGGCCGTGCTCTACGGCTACCTTATCTTCCACTTCACTTGAAGTTACTGCATCACTTTGGGTTGTAGTCGGTTGGATAGATGGGGCTAAAACACCCAACCCTTTTGCAAGGCTAACATACTTCAACACGAGTTGCTTGTAACTATCTAGCAAATTTTCTACATCACCCACCGTCAAATCACCTGCTTGTGAGTACAGATATGGGAAGTTTTGAAATTCTTTAGTCGCAGTGTCCTCTTTCATGAGTATAGTTGCCCCTTTATTCTCCAAATCTGAAACTGATGGGATTTTGTTCACTGGTGATACTGATTCCTGTTGATGGTCTTTCGTGTTTGCCTCTTCAGTCGTAGATTGAACTGCAACACTACTTTCTAGTTTCTTGATGTTTTTAGGTTCTGATAGGATTTGACTTTGACCACCATCATAATCGCCCGATAAGCCATAAATAAGAGCTTGAGCAGATTCCATATTCTTCTGAAACTCTGCTTCATCCATCGACAATGATTCACCGTTTATGTTTGTAACAAATGCCTCCGCGGATAGCATGTTTGTAAAGAAATAAGCTGCTTCACCAGCTAGTCTAGATTCTCGCCTGTAGCGTTGAATGTACAACAAATTTGAATGCAATTGAGGAGGATTTGCTTTTATAGTAACATATATAAGAACAGGAAGAAACTCATCAGCCCCAGGAGGACTTTCATTTGCATCAACCGAAGCATTAAACAGCAAGTTACTGATGACCTTACAGCAACTGAGGATACACACAAGTTTGTCTCGTGGTGCCTTGTAGATATTGATTTTCTGCAGCTCCTTCTGAGCAAGTAACCATGAGGATTCATTTTGATACGTTGGTTGAATATCTAAGTGCTCGGGTCGAATGAATTGCTGGACCAAAGCTAACTTTTCATAGAGTTCGTCATCTACTTTCACATCGTCTGGGTTTGAAGCAAAGACACGTGTAAACAACTTTGTCATTATGTACTTCTCGAGCCCTTCACCAGCACTATCTAACTCCTCTTCAGATCGACCCGCCCAAAGAGGATGCGCCCTGAAAGCGGCTTCCATATTTCTAAGGAACTCTTGTACAGATGCACTGTCTCTTTCAGGATCTGGTGCATTATTCATGAAGGATACAATGAAACTTTTGATGGCTTTAACAAATTCTGATGCGGATGGATGCCTCATGCGCTCCAAAAAGTCGTGCCATGTCAACGGTACAGTTGAGGCACTAAATGGTTCAGCATTTTCCATGATATTGATCAAATCAGATTCGATCAATGTGAGCTAAAACCTTATCGGAATATTCTTTTCCCTGAAACGGGTCAAGGATTTGCCTCTACAACCCCTGAACCTGACTTAGTTTATCAGACCGTGGAATGAAGAAACTTCACACTGCACAAAAAACTCGATTAACTCGTTGTAAATAGATTTCCACAAGTGATAGGAGTTCTACACAATAAATAGATTTTGCTAAACATAGTCCTTAGAGCTACTGTTAATATGTTCAGACACGCATAAATATAATGTGTATCAGAAATAACTGCGCCCTAAAAATCAGGATAAACATTCAGGTACAATATTTGTATGCTTGTCTGAACATATTAACCATAGCATATGATAAATATGGAGTTAGGTAGCAATGATTATAGTCTGTTCATTGGCACGCAAGCATTCAATATCTAATCTGACACAGAGAATGTGGATCAAAATAGAATTCTTGTTTAGTCTATAGTATATACAATGAATCAACGTATTTGTATCACCATAATCACAGTGGCTAAACACATTACAGCTCTTATGGGGAATAGGAGGGAAACAAAACTCTCGGTAGTTGAGTGATCCTATTCGAACATTCAAGAATATTTAAATGTGGAAGACAGGGATACAAATTCTACGCTCATACTGAAGATCTCAACATGATGCAGCTCATCATGTTTCTCCTTGTTAGAGAACAAAGTAACTAGAATGATCATTAGAAGTAAAGTATTGTATTCTAGACGGGTCGGCAATCTAGTTAAGCGAGAGCCCTCAACCAAATATATATTATAATAATAGCTTTACTTATCACACAACTATAACTATATGGATGGATTGGATTGGATTGGATATCAGTATATTAGTTAAAATCTATCTATGCAGGGGTAAGGTTGTCTACATCACACCTCCCCATCCACCGTCGAAGACGGTATTATTAGTAAACATCATAAACATCACGTTATCTACATAAACCCTAGGTTAATTATTAGTAATAAGATTTATCAATGTCATTTGCTTAGATTTGATGAAATAATAATATAATAATACATAAATAAATACGAACCATGAGGAAATATGTGTGTGTATATATATATATATATATATATATATTTAAGTCCTAAAACAGGAAGGAAAAAAGGTAACCTGATTAAATGAATTGACAGATCAGAAAACAGTTGAATCGGAAGAGAGAGATATGTATAAAGGAAGTAAGGAACGAATCGATGAAGACGAAACCATAAACTATGGTTAATTGCATTTTAGTCCTTATTTCACTTTTCGCAGTCCACTCCCAACCAAATGGTTTTTATATCAACTTTTTCATCACTATCCCTGACAAATTTCCTATAAAGTTTTGAATCATCAAATAATGAATTTTTAGTATCGCTATGGCTATGGGAATGGTAATGAATTTTTCAAACCCACCATACCTATTGGGTTTGACATAAGATTAAGACATGGGTACCCGCGTAATGCGACGTTTCAGAATATGTTGTGTAAGAACCTACTGTTTTTGTTTGTTTAAATGTGTTTTTGTTTCCCGAATTCACTGTGAGTTTGAATGTGTTTTTGTTTCCGTAATTTTTCGTCCCTGTGATTTTTCAAAAAACGGTTTTTCATCCCTGCCTTTAACTTTGCTCTTTTTCATCCCTGTGGTCGAAAAACGGTTTTTAATCCTCACATGCGCAAGTCACGTGAAGGGAATTTTTGTCCTTTTAGCTAACTTCATCCATGTTCTTCAACTTAAAAACACCATATTGTAACATACATATGGATATATAGGCAGATGTATAGATGTAGATATAGAGAGAAAGAGATAAAGATCCGACCACTATCATCTCCACACCACCATCATCTCCGGCCACCATCATTATCGCACCAATATCTCCGGCCAAGATACACCCACTTTCATATAAAAAACACATACACATATATACACATACCAAAACCCACTTTCATATCAAAGTCCCTTTTTGCCGTTGATCGGAACAGAAAGGAAAAGAATGAATTCGCATCTGACTTTCTTCATTGATTTTAAGTTGTTGTTAATAGTTGGTATATGTGATATAGGTATGTAGAATCTGTTTGATTAGTATATATGAGTATATGTATGAATTCGCATTTGGTCATTTGGATTTGTATATGTATGTGTGTGTTTGAATTTGAAGATGGCAAATTTATGGGTTTAAAGGTTGAAGACTTGAAGATGTCTGCAATCGGGAGTGATGAAGTGATGAAGGTGGGTAAAAAGATAAAAATGCCCCTCATATGACTTGCACGTGAGAGGAGTTAACGACAGGGATGAGTGGATTTAACGAAAGTTCGACCACATGGATGAAAAAAGACCAAAATAAACGGCATGGATGAAAAACCGTTTTTTTAAAAACCACAGGGACGAAATTTGCACTTAACCCAAAAAATTATTAAGGTAATGTTTATTGGGGTAACGTACAATATCCGATGAGAGTGTTGATTTAGAGGGGGGAAAAAGTCACATCTAATTATGTAATTAATTGATAATTGATCTGGTAAGAAACTGTATATTTGACTCTCTACTAAATAAATGGGTAGAATAAGAGTGTGGAAGATATTAAATTGGAATTTTAAGAGCAATGGTAGAAATGGTATTTCCCATATCTAAATTTTCCACTTTTAAACAAAGAGATGGAGAATTTTTATAAAGGATTATGGTTAAAAAAGCAGCTTTGCCGTTCAATATATGATAAAAGGGCAAATTTGCCATTAATTTTTTTAAAGGTTCAAATTTGCCACTAAATAACCTTAAAATGAACAAATTTACCACCCATTTTTACTTTAAAAATTATATATTTTAACTTTTACATATTGTCAATAAACATTAATAATAATTCGTTTGGATGCTAAATGAGTAAATGACGCTAAAAGATATAGAAATAAAAATATGAAAAGTTGAATATATTTTATTTATTTGTTTACATATATTAAAATATGCACATACAAAAAACTCTAAATCAATACACCTGAAATTTATGTTTGATTAGTAATTAACCCTAGCTTTTTAGTTGGTCATGTTCCTTGATATTTATGTTATGAATGGAAGTATTTTAAAAAATTGAGACCAAATAATTTTAAGATTAAACGATTTAGGTGATTTCCTTATTTTACCTTTAACATGACAAAAAATATATCACACTCATTTACATACTCTCCTTTAAGCAAACACTATATGTCACTCATTTTCATACTCCCCTTTCAAAACCCACACTCCAAATACACACTAACTTTGATATTTCACTAGTCGTTTTTGAACCCTCCTGACTATCCCTGAGGTTCGAAAATGGGACATATTATGAGGACACCATGTCACATCGATGCTAAACTATATCAGAGTTGATTAATTTTATTTCTTGGGGGCATCTTTAGTTTATGAAAGGGTGCATGTGAATATGTTCACCTAGGTGAAAGAGGTAAAAGTAGGGTCCATTTGTTTTTTTTTAATATTATTTGTTTTATTTTGATTTGTGGGGTATTAAACTGAAGGTGAATGATTAAGAGGGAAAAAAAAGATGAACGCGGTGAGAAGGTAAAGCTAACGTGACAGAAAAAATGTAGGTAAAAGAGGTAAACGGTTACGAATGGTCTAAGGCTTATTATTGTACACTCCAAAACTTATCACACTTTGGCCGATATGTAACTTTTGATTTCAAATGTAGATTTAGTGGATTCTTTTAACATATTTAGATTAGACTAGTTTTTCATTTTCTTCATGATTTTAAACATATTTGTTTTGATCAAAAGTATGCAATAGAAAATACAACATTGTGAAATTGTCTTGTAATAAAATATGATGATATGGCAACTACAAAACTAGCACAGCTACACAGCGCAACACAGTTTACTTCACTTACAAAAACATGTCCAAGCTAGATGTAAAAAATATAGCAATCAAATCGCTGTTACATAACGTAAGTTCATCTGCCAGCAGAATCATCGTCTTCAGCCTTCAGTAACTTCTTCATCTGATATGCAATATAGACAAAACATTATTCAATATGATACGAGGGGACAGAAGCAGAGAAACAATAACCAATAAAATATCACAAAAAGAACACCAATATTTGTTCGGTTTCTATTACTCTTTGCAAGGATGTGATCTATTTATCAAAGTTTTAAACGACAACCCAAGTACCCAACGATATCAAAAAAAAAAAGATTAAAGGAATCCATTTGACCTCAAAAGTCAAACTGTAACATTTGGAATGGAGGGCATTCTCAATATTACACACACACACACACACACAAAATAAAAACCAATGAAAAGGTATAAGTAAACTGAAATGAATATGATTATGGAAGTTGCTTTGAGTTATACATATGCATTGCAAAATGACTTACTTTGGAAAATCATCCAGAAACCAGCTTTACAACGATTGAAAGGGAGTTGAATATTATCAATAAAACTCTCAGGTACTGTGTTGCATAAATGAGACCAATGATTTGTCCCTTAAGAGAGTTTCTCTTCACGCCTGAATACTCTTGAAAGCTCCATCCTCTAGGTGCAAGAAAGCGATCTTCATTCAATATTGCTAGCGCATTCGCAATAAGTAGACACCCCTCAAGTAGTGTCCAAAGCCCCATATCCTGTATTTGGTATAGCATATGTTAGCTCACTTTATGATCAAATACATTAAAGATCCAAATCATATCCATGTTTCCATAAGTTTATCTCAAATACAGGGTACCACTTGATGCCTACTTTGAAGACACATATTAGTGGCCTTATTCGATAACTAATGTTCACAGCACAAGCTCTAGTCTTGTTAACCATACACGATTCAATCCCATGAATTAGCAAACCAAATCCACTGGTTCAATCTTAGAGCATTTCATACAAACTTTGATTTGTAAACTGAACAATATTATTTTACTCGACCTATGTTTCATGAGTTGAAACTTGAAAGTATCCCATTGCTATGCACAACAGGAACAGAATCTGCAGGCTAACTGAAGCAAGTTACCAACACTACATGGATCTACCTAAATGCATTGTCATATCATATATAAGCAACAAATTTATGAAAAGTATTTGTATTGGATATTAACGTTAACGAGTTTTGCAGTTCATCCTAATCTCATCACATTAGTTATCACCATAGTCAATTTACTTAATTCCATGCTATTCTATTAGCCCCGTTGAATTATATATCTATCTCTTCAATTACAAGCATTCTTATTTCACACTAAAGCTGAATATATCATTATACATTCACAACGATCGACAATAAACTCAAACGACAATAGAAACATATCTGAACTGCGATACCTAAACATATATTCACGAGACAGTTATCAAAAACACTAATTTCGTAGCAACTAAACTAATCTTCCTTATATTGAAAAATTAATACACAACAAAGAAAGAATAGGATAAATATCATAAACATCACGTTATCTACATAAACCCTAGGTTAATTATTAATAATAAGATTTATCAATGTCATTTGCTTAGATTTGATATAATAATAAATAAATAAAAAAGAATAATGAGGAAATACATATATAAGTCCTAAAACAAGAAGGGAAAAAAGTAACCTGAATTACAGAATTGGTAGATCAGAAGATACTTGAATCGGATATTATTATATGTATAAAGGAAGCAAGGGGCGAATTGATGAAGAAGAAACCATAAACTATGGTTATTTGCATTTTAGTCCTTATTATTTGACTTTTGGCATAATGCTCCCATGTGGTTTTTATGTTAACTTTTTCATGACTAGTCTACTCCTAACAAATTTCCTATAAAGTTTTGATTCGGATAATAAGCTGTTTAAGGGGGCGTTTGGTTTAAATCTTAGTATCACTATATGATTATTGAAATGGAAATGGTAATTGGTTTTCCAAACCCAAAATAACCCTTGGGTTTGACATGTACACAAATTTAGGATTATGATTTTTAATTTTTA
>JAOXNX010000031.1:24247839-24265528 GCA_028566075.1 Solidago caesia
ACTTTGGATTGTCAATTTCATTTCAATTCACGTACTATTTAAGGAAAAACGTGTTAAGATGTTAATTTGCATAAGTGGATAGAAACAGAACTTTGCTTAATTAAAGTGCAAATAGAATTATTAATACAATAACTAAGCTATTTTGAATCCGACAGATCATTCAATTGTATATTTATAAACCTCTATTAGAAGGGTACTCATGCAATGAGGCGACGGCGGGATGTGGTGGTGACGGCTACTGGTGGTGATGGCGGCGACTGTTGGTGGTGATGATGGCGCCGAGTGATTTAGGTAATTGATGTAAATGGGGTACTGTAAATATTTTAGGAAATACAGGATATATGATATAAAAGTGATAAGAGGGGTAATATGGATATTTCACATATACAATTTTTTTAACTTTACAACATAGATGAAGAATTTTTATAAAATATTATAGATTAAGCAATAAATGGCATCAATCAATAATACTCATGTACGAAATTCAACTTTTTTTTTTTTTATAAAGGGATTACCCTGATAAGATTGTACGAACTTCAACTTCTAAATTTAAAACGATATTCTAAATTTTAACCATAGTCTCATAAATGTAAACTATATTTTTGTCAATATATGCATGAAAATGATGTTAAACCCTTACGAGTCCGAACAACACCCTCATGGATTTAAAAAAAAAAAACGAATAGTAAAATCGGAACAAACATAATGGTAATTTGATTTGGTTCAATTCAAGTTTCGAGCTAATTTGGATTGTTCGAATCTATATTTTAGAAATCGAAAATCTACATGTTTTAATTGAATAGTTAAGATCCATCCAAAGAAAATCCATGTCCCTATAAAGTGATAATATTCTTGGAAGATAGAACGTATAAGTTGGTACAAAAGCTTAAGACAAATTATTCATGTTGGTAAAACAATAAATCAAAGGATTGGTAACCCATGTTGCAGTGTAGGGAGGGGTTTTTTGGAGAAGGCTTGGGTTCGAGTTTCTTCAAGGAGTTTCCTTTTCAAAGTGGTATCCCCAAAGGTTTATTTTAGGGAGGTAACCAGGAAATGTGGATCGTGGGGATGGTTGGAAATGTGGTTTATTTTAGGGAACTAACTCGCCCTTCTAAAATAATAATAAAAAAAAAAAAATCCAAATCCAATGGAATGGTTGGATATGGCTTTTTTGGTTTTAGTCGAGTTTTGGGATTAAACCGAAAATTCTTAATGGTATGGGAATGGAGAATGTGCCCAATCCCGCAATACAATAATCTACAAAATCTCTTATTTTTTTTTTAATTTAAGCTTCAATCGTGTAACACAAATTGGTATCTAGTCTATTTTTAATAAGATTTATATAAATATCAAGTAATGATTACCATAATAAAAAAAATTAAACTAAAATTTCAAAATTCCATAGAAGAGAGGTTGATATAAATAACTTGCTTTTTTTTGTGACTACATTTAGCTTAAGTTGGTTTTATTTTCTACATTATAACAATATTGATTTTCAACTGCTTATGTGATGGCTAATGGATAATTGACTAGACAACTTTTGATGACGTGACATTTAAATGCTTTTTTTTTTTTAGTGTCCATCTATTTTCATCATTTTATTGTCTATTTTCATCTTTTTTATGCTTTAAACAGTTGTACGATATGCAGTATTAATTGTATAATGATTTGTCCCTTATGGTAGAAATAACACCCCCCTTTTTTTTTTTATTGCTTTTAGTGAATTGTCTTGTCTACAGTGTATAAGCCTAGTCGTAAAGAATTTGATTTTTCTTTTTTTTATTTGTGTCTAAAAAGTCTTATGAGGTCTTGACATTCTTTCTTGAACATATACAACGAGTACATCACGTAATTTTCCAAAAAAAAAAAAAATCTCTGATTTTTTTTTTAAAGGTGTGAATATCGGGAGGTCTAGCATACGTTGTTTTAATCGGGTTCACACTAGCCCCCTCGCATAATAGATCTCCAATTTAAACCATTTGATGAGAAACTCCTATCATTCAGAGGTCTGGAAGGGAAAACTCACTCAGACCCACAGTGGGTTAAAAGCAAATGCCTGTAATCACCTCAAATATGCCTAAGATAGGACTCAAACTTGAGAACTCTTATGAGGAAAAAAAACTCCTTAGACCTTTTGTGATTTTCCAAATACAATAACGATTCTTTTTGTGTCTAGTCGATATATATTTAATACTATTCTTAAACCCGTACGATATACGGATTAACTATATATATTGTTCGATTATTTTTTTATAAAGGAAATAAAATTCGAATATGCCTCATCACATGCATTTAGTCTCTCCAATGATAGACTAATAGTGAGAGACATATATCATAAACGTATCCATCAATAACTAGCATTATTTTTGGTATTGATAATGGTATACCCAAATCTAAATTCATGATGGTAAAACATGATTCGTATCGTTTTATAATTTTCAACAAGGTTTCATTATATTAGTAGATGGATAAATAATTAAATAATAAAAAATATTAAATTATAAGTTAAAAATATAGATTATTATTATTATTATTATCTACTAATTAATTAGATATTCTATATATTAGAATAAAAAAATTTAATTTTTATATTATTATAAATAAAATATGTCATAAATTATAAACTACTATTAAAAATATTATTGGTGATGAAAATCTATATTTATGGTAACAATGAATAAAATAAGATTTTTAATATAAGAATTTTAATTATATTAGATATCTATATCTATATATCAATTAATTAAAAATTTAATTATTTATGGTATCTAAAACATAGGATAAATATAGATTTAAAAGGACACATATCGTCTTAATAAAGTGTCATGTGTCGATCAAAGAAAGCTTCAATTCTGTTTTAATTTATTGATAGATAGATAAGCTAGTTATTTCACGTATTTCATATTCTTTCATTAAACAATATATGGTGAATGGTAATAATAGTTTATCTATTCTCTGTGTTTGTTTAGTGTAGTATGTCATTTGTATAGTATAGTATTTTAGTACCAGTTGGTTACCAGGTGTACGGGGTGTTTGTTATTGGGTAGTGTCATTTGTCCTTTGGTTTGTAAGACTCACAGGTGAGACTCATCTTTGAGAAAGATTAGTTTTGTGAACGTTATATTAGCTTCACATCAAGAACTAATCAAAGACTATTCACCCAAAACAAGAGGATTAGTTTAGGACCCATTATACAATTTAAATATTCAAATCATCAAGGACAAGTCAAAGAGTAATCAGGCTTAACGGTTTTCACCAAGGATTGGTCTAGGACAAGCTAAGGACACTCGTCCTTTCAAGGACTAATTAGGCCTAACGGTGTTCACATAAGCCAAAGACAAATGAAAGAGGCTGTGAGTGCTCTAATTAGTTTGTGCCAATTAGTTTGTCTTTTGTTATTAATTAGGCGTTTAGGTGAGCATATTGTTTTTTTTTTTTACAAAAAATGTTATGTTAGTATGTAGGGGTGTTCAAAAAATCCGAATCCGTAATCCAAAAAATCCGAAAATCCGATCCGAAATTATCCGAAAAATCGGATATCCGGATTTTCGGATATCCGAAAGTCGGATATCCGATTTTTCGGATTCGGATATCGGATGAGACTTTTCAAAAATTTCGGATATTCGGATATCCGAATATCCGAAATTTTACATTGTTGGGCAGTTGGGCTGAGTTGTTGGACTACACTTGCTGTTATAATCCAATAATAATTGGCCCACTTTTTTTTAACTTAAAACAACAAACCTATATGTTATATCTAATATCGGTAGTTTTCTAATTAAAACCTTTTCCCCCAAATTAAAAGACAACACACACAGCCCTAGAAATCAAGAAGGCAGATATGGCGAGACCTGCGATGCAATCAACAACGGCAATAAACTTAAAACGCAGACATGGAGACTGATAAGGTTGTGAAAAGAGATGGTCAACAATAGTTGCACAAATTTCCAGCATTAGTCATCAAAATGTACAAGTGGTAAAGCACTCTTCTGGACCCAATACAATAATTTCTACAAAAGATTTGTGTAGATACCGCCAAAGTTTAGTTCCTCCATAAGAGTATCCTTGTTATCTTGTCAAACTTAATATATGATATTTTTCAAACATTACAGATATCCAAAACGTTTGACTTATAAGATCAAACATGTTTTCCAAATTCAGAATTAAAAATATAGATTAATTTTTGTGATTTTGGGTTTAACTTAATTACTTTAAAAATATAATCAAACCGGGTATGATTATATATTCATACATAATCCATGTCTAAGGTGGATGGATTGTAGAAGATGACGAGATATGATTGTCTGTTTATGTATTTGCTTTTGGGTTAAAAGAAAAGTTTTGGATATTCGGATTCGGATTTCGGATGGTCAAATCCACTATCCGAATTTTAAACACCCCTATTAGTATGTTAGTTTTTTAAGTTAGTAATACATCAATTACACACCATGGGGTTTGATCCCTAACCTCCACACATAGAGAACCAAGCCTATGTGACCAATCCATCTAAGTGGAGTTGATTTAGATTTATTAACATATATGTATACTATCTTATAAAGCATTAGCATAGTGTCTTAAATTTGGAAAATTTTCAACATTACCATTTTTAACTTATTATTTAATGTTTATGTTATATATATATATATATATATATATATTGATTTACATTATAAATTTTATTTATAAATAGTCTATCAATAACAACAAATACAATTTTTATATACATGTGTTAGACAATTTAAAACCGACGGTCGGTGAAGCTGACTGCCAGACACCATCACCTTTTAACTTCAACCATCAACTACTGCGTATTGCACGGGTATTATTTCTAATATATTAATATAAATCAAAAGGTCGACATAGTAAAAAATGTAAAAAATTTCAAATTAAAAATAAATTTTGTAACATAATAACATCATAACTCTCTCCCTTACACAACTATCATCGACGTTGGACGTTGTCACCCTAACATTTTAGCCTTATGTCTTTGCAAAACAACTTTAAACACATTCGGTAACCGTGCATTGAACAGGCACACTTCTAGTTGTTTTTAGTATACTTTTTTACAACAAATGTTAGGTTAGTATGTTAGTTTTTTAAGCTAGTAATACACCAATTACACACCATGGGGTTTGATCCCCTGACCTCCACACATAGAGAACCCCTAAGGGAGCCTATGTGACCAATCCACCTAAGTGGAGTTGTTGTTTTTTTATTTTAGAACGGCAGATTTTATTAATAAAAAGTAATAATCTAGCAAGACGCTAGAAATTACAAAAGATACAAATACAACTAAAACTTAAGAGTTATAAACACAAACGACAAAACTCTAAAGTCTTCTCGGGCCTTGACTGTGAGGTTCGTAAAAGGGATGAAAAACTCTCGCCACTTACGGATGGACGGGAGAAAAATCCCCACCCAAAGAGGTCGCGCTACTGGTTTTCACTCTAGGGTGTTTTTGATACGGACCCAAACAGGCCACGAGGCAAAACACGCAAACAAAATAACATAAACCATGACACCACGACCGCCAACCAAGAATCTATCATCCGCTATAAGCGACCTGGATTGCTATTCCATATGTCCCAAGTCATGTGAAATGCTCGGCTTCTGTTAGTAAACCAAGAAAAGGAAGACGCAACTATGGAATTAAACATGTCACCGTAACTTTCCAAAATCTCATTATGAAATTTGTTATTCCTTACCTTCCAAATATGCCACCACCATATAAAGAGAATAGTTTTGAATACGTCTTTCTTACCAATAGCCCGATTCCTGTCACACCAAATCAAGAGATCACCCGGGACCAAGAGTGGAATATCTATTCTCATCCATTCACAGAGCAAGCGTCGCGTCTCCTTAGCCAAATAGCAATTCCAGAATAAGTGTCTAACCGTCTCGACCCCTTGCCTGCAAACGTGACAAGTAACCAAAGAGATGTCGATACCTCTAGCAAACAGATTGACATTCGTGGGAATACTGTTTCGGAGTAATCTCCATACAAAGATGTTAATCTTTTTCGGGATCATACTATGGTATAACGAGGGGACCCAGTGTTTCGAATATGATCAATACGACATCTTAATTGAGCAACAGTAAAAACCGGTTTATTTTGAAGATTCCACACCCATTTGTCTTCGATGTTGGTGTTGAGAAGACCAGGTAACGAATCAATAAGCTTTTGAAGCGCCTCGGCCTCATATCCAGACCGAAGTGGCCTTCTCCATGCCCAAACCCAACTCGTGTTGCACCTCCTCTCACTAACCAACGTATCTTTGTTTGAATCTAAAGCACATAAACGCGGAAAAGACTTCTCAAGAGTTTGATCCCCCACCCAAGTATCCTTCCAGAATTTGGTGAGCGCTCCATTGCCAATTTTCCTAGTCACCAAGTCATTAGAAATCGATAACATAGAGTGAATATTACTAACCGACTTGACAATCTTGGACCAAAGCCCATTAGTCTTGGCTGTGTTTTCAATGAAGCATCTATCCCCATGAATGGCTAAAACTACCATGGTCCAAATAGACAATTTGTTAACAAGCCCACGCCACCTCCAACGATATAAAAGAGCCAAGTTCATCGCCTCGAAGCTCCCGAAACCAACGCCTCCATCCTCCTTAGCTGCTGTTACATCATTCCATTTTATCCAAGCCATTTTCCTTTTTTGTACCGATCCACCCCAGAAAAAACGAGAACGAATAACTTCTAATTTTGTAAGAACCGCCTTAGGAACTCGGAAGATAGAAAAGTAATAGATACCCAAGGAACTTAACACTGACGAGATCAAAGTAGCCCTTCCTCCAATAGACAACATGTTAGCTTTCCAATTCTCAAGCCTTTTTTTGAATTTGTTGATCACCGGGTCCCAAAAAGAGATATTCCCACTCCGAGCACCAATCGGGATCTACAACCCACCTTGTTAGCCAAGCTCGAAACATCCACATCTTGAACCTTAACTCCAATAATAGAAGATTTATCAAAGTTGATCTTGAGACCGGGCACACAATGAAAGAATTTAAGAGCTTTAGTGATAGTATCAAGGTTTCGATGGGACCAATCCCTGACAATCATCACGTCATCTGCATAAAAAAGATGGGAAACCACAATGTTGTTAATTTTTGCACCAATGAACAAAGAATCACGTACCAACTTATCAATGGCGAGGTGAAGGCCTTCTATGGCAATGATGAAAAGAAAAGGCGTCATGGGATCGCCTTGTCTAAGACCACGCTGAATCGGGAACTCCTCAGTAGGGCTACCATTAATCAGAACCGAGGATCTAGCAGAACCCAAACAAGTTTCAATACAATCAATCCACTTATTCCCAAACCCCATAGCTCCAAGCACCGTAAAGAGATAATCCCATGAAATAGAATCGTAAGCCTTGGCGAAATCAATATTAAATAACATCAACTTTTTTTCCCGCCCTTTGTACCAATCGATCATTTCATTAAGAAGAAGCGGGCCATCAAGGATTTGACGGCCTTTAATAAACGCCGTTTGCTCCAGGCTAATAATGGAGTCAATAACCATGGCTAACCGATTCGCAAGGATCTTGGAAATGATTTTGTATTGGACCCCGATGAGACTTATAGGCCAAAAATCAATAACCAAAATGGGATTGTTCACCTTAGGAATTAAAGTAATGAACGGCGAATTACAACCAACAGGGATACAATTGTTGCAGTAAAGATCGTCCATCATATCAAAAATGTCTTTGCCCAGCATGTCCTAATACCTTTTAATGAATGCAAAAGAAAAACCGTCGGGACCCGGAGCCTTATCCCCTCCGCAACTCCATACCGCTTCCTTGATCTCCTCCATAGTAAAAGGCTTTTCCAATGTGATGGCTTGAATAACAGAAAGTTGTCAACGGCTCTCACAATATCAGGTTCCCAGACTGCAAACTCTCTCATCCAAATGTTGAATGTTTTATCGTCCAAAGTAGCCTTTAACTCTTCATAGATGAATCTAGTCGCCTGGGTTAGAACACATACTTTAGCCATAGAGCACGACTCAAACCAATCCGAAGCAACAAAAATGCATTTCCCCCAATCGCCCAAAATAACCTGATAATTCTCTTTCAGCCAAGCCCCTTTGGGAATACCCGAAAATTCGACCCACACCATCCGTTCATCAGGAACAAAACTATTGCAAGGGGACTTAATCACACTAAATCTGCTTTTTAGAGAATCATTAGCTACAAACAGCTCTTTGGCCTCGTTAGAACCAAAGGACACCCCAACATAACTCAAAATGACATCTCCAAAGCCTTCTGCATGAAACCATTTTGCGTGGAAATTTCTCCACATCAACGTACAATCGATGCTTGCCAAACCAAATTGAGCGTAATCCTGATATAAGTTTACCCGCATTGCTCACTTTTATGAACCGAACAAACCCAAAAGGTTTCCCCGCTTTTGATCTTCTCTTAGCGATGAAAACGTCAACCACATTACCCCAGTCCAAACACCTCTTCCACATCTCTTTAGGCGTGACATTAGAAGGGAAATTGGTTATATAAAATGTCATCGACATCCGGTCCAAAATGTTGGTTTTTTAAACTTCCCTGAGATTGATTTACCGATTCCTTCCCATGCACCACGTTAGCGCTGATAGCTGGATCCACATACCTCTTTCCTTTGCGATTGACCACCCTTTGTCATCCATCTTCTTCGTTGTCTTCAATGTTGTTGTTGTTGAGCGACTCAGGAATCGTCGCAGCCGTTATTAGCATATATTTTCTTTTAAAAGGTTGCATTTTGTTGTGTTTAAGTTGGTGATACTACTGAGTGTGTTGAATTTTTTTTTTGGCAAAATGACAACTGTGGTGATTAAGCTTGAACCGAGTATAACATCACAACATTCTCATAATTCTAAAACATGTACTTGTTTCCGAGAGAATAATCATGCTTGTGTTGTTCGACTACATAACCAATTTATGGATCTTTTTAAGAAATTTAATGATCTTGGCAAGGAACATGATATTCTTAAATCTGAAAATGAAATTTTGAAATCAATGAGTTCTGAGTCAATGTGTGAGTCCATGAATTTTGAAGAGCCATCCCATATAAAGTTTCTCAGTCATGATAACTACACCTGTTCTTGTTATAAACTTTCGATGAGGAGAACATTTGTTTGTGTTGTGCCTCGTTTTTTGGAAAAACGAGCCATATGGACATAATTCCAAATTTTCAAATAACAAAATGAGAGAACTCAATTTGAAAATGACCAACTCATGTTTGACAACAAATGGCTTAAATCGACAAATGATCTTCTTTTGGCAAACATCGAAAATATTTATTTAAACCGGAGGTTGATATCGTACAAGAAACGCAACCGGAAGTCGCCGTTGGGCCATCGGGTACACGAAAGAAACGTGTTCGTAGGAAGAAAAATCCCGGGGAACCGCGTACGAAAGTGCCACAAGTGGCGTGGACGAGCGAAGAACAAATGGCGTTATGTAAAGCTTAGGTTGATGTTACGGAAGATCCTATGGAGGGTATAATTTTTTTTATAAAATTTTCTGTTTTTATATATATATATATTTACGGTAATAATATATATATATATATATATTCTGTTTATATATATATATATTTTCAGTTTTTATAATTTATATATATATTTACTGTTTTTATAATAATATATATATATATATATTTATATATTCGGATGTATATATATATATATATATATTTACTGTTTTTAGTAATTTATATATATATTTGTATATATTACTGTTTTTAGTAATTTATATATATATATATATATATATATTCTCGGTAACAATATTTGGTTATATATATATTTTTCATTCTCACTATTTTTTTTCCTATTTAATTCGGTTTTTTTTATAATTATAATTCGGTTTTATATATATAGATGGTACAAGCTTGGCGAACACCCCACCCATAACACAATCGGAGGTTGATATCTTACAAGAAACGCAACTGGAAGTCGCCGTTGGGCCATCGGGTACACGAAAAAAGCGTGTTCATAGGAAGAAAAATCTCGGGGAACCGCGTACGAAAGTGCCACAAGTGGCGTGGACGAGCGAAGAACAAATGGCGTTATGTAAAGCGTGAGTTGACGTTACCGAAAATCCTATGGGGGGTATAATTTTTTTTTATATAATTTTCTGTTTTTATATATATTTACGGTAATATATATATATATATTTTTCTGTATTTTTCCTGTTTATATATATATATATATATTCAGTTTTTATAATTTATATATATTTACTGTTTTTATATATATATATTTTTTCTATTTTTATATATATATATATTTTCAGTTTTTATAATTTATATATATATTTACTGTTTATATATATATATATATATATATATTTTTTTTTTCTGTTTTTATATATATATATATATATATATATATATTTATTTATTTTCAGTTTTTATAATTTATATATATATTTACTGTTTTTATAATTTTTTTTAGTTTTATGGATTTATTAGTTTTATGTATTTTTATTTTTAAATATATACATGTATTTGTATTAAAAAAAAATAAAATTTTATTGAAGGATGCCCCAAATGGGGAAGTCTCACACCCACAAAAAGGAAGGGCATCCCTTTGGGGGAGGCACCGCCACATGGCGGAAGACGCCCCCATGTGAGGGTGCCTCATACCCAATAGTCTAAGTAGCCGGGATTTGTGAATTATATTTTATTAATCTAAATCTATTTAAGTCATGAACAAACATGGACAGCTTGATGGAATCGAAAGTACTCGTACATTTTTATACAACTCAAACCATTAAAATACTTAAAGAAAATATTCTTTACATATGTTTATGCAAAATTCGGATTGTGTAACTTACTAAGGTTTAAATATTTTGTATTCTAAAATGGAACAAATACACAAAAACAAAAAAATGATATGCATCCCAGGTCTAAAATTTCCAAATGAGAAAACATGAGAAAGTGGAGACCAATTGGGGTGGGCCACAAAACTTTTTAAGGCATTAAATTATAAAAATAAAGGGTGTGTTTTCTTTAAAGATATAATAAATTATTTATGGAGGAAGTGAGAAAAAGGTGAGAAAAAAATAATAATTGGTAGTGATATTTCTTGAAATATTAAATGAGAAAGAGATTATGTGGTGACGTGACAGTAAAAAGAGATAAGAAAAAAGTTAAGGTTGGTTTAGGCCTTACCATGCTATATTTTTTTTTAATACTGACTATCGTATCATTACACAACACGACAAGTCATAAGCTTAATGATACTTTACCATTTAATAACAAACCAGGAGGTACTAAAATCTCCGCGTTGTCTTCTTTAAAGATAATACCACAAACATACCATTGTGAATGTGTTTACATAATTTCGTAAAACATAATGTTAAATTATAAACACCCCCCCCCCCCCCCCCCCACCCTTGTTTATTATTTAGTATGTTAGGTATATACAGTTTTGCAGGTTGTTTACATGGTATGCCATGTGGCGAATTCTGGCTGGTGGCACTTGACGGTTAATCAAATATATATTTATTAATCGCAATAGCATAACGACATTCAAAAGTTTGCAATATCGAATACGTATATTTATTTTGTATGAGAAAACCAAAAGAAAAAAGATGCGAGAAACCAAAAATAAAATAAAAAGCAAAAAGAAAAAAAAAAGAAAAAAAAAAAAGAAGAAAACCAAAATGAAAAAAAAAAGGTTCAAAACCAAAAGGTTAAAAAAAGGTTCAAAATTAAAGGGTTCAAAAAAAAATGTGACGGGACCCGCGGTATCCATCACCTATTCTTTTAATATATATAGCAGGTTCGTGTGCCGTCCGTTGGACGGCGTCGGTGTTTGAAGCGTGTTGTGGTACTTAGATGAATGTTTTTGACGAGTAAGTAAAGTTCGTTCATGGTGGGAATGTGTGTTTCATGACATATGGATTGGTAATTTAGTACATGTAAAAAAGTTTATCATATCAAATATATATTTATTAAAGGACAATATCATAACCACTACCATTGTATTATATGTTTGCTCAAAAGTTTACCGTATCAAATGTTGGAAATTTTGGTGAATATTTATTTTTCATCAACTTTGGACACAAATAAAAGTGCACTTGGCTAATATATGTGTACAATGTATTAGTAGGTTTTGGTCACTTTGATGAGAGCTTCGTACCAAACTAATATGTGTCCAAGATATAAATTAAGGTGAATGAGAAAAGTCAAATTTGTCTTTTGAGTTGCCCATTAGTATTAATTATCCACTTAATGAATTAACTTAATGATTCTCATTATATAAGTTGTTGGTTGGTTCATTCGGAAGTGGTGAAAAAAAATATGAGAATACTAATAAACATTTGATGCTCAAATTACATACAACCTTCCATCAAAACACACATATGACATTGTAGCAAAATTTCAGACTTCGAGCAAGTCCGGTAGTACTACTGGCCTACTGTTTCGGCCGTTGTACCCCGGGAGACAGACGAAGTATAGACGGGAATATGTTTTAAAGGACCTCAGTTTTAACAGAATCTTCGGCCATAAATTTATATCTTGTTTTGAGGTTGACATGTATGTAACAAGAAAATATTAAAACAAGGAGCATGGATGATGCATCTAGGCACCATATTATGTACAATGGAAGATGTATATCCTCATCGGTAATATATATCAATTTCATATGCTCAATATTATATTATATAATTATATATCATATAATTCCGTCGTAATTCGTTTTTGTTATTTTCAATGATGTTCGGGTTCAATACGTATTTCTTACATCAAATGATTAAAAGTTTGTCATATCAAATATATATATATATATATATATTTATTTATTTTGTGAAAAAAATGGTAAAATCATCAACAACAACAAAATCCAAAAAAAAAAAGAAGAAAAAAGAAAAAATATTATTTAAAAAAAAAAGCAGCAAAAAACCACAAAAAGCCAATATAAACGTTACACCATGCAATGAGTCAGTCTTGGCCTTCATGCACCCTTTAGTAAGAAAGTGGCAAAACGACACTGTTTTATGTACACAATAGTAAATGTACACAATTTCTTCCATTCCCGTTTTACGATTCTTCTTTTTGAAATGACAATATTTTGATATATCAATTTTGCCATGAAATGATTTTGGCAAAAAGAATTCGGTGTTATGTTAATGCAATACAAGTGGGATTTTTCTTTTTGAACGGCAAAAACAATATATGTTAATAATCAAGGGCCGACTAGCAAGATGTTAGTGGTCAAAATTACAATCACAATATCTAGATAAACAACAAAGACATTTTATCTAGACTTTCTCGAAACTATAACTGTTAAGATTGTAAAAAAGGTTGAAAAAACTTACGTCAATTACGGTTACCAAAGACACAAAAAAAAACTCATCAACGAATACCGAGTTACCGATTTTTACCCCGTGATGTTTTTGATGCAATCTCAAATAAGTTTCTAGTACACGATAAATAAAAGAAGATTTGATTGGGTCATATTGCACTAAAGCCAAAAAAATATTAATAAATTAGTGGGGTTTCAAAGGTAATGATATTATGCTCAGCACGTCATATTCCTTTTTACAGCCACAACTTTGATTTGGTATCCAGTATCCACTTCGCCACAATATGCAATTTGACTTCAGTTCCATCTTGTTTACTTTTATTCGTCTTCATTATTAAGTTCATGCATCAAGTACAAGCTATTTATTTAGTAAAGAGGGACACAAATATTCAAAAAAAAAAAAAAAACCTTCACAATCACGTCACAACGTTCAAATCAATCGGCATGGTGTTGTTGATATATAAAGCCGATGCCGCATGCCGTTACATACCAATGTCCCATGCCAATATATATATGTCGATCACATCCTTCACCCTAATAAATCTATCAATCTATCATGTGTACCGTAAACGAGATTTTTTTTTTCTATTCAGGTTATCTGAAAAATGAATCTTTAATTTAGATGTATTTTGTCAAGTTAGAGTACTTTCATGATCGTTTTCAAACACTTTCTCTAACTACCCTAAAATATTTACTTAGAGGGATTAAAATTTAAAACAACTTGTGAGAATACGAGAACATCCTACCATTAAGTCATGTTAGTGATGGTTCTTAGGCCTCTCCCTATCATTCCGTCATTTTCTCCTCATTTTTATTGTCACATCAGCTTTATCTTTCAAAGACACACCCTAGAACTACCCCCTCCCTAATCCTTATCAGGCTATCATACTCTCATCTTCATTTAATTCATAATTAAAAAATTATAAACCCATACACATATACACTTTCTCTCATCATCCCCAAATAAAAAACTAATAAAACATACACACATACTCACCACATGGCCACACTAAAACATACACTCTCTCATCGTTTCATTTCTAAATCACGTTGGCTAAAGACATGACGAGCTCACGATGAGATGTTGCCTATGGTGGCACCATGGCATGCACGATGTGCTCACGATGGCCTAACGCCGACTCCCATAGGGAGTGGCCTTATGTTACACTAAAATAGAAACGGAAAAATAGGAGGAAAAAAAACTGAAAGAATAATTGTAACTGATAAAAGTAAAAATTCACAATACTCGATTGATATTTATCATGGTTTTTGGCATGGATGGTTAAAATCTATAACAACTTATCATCATTTATTAAATTCGTCCATTTCATGCTTTTGGAGGCTTCGGTTGGACATATCTATACTAGCCCTATCCTCGCGATTGTATATCAATTTGGGCATATATGTGACTATATGTGCTTGTTTTCATTTGGTTTGCTAGCTTTATTGTTGTATAATCTGTATATAAACTTTAATACGAGAAAAATGTTAGGAAGTAAAAAAAAACTAGGCTTGAATGAACATGGTAAGATTTCAATCAGGGGTGGTACGAGAAAAAAAATTCTAAATGGGGCAAAATTAAAAAATCTATGAAAAAAAAACCAAAAGGGGCAAAATTTTAAAAACCCTTGAGGAAAATTTAAATATACATGACAAAATTTAAATTTCGGAGGGGGGGGGGGGGGGGGGGATTGGACCCCCATGCCCCCCTTTTGGTACTGTCACTGATTTCAATGTTCGAACATTTCATTATCTAACTCCTTATTAAAAGAGCACCCCCTTCCCTCATTTTTCAACTTTTCTGTCTTTGAAATACCTAAAATGTTTCTCTGTTTTTAAAATCTTTTTTTTTTATAATTAACTCACATACCTAAAATACTCTTAATTAAATAATTTACAACATCTATCGTTCAACTCCTAAAATAACTACATTACCTATTTTTAAATCAATTACCTTTACATCGATTACTACACTGACAGGAGATGTTCCCAAGTGGGCTTTTAAGAGAAGCCCTCACTCCTAATAACCTCACAAGTGATCACAATAAGTTGTAGATTAGTGTGGTCGCTATCAGCATGTGTCACTTGTAACGTAGACTTGTGTTGGTGATCACGCTCATTGATTTCCTCACTTGCTGACATCAATTGATCACTAGTTTGGGTACGATGACTCATATGGTACACAAATCGCATCTTATAACTAATTTTCAAGTTAGCTTAATTATTCTAAAATTACAAACAAAAAAAGAAATACGATTACGACGGCAGATTTGATCCGGTCATCATGTACATCGATAAAAGGTGGGGGCATGGATGTATAAAAGTGTAGGATAGAACGTGCTTTTCTCCAGGGCATAATAATATATGAGTGCCCCTTGTTGATTGATTGCACATTATTGTTAGTTGTTACGTGACAAGTAATATTATTTATTAATTTTTCACAAAACAACAAAATAAAACTTATATTTAATTAGTTATCTGAAATGTGTTGTGCAATGTAAAGCCGAAAATATATATGGATCAAAATAAATATTACAATTAGGGCACCCGGAGTAGAGCCTCCAAATCGCCAGTATATCCCCCAAATCGCCGGCTAAACCGCCTACTACACAGCCACCGGTCCTGATTTTATGGCTTAGAGGGTTGGTGGGAAGGTTGAGAAGCCGTTAATCATAGATGGATAGAGAATGAGTTGGAACAGTCATATGACCCTTTTTTGGGCCCATTTTTCGAAAACTATAGCCGTTTGGCATTTAAAATAAAAACAACATTTTTTAGGCTTTTTTTTTTACTTATATATACCTATCTATTTTCATTTCAAAAACCACAACAAACAATTAAAAAAAACACAAACATTTTCAAATATACTCCAAACAAAAAACACCAAACTTATAAAAATAAAAATGGATTCTTCATCCTCTTCCGACAAAATATCCTCCCACCTATCCTTCCCGATTTATTCGCGGGTAGTTCTTTTGCATTTTCTCAGTCTGCGTTAGAGGAGCTTGAAGACTCGGGAAGCTCTACCGATACACGGGCTTATATTAAACGACACCGGAAAGAAGCCCACGAAAAACTAATGCGTGACTATTTCGTCGAAGAACCAAAGTTTGGCGAGCATTTTTTTCGATATCGGTTTCGAATGATATATTGAAGTAAATTTCGCGTACTTTCAAGAGGGCATGGACGCCAGCAATAAAAAAAGCTTCACAGCTCTACAAAAATGCGCGTCAGCAATTAAACAACTCGCAACGGGTGAACCTCCAGATAAATTTGATAAGTATTTATGCATGGCCGAGAGAACATCACGCAAGTGCCTTACATATTTTTGTGATGCGGTCATTACTTTATATGGTCGAGAGTTCTTACGTAGGCTGACGGCTCACGACATTGCACTCGTGACACAAGCCCATGATGAAAGACATCACATTCTGGGATGTTTGGTAGCCTTGATTGTATACATATTGAATGGAAAAATTGTCCTAGGCAGTTGAGAGGCCAATACACGAGAAATGATCATAAAATGTCGACTATTATGGTTGAAGTTGTAGCTTCACAAGATCTATGGATTTGACATTCATTTGTTGGTCCTCCCGGGTCAAACAACTATATCAATGTGTTGAATTAGTCGCCCTTGTATCTTACCGAGTGAAATGAAACAACGTCAAACACTTCATTTACTGTAAATGAGCGCTATTACAAACGTGGCTATTATCTTACCAATGGGATCTATCCTAAGTGGTCAACGTTTGTTAAAGCATTTCCACATCCAGTCGATCCGAAGGAAAGGAAATTCAATAAAGTACAAGAGTCGGCAAGAAAAGATGTTAAACGAGCTTTTGGTGTTCTTAAGGAAAAATGGGTTATTCTCGCTCGTCCTCTCCGGCCTTTCATAAAAGAGAAGATTGGAAAAATTGTCCAAGCGTGTTGTATATTGCACAACATGATCATAAAGGATGATGCACCGGTTCATATAATGGACCAACCGGTAGTTTATGAAAAGTGTATTACCGGAGTTACATGACGAAAACGTCCATCATCGTCTCCAGTATTTATAAAGGGGTTGGAAGCCGGACGCATCTGAGAATGGTCTGGATTTGATGAGCGGCAATCCAAGGGATAGTGTGGTGGTTTGAAACGATACGGGCGTAACCCTTACTGCCATGGCTCTGCCATGGATGGTAGGGATGAAGTTAAGACGCATGTTAATGGTAACTAAGATGCATGTTAACATGCATCTTAGTTACCAAAATATAGTGCATCTTAGTTAGCACTAACATGCAGTATCGATAGGAAAAAAGATGTATGTTTTCCAACCGACACTGCATGTTAGTAATATTTAAGCTGCTTGTTAGTGCATTTTAAC
>JAOXNX010000031.1:24265628-24278373 GCA_028566075.1 Solidago caesia
ATAGGAAAAAAGATGTATGTTTTCCAACCGACACTGCATGTTAGTAATATTTAAGCTGCTTGTTAGTGCATTTTAACACACTTCGCATTTTAAAACACTTCGCATAGGAACCCACATCAGTTTGGAACAATTAATATATGTAATTTACAGATAAGGAACCCCAAAAATGTGACTAAAGTCTAAAATTTGTATTAGGAACAATTGATGCAAATTATTAAACCAAGCCATTCTTTTACAACACACGTTATCATGTTTATGACATTACTCTATTTGTATCTTTAATTTTAAACGAAGTTGGTTGCAAGTTTTTTCCAAGTTCTGTTTACATCAAGCTTCATATTGATTGTTAAGAAAGGAAATAATTGATCGGATTGGATAATAAGGCTAGCAAACCGCACAATAGCATGCAAAAGATCTTAAGTCACTGATTGGCCCAAGAACACTCAGGCCGACTGGCCGAGTACCAAAAACACATGTGACATAAACTATTCTTACATAGTCATAACAATTTTCAGTAACAAATACACTGTACATGTTTCCTTGGCTCATTTTCTAAACATGTGTCAACAAGTGCAACTCAGATGGTAATGGATGGGAGGTAAATTTGTCACAAATAACACAAGATTTTGAGTTCGATTCCCGGACACTCCCATAGTTACAATCGCTGAGTGAATCATGTATATCCCACATTGTGGATATGCAGCCGATTATGGACTCATTTAAGTTGTCGATTATCAACATTTTGCCACAAATATTCTAAAACAAGTGAGATCTTAAGCTAAAACTATAATTAATGTAAAAAGATTTGTAAGTAGACTTAACTCCACATCTATATTACAAGTAGAACAGAAAGTGATACGCCTTGTTGTAAATCCAATCGAGACCATTTATTAACGTTCTGGTTATTGGTCCATGATAGGAAAAAGAATCATTCTTTGGTCCGGTCCGGTCCGGTCCGAAACCGGACATTTTTTAAATCAACGAGACACCTTATTTTAGGCAAGAAATTGTGATTGAAATTGAATCACCAGCCATACAAGTTTGAAACCAAACCGGCTCTAAACTAGCACCAAACCAACACTGAACTAGCCCTACACTGCACATTTGGGTTTTTGAGTCCCATTATATTCAAACTTTCCGAATCGGTTAAAGACTGATCATATATGTTCAAACATTTGATATTTCTACATCAATTCGATCTGCTTATCCACTTAGAAGGTAAAAATTCACTATTCAGTAAACATTAACAAAACAGGTTAGTCAGATCGATCAGCCATCATCATCATCAATAAGATGGAACAAGTAAATCAAACTTGCGTAATAGTAA
Source organism: Solidago caesia (assembly GCA_028566075.1). Lineage (NCBI taxonomy): Eukaryota > Viridiplantae > Streptophyta > Magnoliopsida > Asterales > Asteraceae > Solidago > Solidago caesia. Next base: position 24,266,956 of record JAOXNX010000031.1, read on the forward strand.
AACTTCATGATCTTATCATTATCTTCCATGTTCTCAGACTCACCGCCATCGCTGAAATCAATTCGAAACTTGATACTCATATTCGGATAACAAAATCCCCAATTCTGCACTATTCCTGCTGCTGTATCATTTGTATCGAACATCTCGTATATGTAAACCTCCTTCAATCCTTCTTTCCATAACGGCGTTCCGTTACCACACTTTATATGATTCACCAAACCTTTCAAATACATTTCCGCGTAAAATTGACGTCCCTCTCCCTCATTTGACGAATCGTAACTCGGCCATCCTGTTTCCGTTACAATTAACGGAATATTCTCGTGTCCTGCAACCGCCATCGCCGCAATCAGCGAATCAACCATTAGATCAAATAAGTTTCTGTATCTAACTCCGGTTATTGTATCTTCTCTGAAGTTATACGTACTTTCCTGAAACAAAGCGAATCCGAGAGGTATCTCCGGCCGTCGTTTATACATGTTGTACGGATACAAACTCACGAAAAACGACGAATTCGTCTCTTTTAACAAATCTAGCAATGGCTTGATAAGAAATCTGCTCACCGGCTCCTGAAACTGCGCCGAAGACGGCGGAAACGACGTCGCCATGATGTTAATGAACGAAAACGTCGTTGAAACAATGATCTGACGGATTCCGATATCGGTGAGCGAGTTTTGCACATTTCGAATCGCCGGAATCAGTAGATCCGCATACGTAACGTTACCTTGAGCTAAAACATGAGTTCCGACAGAAATTGCGGTGATGTGTGCGCGAGGATAGTACGGGATAACGTGATCGTAAAGCCACGTGTCGGCGACGGATCGGTTGCTGGCGATGGCAGGGATTAAGGAGTTAGGTATGGAGATGAAGAGTGAGATGTTAGTGTAACTGAATGCTCGGATGATGCTAGGGTTTGGTATAGGGAGACGCACGGCGGTTATTTTAAGCGATTGGAATAGGTTGATGACGTGTTCCGGCGGAGGGAGGTCCGGCGATGAGATGTAGGTGACGCCGATGGTGGTGGCAGTGGTGGTGGTGAGGAGGATGAGAGAGAGGAAGGCGATAAGAGAGAGTGAGTAGGTGGACATAGTTAGTTAGTTACAGCGAGAATCACAGGTTTGTTGTGTTGAACGGAATTTGGCGTATATTAGCAAGTTAAAGGTTGGTGTTTAACTATGTGGTTTTTGGCGGGAAATTTTATATATGGTGAAATATTATAAGTATTTAGACGTTAGATATTTTAAATAAATAAATGATATATATTTATATATGAGTACATCATGTGCTATCTATCTATGATACATTTGGAAATCTATACATTACGTGAATACAATACATATACAATTATACATAATTATAATTTGCCCCATTGAGTAACTCATTATATACAATACATGTATATGTATTGTATTCATCTAAAAGCATTTTATTGTATAAAATATTGTTTGTAAAAAGTTTTATAGCCAATTATTAGTAATGGATTTTAAAGGCCTTAGACAATGTCACAAATATACCCTTTTAACAAAAGCAACATTTATTATCTTTTAAAAAATATATATTCTTTGATATCCGTTGTTATAAAACTCGGATTCTTCGACTCCTATTCGGCCTACGTTTGAGGCAAGTAGAGCATAATAGGCCTAAAAATTTGATCTGGTCAAAGGTCGGTCAAAATTGATGTCGTCTCGGTCAAATCCGAAATGATTAAGCTCTGGGATCACGCCATCACTGTAGGCTTTGCTTCAATCTGGATCACATAAGAAAGCAATCATGTTTGTACTCTCCTGCATCTTTGGGTGGTTTAACTACAATGATACACGGGTGAAGTTTTCGGGTTTTTACCACCCAACTACAATGATACATGGCATCTTCATCTCTATCTGGGCTTCATAGTTGCTGCTTATGCTGCTAGTTGGCGGAGCCTTGATAATGGCATACTGATTTCTAAGAACAATTTCCGTCATCAAAACAAACTTTTTCAAGGCTTGTACTGATATAGTAGCAGAGTTTAGCATATAGTATGTTACTATTATTTTTCGTTTTATAAAAATCTCAAAAACAACATTCATTCCTTAAAAAAGGGTAAATGGGTGGGAACTCATGGTCCCATGTACCGTCTTGGTACTCAGAGCGCACACCACATAGAACTCATGCCCGGTGAAGCACCATCCTCACAAATAGAGCACAAGATATATTTTCTCTACTTGCCTTTGGCAAGGTTTGAACAAGTGACCTTGCAGTCTTCATCTTATGGGTTCATGTGGTCACATGGTGGCGGTACCAGTTGATCTATTATCAATTGGTAAAATTCATCCCTCTGTCATAAAACTAAAATGATTCTACAGTATAAATCAATAACACACAAAAGGAAAGGAAAGGGGAGTCGCAATTCATCAACTAGATCAACTACTAGTCCACAGATTCAACTCGAAATTTCCATAAAACTAAAACCCATCAAAAGCTTGTTTGCAATCAAACCCAAACAGCTACCAAATCTAAAAGTCAACAAAGGTTTTTGTAAAATTAAAACATAAACAACTTACAAAAAGTCCTAAAAGATGTTTTATCATGCATCAGCAAATTTAAACAGAAACACAACAACATTACATGCATGATTGTTCTTTATCCAGGTATATGATAGTGAATAAGATTACTCCGTCATACTATAAAACTAAAAACAATCTTTCCACTCTTATGCTCTTAAGATGTATATCTATATCAGTTTTTGGTACAAGCTGAATGTTTACCTGCCTTAAAAATAACTTCCTGCTGTCAATTGAACTATACAACGTTCATAAGGTAACTTCCTGCCGTTGATTGAACTACACAACGTTCATTAGGTGCAATGTTGATATCTAGCCTTTTCATGACTTTATCTTTCAGATCATAACTATACAGACCAGTATCAGATCCTGGTTTCCTAAAAATGATATATCTCTTGCTTTTCACACTAGTGACAGGAAGAAGAAGAGCACTGCCAGGATAGATGCTTGAGCACATATAGCTTGAGATAATTATTGACTGCAACTTTTCCCATTTTGTCCTTTGATAATCTTTAAGCATCCATACGTTGATTTTGTCTGAAGAAACTTTATGAAGGAGAGTCAGAAAACCACCCATTTCAACCAAAAAATACCGCTTGTCCATAGGGATACCATCAGATCCGGGTAGGTATGTTTGTCGAAATCTTTCTTTCACTGTGTCCATAGATATCAAGTACTTGCAACAATGCACATCCCAATGAAAGTACCTGCCTTGAACTGAAATCGGGTCATCCCAATAATACTGCCTATGACCCGTATAAGAAGGACCATTAACCTTTTTCCATTTTAAGGAAGCGCAAGCTATGTTATCACTTTTTAAGATAAGGAGCTCGCATTGTATAGGTGGGCCATTGAAAACATGAACTACTTTATAGACTCCTTTGAAATCGTCATAGGAAAGGCCCACTCCACATTTGCAACCATAATGTCCTCCGCATGATAATGAACATGGAGGAAGAAATGACCCTTCCTTGGTGATTAGATTAAAAATGAACAGAGATCCGTCTCTGTTGAGGTCTGTTATCAGTAAGAACTCGTTGCACCAAGACTTTATACGGCCATTATATGGTATGTCAAGGCATTGGTCTTTCATTTTCAGCCCTTCTTTCTCTTCTCTAATATCCATAAGCCGCACTGTTTGACTTCCAGTTGTATTCTCAAGGATTAAAGAAGCATGGTCTAACAGTATTCTGTTTGTAGCTAAATTGAACCACCGTTTGCAGACAAATCTAGTCTTATAGCGAAGTATATCAGCTGGAAGCTTTTCAAGAATGTCTGAAAGAAGGTCATCCGGAAGAAGGGCAAAATAGTCAACCTTCTTTTTCTTCCTTGACACCTGTTCAGCTTCACAATGTCTCCTGCAACTTTTAGTTGCTGTTGTCATCAAAACCTGCTTCAAAGTAATACATCCCTTTTTATAAGCAGCAATAACAATAAGAGGAAGAAATACAACTTTACAAGTGTGCACAAGCAGACATGTGTTTGTGCGTTTACTTCAGTCCATTGCAGATGAATAATCATAAGACTGAGTGTAACCATGACTTCAACCTAAGCATGAAGATTTTTACTATTAAAAAATCAGTGGTAATGGTTCTAAAATGTATTGAACTTCAACAAAAAAAAACACTATTGTATATATGTATATAGCAAACAAAAAGTAGTTCTTTTGTATGTATTAAGCTTCCAAAAACCTCGTGTACAATATGAAGCCTGATGAGGTATGAGGTAACATAGGTTTTCTCCGATGTGTTATTCCTTTTTCTTTTTTTACTAGCCTTCTTCAACAAAAAAAATCTACCTACTGTAATCCATCAATTGTTTCTGAAATACTACCTTGTTTCTATATTGGCTATTGTTACCTACTGTAAAAAAAAGACCATATGTTGTTTAGGGTTTTTACTTCGTTTTCCTGTAACCCATGAATACACAATGGATTTGAATCTCTTGATAGCCAATCCCCTTCGTCTCATTAAACGTAAATTAGCTTCAGTTTTTTATGCCAATCTCGAAACCCATGGACTCCAAATTCCAATCAACTATCTAACTGTTGAATACATTTTTAAGGTTTAAACTCTTGAGAGAGCTTTATGTAGCAAACAAAAGGTTGAAAACAATATTGACAAAACAGAAACAGAGTCCAGAAAAATGATGTTTCAGGAATAGATTGCTGGAAAACTGGTCCAATGAAGATGATGATAATATGGAAGCTCATTTGGCAGCTTATGTGACATTTATGTTCAATAAAAGTATTTAAAATACTGAGTAACTACCTATTGTTTGGTTAAACTTTCATGATTGTTTAGTATGTACAAAAAGCAAAAGTCTTGTCCCTGCTTTTATATGTGTCTTGTGGCCAATTTAGTACAAGCACACTTGAAGAAAATAAGAGTAGACTGACACTTGACTTATGTATAGTTCTGATTAATAATTTATTAAAAATATAGAAAAAAAAAAGAATGAACAAAACTCCCCCTGCTTTCAGGAGGCAATCCATCTCTCCAGACCGACCTACTTTTCCCATTGTAGACTGTTTAAAACTAAATCCAACCCTAATTCAATAATCAAATGAAACATAACAACCAAGCTCCTGTATCTCCTATTTATAGAGTTTATCTTGTTTTGGAAAATTGTATAACTATTAACAATAAGGCCAAGCAAGTTACATAAATAGAGCTTCGATTATTCCCCATTAAGTCAGTAATTAACTGTAAGACACTTCTAGGAACACTGAACACCCAAATATGCGAAAGTTAAAAGATGAAAGAAAACCCACATCCAATAGCAGAGGTCTTTTTGAGGAGCAATCTTAAAACTTATTAACTTTGAATGAGTGCGCATGTTTGATTTTGGATCATCACAGGTACATAATACTGTTTGTACATATACATACTCATGCCTGTTCTATTCTAAAAATACTACAAAAAAGTTACTAATTTTCAGTGGATTTTCTCAAAATCATAATACAGCGTTCTAGTTAGTAGTTACATGTCTACAAAGTATGAGTGAGCCATTAAACACAAAGAAACACATTCATTATGGGTTGCTTTCAGTTTTTGAGTATTGTCAAAAGCTGCTCAATTAACACTTACGAAGTTTTCATAACTGTGGAGTATTGAGCTACTACAGAAAGCATTCAAGCCACTTCTAATGGAAAACTTATCAAAGATAATTTGGTTCATATACACATTTAAGTATCAAGAGCATCCTGATTTTCTATGTTCTACCAGAGGAGATATCCATGTAATTTCATGCCAATTGTCATGGCCCAATAGAAATTGACATACGGGCTGGAAAAAAAAGGAGGATCCATGTAAAACCAATCCGTGTATATTGACAAGAGTCCGCGTAAATGGATTTGGTTGTGCAATTTTAGTTAATCTTGAACTTAATGCAACTGAACTCATCTTTCATGTTGCTCATGCTACTTCTCAATTTCCCACATCATGAACGAGGAACTATACCATCTTGAAGGTGATCTGTTAACAATTTGTATCTTTTCTTATGAGAGTACATACCATTCATTAGTCGAATGGCAAACAGAATACGCAAGACGTTTCTTTATTACCCTGTCACTAATGTGCAGGTTTCAGGAAGTATAAAGTGGACTTTGGAGTTTAACAGGATGAACACATCAACTGCAGTTGAAAAGACTGATGACTCAATTTCTAACCATGGTATTTATTGTGTTATATATATACATTTACATATATATATATATATATTTTCCTTTTACCATGCTCGGTGAGCTACATACATACCTACTTGTTGCTCGAATAACTTTTTTTTAAACTTTGAAGCTCCGTTAGTAATTTCATATATATCTCATTTTAGAAGTGTATTTTTTTTTGGTAGACCATAGTATACACACCACCTTTGGTGGGTCACTAATCCACCGGATTTATGCAAAGCACCTTCTAGTCTCCTACACAAAAATCGTGTAAATCTCTTTCTATGAAGGCAGTTGACCGGACATGGCTCCAAAGAAACTTTTTAAGCCTTATGAGATTTGATCTTGAGACCACCTTTTGAAGGAACTCAAGCCTTCACCAACCGCTGGGCTACCCATATTCTTTTATCATATACTGTTAGGGGCTTTGTGGCTGATATGAGTATATATGTGTTGTACAACTACAAGGGCAAATGTCAACTTACAAGGAACAATTTGATTCATGTAAATTTTTTTCCAGCCCATGTATCAGCTTCTATTTGGTCGACAACAATCATCATGAATTTTCACAGACATCTCCTCTATTGCACGGGATTTCTGACCAAATTGTTATTAATATAGGATTTTGTCCATTTTTAATAACCAATCATAGATACAATGATTCTTGTAAATTTCTTGAAAAAAAATACCGGATAAATAGTAGATCTATATGATTGAATATCCAAGATTTGAGGTTTTAAACATCAAGGTATACGACACCCAACATTATTCGGGTAGATGTAGATACTCTAGTAACTTCAAAATCAAGAAGTTATCTTATACCTCCACAAACTATCTAAACTCATAAATTATAAATCTTGATTTAAAAAAGAAAAAAAAGATTCTTGAAAATTGGAGTCTATGTGTTCTAAGCATAAAATAAAAGGACTCATGTCATATCAGCTCACAAAACTATTAAAAACATAAACAGCAATTGTATAAAAATAAGCTAAATTATGCAATTTACAGACGCTAAATTAAAGATTAAAGATTTGATCACAAGTACATAGCTAATAACAATAGTTCACAAAAAATATAAAGAAAAAAAAATAAAGAAGAAAGTGATGTGCATTTATGAAAATTGATAGATCGTACCTGAGGGATTGCTTTATGATATCAAGAAGAAATCGATGATCATGGAAATAGGGGAAATGATTTGGGGGTTTTTCTAGGGCTCAATAAGAGCAAACGCGGGAGATTCATAGGTATATGACCGTAGCACTACCACTTTGGGTTTTTCCAAAATATATTTATCTATTTTATTTATTACGGGATATGATATATTGTTTTAAAAAAAATAAGCCTAATAGTTCTTCAAATAATTAGATTAAAAAACTATTAGATAAATAGTTTTTTGGCCCCACACTTTGTTTTCTTTTATATTAGATATATTTATCTATTTTATTTATCCAGGAGGCAAAGGGACAAAATATAAAAGAAAACAAAGTGTGTGGCTAAAAATAAAAAACCCAAAAGCTATGTGGCAAAAATGAAAGAAGACAAAAGTCCACTGTAGTTAAGAGGACTTGCAATGTTATATATAATAATAATTTAACTTATTATAATTTATATTTTATAAACTTTAATCATGAAAAATAATAATAAATTTTTTTAATTCGTTGTAACATTATCTTCTATACTTTGCGCGGTTATTATACTATCATTTTCTTACACAAGTATTTGGTTTGAAATAAATGTCGTCACGTCGCTGCATCACGTGGGTGCCCATCTAGTAAATAGAATCGTAAAATACATTTTAAACCAATGGTAAACATTTAAGATCATCTCCAACGCAAAACACCGAAAACCCAGTTTGTTATCGCCACGTTAGCAACATACTGAACTAGGGGTGTTCGCGGATTGGTTTGGTCCGGTTTTGACTAAACCTCAAACCAAATCGGTATTTCTGGTTTCAACATATATCAAACCAAACCAGACCAAGTATATTGTATGGCCAAACCAGACAAACCATGTAAGTCGGTCCGGTTTGGCCGAATTGACGGTTTCGAGTTCTTTTTTTCTTTTCTTTTTTTTATTTCCATATAATTTTGTGTATATTTGTCAAGGTTTGTGTCAAGAAGAATCACAACAAACACTTAAAATTAGAACTATACATATTCAAAACATCCTCCCACGCGGCAACCACAACCACGACACCACCTTTTTAGTCTCGAGTGGATCGAGCCGTAATAGGACACTAGAAAACCCGTTTGTGGATGCCATGGTGAATAATTTGAAAAAGAAAAGATCTTAAGCCACCAAAGAACCATTTCTTTCCGGTAAAGAACATAAAATGGTGCTCCTTTGATGAAAGTCTTCCGTTAAAAACTTTATAATATCTTTATACCAAAAGAAATCATTGGTTTGGTAAATGAGAAAGATAAAGTGTGAGCTATGTATTTATTTTCCTAATGATATCAGGATAATTCATCAATAAAAAAGTTGTGAATAAGTTTCTATTATTATATCGTATATTAATATTAATTCATAAAAAGAGTATATAACAGATTAATTCTGTGTAAATATTTATCATTAAAGAAACATGAGAACACAGAAAATGGAACGTGAAAAGGCATAGGAATGCAAATTTCTCAATAATGTTCTTGTGTGGTCTCCATGTTGTTACATAAACAGGAAACAATATATACAAAAATAATTTAAAAAAAAAAAAAAAAAACAAATCTTTTCAGTTCCCAATCTTGTGCCCCAAAAAATATACTCTCAAGAAGCTATTTACAATAATACTATAGGAACTTGTAGCACAGATAATTATCAGACATATATCAATCAACTGCGACAAAAATTCCCGCTTCTGGTTTACCCACCTTCGGGTTTGGCTCGACTGTCTCTTCAACGGTACACCAAATATTGAAATGCTAGTTCTGTACATTCGGCATAAATCTCTGAGTATGATCAACAGGAAGGTGGTTTGGAAGCTTGAAGTGTTGTGTTCTGATAAATTCACCTAGTAATGCATCCATGTAGCTGCTAATCACTGCCTTGATGTGGTAACCATCGGCTTGAATCCCCTTCAATTGTTTTGAAAAGTAATCACGCGTGTCCATTTTCATCTCTTCGTTTGATCTACACCAAATCGTAACAGAATCTAAATCACCATGTATATTGTAACAACCCGTCCCACATTTTCAACTGACAAAAGGGAAAAATAGTTTTAGTGGGACTGTGGGAGTCCTCATCATCCCAAGCGTTTTTAAGCTAACTAAAAGGGTATCATTATAAGAGTATGCCACTTTTGGCATTGAGGTGTTATATTAACTAACAGAAAAAATTGGCAGTAACTACACAACTTACCTTAAGATTAATTTTGACCAACCAGCACATCCGGCTGATGTAAGGTCCTCAACGGTGGTGGCTCGTAGCTTTTCAGGCTTCCTTGATAACAAAATCAATGGCCATCCACCAGATTGAAGTTTTATGTACAACTCAATCAAGAAAACATGTTTCATATGTCTTGCCTCTGTAACCCAATCATCACAACCATACCGACTGTATCTGCGCCACAAATGTTTTAATAAAAGGTTATTTTCATTAGGCCATTAAATTTCATGACTCCCATTCTTATGCAATGAAGATAAACAGATGTGGGGATCAGTGGATTACCTGTACTGTGCCAATGGGTTCGTGCACAAAGCGTCGGTAGATAGGAAGTCATCTATGTCGAATAGCACTACATCATGACCCCCATTATCTGGTGTAACCCCATTGAAGTAATTTGCCACTAGCGACACTGAATTGTTCAAGTCTCTCATGTAATGACCTTCTTTAATATACTTAACAGCAACATCCTTACATACTTGAGGCAAAGAATAATATTTGAAGCCATTAATCTCGGCATTTAAAGCAGCCATTTTGCAATAATCATAACGATGATGATCGGATTTAAACGATTCGAGTACTCCAGCTTCTCTACTTTGACATGATTGTAACATTACTGTCAATGCAGTTAGCAGAGTCATTAACAAAATCCCAACTATCACGAGTGAGCTAATAAATATAGTTGCAGCACACGACGACATATAGATCACGGATTCCATTCTGAATTGGCTTCCAATCTCTACATCAACACAAAAACAACAATATCCAAATCATTCAATGATGCAATCTGACTTTTTCACCACAAATAACTTAAAAATATTCACACACACAAAAAAAAAAATCATACCAGATCCTTCACCACTAGAGAGACTACGAGCAGAATACTCGCGCTCTATTTGATGGCCATATGCAGACATGATCTCGAGACTCTTAAAAATCTATGGAGACACACGATTTATATCATAGAATTAGAAACCAACCAAGAAACATAAGCCAACAACTAATAAACAGAGATTCATAAGATTTGAGCAGAAAAAACCAGATCAAATATTGAATCTAGTTATACAAGATTAATATAAGTCAACCTACACATGGTGATAGAAATAGCCCTTCAAAATTTATACAGTAATATTTAAAAGTTGAATTGTGAAAAAAGAATCATTTGATGAAAAAACAGAGTAGTAAAGAAAAGACCTGAAAAAGACATAGAATTAATTAGGAGGAAGAAATATATAGTTGAAGGAGTGATTGAAAAAGAACAAGAAACTTCCATGAATGAAAATATGAATATGATGGTGATGAAACTTAACATGATTGACAATGGGATGGGTTAAAAGATTGACACCCACACCTGATATATTTGACAGCTAAGAAACAAGTATCTCCATGTTATTGTTGGATATAGATTTCCATATTCATACATCATACGTATTTATTTAATATTAATATAGTACTATAATAATTTTGGGTCGACTGATTGGAAGTTTGGAACGTGATTATGGAGTTTTCTGCCACTAGCCAACACCCCATTGGCCTACTAATAATGATTTGTTTTTTTCCCTCTATTTAATTTTATTTTTGACTCCTGTATACATTTGTTTGATTAGAGTAAGGAAGGTCGGTGTGATGATTCACCGATTCTAAGGCCTTCCTTATGTGAAGTGTCTTGCTCGTCTTGGGGCATGTCGTTCTCGTCATGATAGGGAGGGCTGTTTCATGATCTCGTCGACGAATACAAGTGGGCCCCGTTTATTTGTATGTGTATAAGTTTATTTGTTTTTTATTTGGGGATTAGGAGAGAGAGTGTATGTGTGTGTGAGTTTATATTTTTTTAAT
>JAOXNX010000031.1:24278473-24292781 GCA_028566075.1 Solidago caesia
ACGAATTGCGCAAATTGTTCGCGACACCGTTCCTCCGAATATTGAAAAATACTTCCATCGACACCCATCGATGATTGCCCTCGTTCCGGAATGCTTCTTAACGCCTTACAATGTCTATCGCGATGTTTTCCCAATGTTGAGTTGGAATCTTTAGACAATATCGTGCCACACTTTTTACAACGAGCCTTAACGGTTCCATCCGACAACTTAACGATATCGAAGTGTTGGAAGATCTCCGCTTTTCGAGTGGTTGTTAATACTTCAACAACCGTTGGTAAATTCGACGAACCAACATTGGTGGATTGTGAACCGGAACCGCTACTAGCCATTTTTTTTGAGAGCGTTTTTGAGAGTTTAAGTAGTTTTAGGAGTATTTTTATAGTATTTTGAAGTTGTAACTAACCAAAAACCAACCCACCTATTTATACAAGGTTTAGGATGGCAAAATGGTAATTTTTTGTGAAAAAACGGCTCTAAAACGGTCAAAAAGGGCTAGTCAAACGGTCAACTAACGGCTAGTTCAGGAACCGGTTCCTGAACCGGTTTTTTTACCCGGTTTCAGGAACCGTTTATTTTACCCGGTCCAATACCCGATCGTAACGTTCAAATCAAGAACCGGTTAGGAACCGGCGGTTCTTGGCCTACCCGAACCGGTTCCTCAGGAACCGGTTTTTTTTCGGTTTCGGTTTTTCGTACCCGGTTTTTTTGTGCACGGCTACTTAAAAGTAGAGAAATTGTTTCTAGAGGATCTCTGATCATTTTGCAGGGAATAAGGATCGAACCACTGACATCTGTTTTCAAAGACAAGATTTTTCCAATTAATCCAACCCTGTTTTATGGAAGGGAAAAATGATTTTATATTTGTTCTTTTCTTACCGATGTCAATTTTATAAAAAAGTAAGAAAAATTATACAAAAGGTAAAGATGAACATAGGTTAGAAGTCTATCTATATCGATCTAATCTGGAATAAATTTTCCAATTTGGAATCCAAATAAAAGAAAGGAGCTCGTCAAAAGTGTTGGTATGAGACTTAAAGGAGTTGAACGTAACCTCATTTTTATGCTTTCAAATGATGGTTTAAACAACAACATTGAGTAACTTCCTAATCTAGGCGAGAATGTGAGTAGGCAAACGGTAATCAAAGATGCCTTTGAGATAGTTGTAGACGTGAGGTCTTGATATAGTTGTTTCAAATCGGGCATCTAAGAGAGTGGAGGTCGCCAATTCCTTCATAGAAGAATTGGCATGTGAGTCTTTCAATCATGGCTTGGTTTCGGGAGACCTAGGTTGAAGTCTGAGCAAACACCGGGTTTTACCATTAATTCGTCGTCATGTCTACAAGCGAGCGGATTGATATGCTTTCCCCGGTTCGTGACACTAATGGGTCTAGGCTCCGTCCGGCTAGGTTGGGACAGCTAGTGGTAGCCTTTAGCCATCGGATTACCCCGAACAGAGTTCCGGCTAAAAATTGTTTAGTTGGCCGTTCAAAAAGAAAAAAGACAGTGGAGGTCAATATATCTAACATCCAAGTTCTTTCTAGTAATGAGTCTTTTTGAAAGAGACCCGCTGAGAGATGCAACACAACAACATTATTCAATCTTGTCAAAGGCGGGGTGTAAGATGTGGCTAGACATATTTCTACCTGAGCGTAGAGATACTACTTCCAGCCGAACCTCCGACGAGAAAGGATATGTGTTAACTTTAGCTAGATGGATGCCCGCGCGATGCGGCGGCAGCGATGTTGGTAGCGGTGGCGGTGTGGTGATGGCGGCGCCTGGTGGTAGTGGCAGCGGCGGCGAATAGTGTAGGTTATTAATGTAAAGGTAATTGATGTAAAATGGGGTAGTATAGTTATTTTAGGAATTAGGGGATAGATGTTGTAAATTTATTAAGGTATTTTTGGTAGACCAAGTTTATTAGTGGTTAGGTGTGTTGATTGCATAGGAGTATTTTTGACATTTCAAAATCTGAATGGTTGAAAGGGGTTAATATTAAGAGATTACTAGACGAATGTCCGCACGATGCGACGGTGATGGTGGTGACGGCGGCGGTGTGGTGGTGGCGACGACGGATGGTGGTGGTGGTGGTGGTGGTGGCGGCGACGAGTAGCGTAGGTGTAAAGGTTATTGATGTAAAAGGGGTTAGTGTTGTTATTTTAAGAGTTAAGGGGTAAATGTTGTAAATTAATTTCATTAAAGGTATCTCTATCCTTACTAGAGAACAAGTTTTGATGATGCAATTTGTCTATATGTCAACATTTCAGCTAGGCCACGTCAGTGTTTTTTGCCAATGTATGACGTCATGCTGATGTTTATATTAATTTAATTTATTATATATATGAAAGTAGATGTGTATATGTACTTTTAATTAATTTATTAAAAACTAATTTTGTCCTTTGCTTTGGATTTTAAAATCCTTATACTTGGTCACCAAGTTTGTATCAACTTTTTTTTCCTTGGAAGAAGCTATCTTTCTCTCTCTCCGTAATCTGATTATACAACTTTCAAACTATTTCATATTTCAAATACAATTTCTCTCCCTTCTCTCATGTAATCTGATGAAAAAAAAAGAGGAAGAATATATATATTTGGGTTAATCTGATGAACAAAAAAGAAGATATGCAGGAAATTACGGTTTTTGGAAATTAGGGTTCTATCTCATGGAAGTGAATCAAGGTATGTTTAATCAATCTTCATTTGTTTTCTTGATTTCTTTTCTCTCATATATTTAAATTTTTTTGATATCTTTTCTCTTTCTTCTGCAAATTCTCCCAACCTTATTTTTAGGGTTCATTTTTTTCTCCATTGATTTGATGCGATTGAAAAGTTTTAATCTTCAATCGGGCTTGAGCTAACAGTCTTATGTGGATGTTTCAGATTTAATTTGGGGCTTTTTTCTTAATATTCGTGGCATATATGAGACGGTACATGATTGGATTCCCTGGTAATTTTTTTCTTCATTATTATATCTCATGGGGTTGGAGCTCTTGAAATATAAGCTACCACTGGTTTTATATGCAACCTACTTTTTTATTTATTTTATTTTTTACAAGGAACACTTGGATAGATGATTTTAATGATGATGGTAATGGTAATCTAACAAAAAAGGAATTTATTTGTTTGTTATTGGTTTTATTTATTTAATATTATTGATTAATTTTGATATTTAATAATTATTATATTATTATATATTTATGATTTAATTTGAGATATATATTTGTTTTGTATTGGTTCCAGGTAACAGGTTTTTAAAGATTTTGATGTGAAAAATACAATCATGAAGTACAAGACACATATTCATCCATCTCTGTTAGTGATTTCTTCCCTCTCTTTATATCTTCATCAATCCATCCATATATTATATTTGACGTAAGTTAATTACTATTCGTTACTTTCAGATTTTTATTTATTCCATTTTTAATTTTATTATTATATTTAAAGTTATTAACTTTTAGATTTTTTACTAAGCCATTTAAGGCATCAATTTTCTTATTTCAATTTAGGTGTTTTTGAAATTAAGGGTTCTTCCATTTTTATTTTTATTTTTGTTTTCTTGATTTTTTTAAAAATCTTCAGTTCTATATTCAGGTGGATGTGAACTTAACCAGGGAGAAGACAGGTAGATGCTTAATCTGCTTTCTTTTCTCTTTTTTTTTTAATTTATTTTTTTATATTTTTTTTTGACGTGGTTATCCATTAAAATTCGTAGTAAATATGATGTGGTTATTAATATCAATGAGGAACTACCAAAGACATGAATTCGAAGCGTTCATGTACAAACAGATCCTGCTGATAAAAAATTGGTACCTTTTTCATCATATTTAAGTGTACATGAAACTAGCAGACAATTAAGAATTCTTTAAGTGACTATGGAAGCATTGATTGAATTAAATGCCGTATGGGTTGTTTTGTTGCTTTTTATAGTTAGAAGTTTGGATGATGTTGCTGTTGTGGTTGCAACCCATGAAATTGTATGAAAATTGTATGAAATTGGTATTCTTTTCAAACAATGAATGTTATATGTTTTGAATTTTTGGTGTATAATTGTTTTTGTAGTAGTAGTTTTGGTTAGCATTGTTTTTTGTTTGATATTCGATAGCCAAGAGACCGAAGATATAAGGATATGAGAAGGAAAAGAGAGGATATGAGGATGAAGATGATTATGCCTCAATCCAAGAAACCGAAGTTAAAGGCTTTAGCGAGGTTTGTTTAACTATTTTATGTTATTTTAATGCTATAAATGTAGGTTTTTTGTTTAAGATCACTATTTGTTTTGCATAGTGATCTCCATATATTTGTGTAAAAAACTAAAAGTGTGTTATGTGACAGCAAAATAGTCAACCCTAACAAAATTAAGAATCGTTAGTATATAAGGCAAAGTTCTTTTGTGTATGTATGGATTTATTTATTATATATGTTTTTCAGTTTATCAAAAGTTAGCCCTATTATGCATTCAGACACTTTTTTTTGGTTATGTTTCGATGCCTCATAAAATATTATCTTGATGTTCATTTTCAAAGTTACTTAATGTCTTTTGTCTTTATGTTATTCGTGTGATATCATTATCCAGTGGTATCTAAGAGATTCATTAAACAGTTTATACACTAAATTCAATGAAAAAGAAATAATTTAACGGTTATACTTAAATCTTTAAGTCGCGGTTCTTTTAAAAATATGTTACTGCATATGGTAGCATCAGTTGCATACATGGATTCAAATGGTAGCATCAGTTGCATACGTGGATTCATAGTGTCTTCCTATTAGTGAGCTATATGTTACTATGGACGTGTTTCGAATTAAAAGCTGCGTTAATATATGTTCATCACTCATTAGCTTGATCAATTGAATGCATTCAGTATTCCTGGTGTTTGTAAACATGGCTATGATGATCTTAAATCGCATAGAAATTGGGTTTGTATTTTTTAGGGATCTTGAAGTTTGATTTGGGTTTCCTTGACTTTTTAACAACAGGTTTGTCCACATTGGATTTTACAAAGCCGGCGCATGAGGCTGTTACTAATGAATTCGTTTACCAAGAAGGTATTTACTCTTTTGACTTTTTGTAACATTTTTAGTTTCAAATGAAATTATTTAAAAAAGAAGTTATTTTGTGATGTTGTTATTTAGTTGAGAGGCAGTGTGCTGCAATCAGGACGATAGGCGATGTGGAGATCGAAAGATTTCTTACTGCGATACGTTTGCTGAAATCGAATATGACCACGGAACAGCTTCAGACTCCGTTGCTTCAGTTTTTCGAGGAGAATCTTCAGAATTTAATGGTTTCAAGAAGTGGGAATGATGGGCCGATCGAAGTGAAATGGAAAGTTAAGGATGGGGATGTGTCCATGACCACGGCTGATGGTGGAAATATGATGTCTTCCTTTCTTCAGCATATGTCGATGGCTTACCCTGACTGCTCGACTGGGATGCCATCTATCGGTGGCTATGAATTTTCGAGTAAATCTGGTAAATTTTTTGACTTAATATTTTAGTTACATACAGTTGAATTGCAGCTTGTGTTGATCTTTAAGTTTTTTGTTGGTGGCAGTGAAAACAGGCTTCATTGGTGCTGATAGACTTCAGATGAAGGATCTTGTATATTTTTTTTGTGCATTTTGATACGGGTTGCTTTCTTAGTTTTATCAGCCGTTGTTTGTTTGGCTTATTTTAGTAGGTGTTCTCTTGTTTGTTTCATGCTTTAGGTTCTTGAGGAGCCATCTGACACTCATATTCTTGGTGTTGAAGATTCTATGCAAACTCCCGGGGTATGTTGTTTCAGACCATTTTTGTGTCTCCGTTTTTACACAAGACTTACTTGCATCATGTATATGTTTTATGGTTGTTATCAAACAGTGTGAATAAGTCCCAAAACAGTACCATCAATTTCCAATTTTAACAACCAATATCAGGCACATGTATTTGATATTTTGATATTCAGCTGTCTGATAGCGGAGTTGTTACGATCGCAGGTGACTAGCCAGAGGTTGTCTATTGGTATGACACCAAAAACTTTAAGGCTTCCGAAACAGGGTGAGATGCTTCTGTCAGTTCATGGTTCACCCCTTGGTGTTTACAGGGAAAACAACATGGATGCAATACATGGTAATATATTCAAAAGATTATCTTTTTCGTCCTCTACACAGTAATTTTAACTCTGTTGTATTGTTACATATTCCTGCAAAATGCCAATTGTTTTATCTTTTAAAAGAAAACTTTTCAGCTAATGCAAGACTAGCAAACATCATTTGCTTACTTTTGTTTCATTTGATGATTATATCTGCAGAGACAGAGGAAGAATGAGTTGTTCACCTGTAAATTTCCAAATTCTGCAAAAGAGAAATGTTTAATTTGCTTCTCCGTTCTACTTTAAGCAGTATAGCTTTGTATCTAAGTGTTTTTCTAGGGTTGCTATTAAAGAGGTTGCTAGTGATTTGGCTGTGTTTTGCTAGGTTTTGATTTCGGTGCATATATGTGGAGATGTCACATATATGAATTAGTGTGGTAACTTCAACCATACTACTTGTAACAAATGTTTGATATTGTTGTAATAGAAAGTCATCGGGGTAACCCTTTACCCAAAAAAAAATGTATCTTGCATTTTGTTAAATCAAAATAGAGTTACCCAGGGATGCTGAGCCATTTTGACTTGGATGTAGCGGCCTAACCGGGTTTGTTTTTTGGCCGTGGCCAGTTCCAACCATTTCTAGGCCACCCCTAAGTTATTTACCTAGGGTAGAATTCGAACCTGAGACCTCTTGTGAGGAAACATGACTCCATGCCACTAGACCACTTGGTGATGGTTTATGATTAAACAAGGTTTACATGAAAATTTCTGGAAAAAGTGACATATCTGTAACATGAACCTGATAGCAGGTAGAACTCTAATCTGGAAGTTATAGGTGATGAAACTGGTCAAAACAGGTTCGAGTTGATACTGGTAAATAGTAATTTTGGAATGGGTCAGGCCGAACTGACACAGACACCCACCTTTTGTCTTCTCTTCTCTTGAAACTTTACAAACAAGTGATGTTTTGATATGATTAAATACAACTGTATTATTACAGTGATAATCAACTGTCTGAAATGAAATGATTAAGGAGATCTTGTGCATTTTCAATCATCTTTGGGAGAATTTTGACCTGCTGAACCTGTTTGCAGTTTAACCATTTTCAAAAAATGTACCCATTAGGCAAAATATATCCATAAATTGGTCAAAACTGCTACTTCTAAGACTACCATCATTTGCTTAGTTTCATTTCTTGCTCAGTTTCATTTCATTTGATAAAACGGGACGAAGGAAGATTTAACTGCTGCCTGCAAATTACCAAAGTTCCTTGAAAGAGTTCTATTTTATACTAGTAATAAAATGGGATTGCTTTGTATCTAGGTGTTTTCCTAGGCCTGCTTCTAAAAGAAAAGCTATAATGCGATTAATTGTTTAAAATGTATGCTGCTCATTGTCTGGCTAAGATAGAGATTTACTATTTCAGCATTATGCTATTAAGCTGCTGGTTTTTTTTTGCAGTATAACTTTTTTCCCCAGATTGTACACTGACTATATAATTAGTTACTCCTAATTATTTTTCATTCACATAGAAAATAGTACACACAAACTGGCGGCATGTGTTGAAATGGGTGCTATTTTATAAATGTTTTTTTTTCCCGAAAGGTGAAAATATATTAAAATCAACCAACAAATTACAACCACAACTACTTAATAGCCATTTGGACAGACCCAAATAACTATTTTATAAATGTTTAGGCCAGCTTAACAAAGAAATATATCTTGAACATAACAAATACTCGTAAGTAGTGGTCAAGTAAGAGTAAATAAAACTACATTATTACAATAATAATCAAACGTCACAAATAAAACGATATACGAATTTGGGAGATTTTAGGCCAGTTTGACTAATTAACCTGTTCAAGCAGCCTGTTTCACCTGATCACGCTGTCCAACCCATGTCCATTTTATATTTATAGGTTACATTGACCCATGAGAGACAAAAAACAACCAAAATTGACCTGTTGACCCGTGTATTTGTCGAAATTGTCACCTCTACTGGAGATTCACTGGCACTATGTAGCAGGCTTTGGCTCTTTGCTATCTGAGTGTTGGGTTCACCGAGCCTTACAGCATAACAACCATTCCCAAATGACCAAATCGAGATAGGTTTAGCACCATTTGCAAAATCTACCAACTTTTACTGGAGCACAACACAACTACCATTCTAAACCCAATAACTATCTGATTGGTACTGAATTTATCTATTCTAGAACAATAACTAAGCAAAGTCTTCCATCTATACCTTGGTGATATCTACCGGGATACTGGCATTAACATTAGTAGTTATAGCGTCTTGTTCGGCTCGTGATAAACCAAGAGCCCCTAAAGCTTCTAAAAAGAACCTTTTATTGGGGACAATTCCATCTCTATCCATATGCTTCAACAGTTTTTGTATCAGCTCCTTCATGTTCGCTTTTGTGTAGGATTTATAGAGAAGTTTATACGTTGAAGAATCTATATGAAACATCTCACTGTTACAAGCAGTCTGAAACAGTTTATCTGCTTCAACTGGCAAATTATTCAAGCAATAGACATTAAGCATGGCATTTAAAGTTGAAACTTTTACGTGCTTTTCCGTATCTATCATCTTGTCATATATTCCCCTTGCCTTTGAAACACAATCACAGCATCCATACATCATAATCATACATTCATATGTGATGAAATTTGGTGTGTATCCCATATCTGTTATTTTCTGAAAAATCAACTCTGCTTTGTCTCTAAGCCGTGCTTTCCCATAATTTGTTATCATTGAATTGAAAGTAGAAACCGTAGGCCTCTCTTTTGACCGTAATAAGCTCTTAAACACTTGTTCCATTTTTTCAAACTCTTGCTTTCTTCCATATGAATCAATCAACAAATTATAACTAATGATGTCTGGTCTTATCTGATTAGTTTTCATACGGGAAAGTACCCCTTCCATTTCACCTACCATCCCATTTTTCCCATAAGCATCCATCACACCATTGAATGTGAAAATATCAGGGGTGCAAACGCTCTCCTCTAAATCTTTAAATAAAGCTTCTACCTGAGCAACATTTTTTGCCTGAGCAGATGCTCTTAAAAGAATATTGTATGTGACAATACTCGGTTTGCACCGTTCTGTACCTTTCATTTTATCGAAGTACCCAAGAGCTTTAGATAAAGCCCTTGGTTTGTCTTTAGAGTGCAGATGGGCTGTGATAAGTGAATTATATACAGAAGTATCGGGTCGACATCCACTGTTTCTCATCTCAGAAAATAACCACATTGCCATTCGAGTTTGTCCTTTCTTTCCCATCACTGATATTAGTTTCGAGTAGACCCCATTATCTGCAACATACCACCGTTGTTTTTGCATCCATCTAAACACCTAAGTGAAAGAAAATTAATAATTAGTAAAGCTACTAACCATCAATCCAAAAGTCAACACTCAAAGTCAAACTGGCTTCTCTCAAATAACAAAATAATCCTACCTTCTTTTCCTGAAATCCTAAGTAAATTTTATGGACAGAAGATCAGAAAACGATCCATTTGGCTTAGCTTATTTGTGAAGTTATTGGCTTATTTGGATTTGGCATATTTTTGATAAGCCAAGTTTTTGTGGCTTACTTCCTGGTTTACAGGCTTATCATGACTTAAAATTGCGTAATAAGCTTATAAGTCATAATGAGCTTATCGAAGATAAGCCAGACTTAAATAAGCTAGTAAGCTTCCCAATAAGCTAAGCCAAACACCCTCATAAGAAATAACCTCAGCATCAAAGTCAAAAATTTAATTCGCAGCAGAATTCATCTGTGATCTGTCTAATAATAAACTACCAAATCTTGATAGCAAAGAAACAATTCAAAAAATAACATAACATCACAAGACTACCAAAATCTACACAACCCAGAAGACAAATTTCAATCTTTCTACATACCGACTAAACAAGTTTCAATCATTTTACATACCCACTAAACAATTTACTCATCTTGTTAAGCGATTTACATTCTCTCACGTTGGCAGGACCGACAACGGGTCGGTTATCCGATCATAGACATTGAGCAATATAAAGTTTCTAAAGAGTGTTAATAAGTAATAACCAACCTCAAGACATTGAAGCCATTTATCAGACTTGCCGAGCTCCTCAAACAGAAGAAAACAATGTTCAGTTCTCACTAATTTCACATACTTGTTTAATGTTGACAGCAAAGGCTTGTCATAGTTAAAATTCCTCATAAGTGTCCGTACCAATTCTTGGGCCTCCGCATTATCCCCAGATTTTGAATGTTTTTTGGGCCTAATTGTTGAACTGCAGATAACCGTGTGCTTCTTATGAAGAAATTGTTGATGTAAGTTGTAGTTTAGAGCTGAATTGTGTGTGAATTTGATATGTTGAGTTGTGGGAATTGAACGAAAATGAAGAGGCCCATTAGCTAAATTTGCAGACATTTTTCAAACAAGTGATTTACAAACATATAAATATATATATATGTATGTATATTTATTCAGTTTGATTGTTACTGTGGACCGGAGAAAGGAGAAGCACGGTGAATCCTGGTGGATGAGTGACGGTGAAGATTTTCTGTTAAAAGGATAATCACAAACAGACCCCTAGGAAATAATGAAAATTCGCGATGGGCTTGGATTTTACAAAGCCATGACAACCCATATCAGTATGGGCCTATTCGCGCAAAGCCTCACTGATGTAACTAAAACTTAAAAGTTAAAAGTACCACCCTTGTAGTTTCGTGTGTCACACATTTGTCTACTTATCTTGTTAAAAAAATGAAGAGAATTGATAAATATAATCGTTGGCGGTGTTTTAACATGTTATTACATACATGAATGTTTTGCATATTAAACATAATCACCTCTTAGGTAGATGGGTGTGGGTGCGGGTAGGGGCACGGGTTCCTCCTTATCGCACGTGTACACCGCCACCGCCTACCTATAACCCGTGGTGAACTATTCACTTTATCACAATTCACACACACCTTTATATATGGGATTACTATTACTATATTCTCTCATATAATATATTTATCTGTGTTTTACATGCTTTTGTCTTTTCGTTATTTTTTTTTTTTACCTTTTTATAATTTTTTTGTTAACGTATACCTTTCGTGTTTGTTTCGGCTGAAATGTTAATAAATATGAAGTAAAATCATATGGGTGTTTTTTGTTTTGAAATTTTCATTTTCTTGAAGTTGGTTGTTGTTGAAGTAAAATCAATTTTGTGATAGTTTTTTTTTTATAATAATTATTATGCAAAGTATGTTTTTTATTTTTAATAAAACGTTATGTTTTTATATTTACAAAATTTTTTATTTTTAAATATAAACATAATTTTTTTAGTGAAGGTATCACATCAAAAAATGGTTAGGGGGAAGGTGTCGATTCGGTTAACCATTCGGTATGTGTGAAACCGAAATGGAACACCACCCCTTGTTCGTCGGTTTGGCTTCGGTTTGTAAGTGATAAGTTTGTGAAACCGACTTTGACAATACATAATAGACCGTTGGAACGTATGGGAAATGTAAATTCCCATTTAACCGTTTGAATACATGCACCAAACTAAAAAAGAAGAAGCTTAATCCCTTTTATTTTTACCTATAAATACATGTTGTTGTGACACTAAATCAAAATCACTTCAAAATTCCCATTTTATACAACTATTCCATACAATTTTTTTACAAGAAAACAATCATGGATCCAAGGAAAGCAAAGGGTATTTCAAGCCAAACAAAAGGTAGTTCAAGCCAATCAAAAGGTCGTGGATGAGCCTCTCGATCTCAACCTGTTCCTCTGATCCAAGTTCTCCCATATTGTCCATAAATGAATTCTCAATCATCTCTTTATTATCCTCAATCGGTCTATCAAAGCCAATATAATTATAGTTTAAAATATATTTTAGAAAAATAGGTTGGTGTATCATGACACCGAGTAAAAAATGGTGAATTTTTGGTTTGAGGGGTAAAAATGAGTTGACACATGCTATTGGGGTTGGTTTGGCTTGGTTCCCTTGGAATGATGAGTTTGAAAGTAGATTTACATGAACTTTTCTTATAGGTGATTGGTGAGGGTAGATGAAGGTAAGTGAATTACCACACCCACCTCCTTTATATTTACGAATTAAGATTCAATGTACAACGTAATAACATCTTAAATATAAGCCCACTAGCTATATGTGTCATTTCCTAAAAACTAATTAATAAAACTTAAAAGGAGATCATAGATAACTACCAAATCAGATGGAAAAAAAAAAACAACCTAAAACCTTACAATAGAGTATAATTAAAGGGAAAATCAAATATGCAGTTGACTGCATATTTGATAGATGCAGTCCCCCTCACAAATAAATTTGTCACATGATGAATAAATAAACAACCCCTTGAATGTGAGGGCAGCAGAAGGTAGTTAACAGCAGCCAACATATCCCCATAATTAAAAATGATTTTGACAAGATACCTAGATCTTTTTTTTTTTTAGAAAAATTTCATATATATCCTTACAAACTTTTATAATTATGTCAAATTTCAATCTATACTCCTTTACAAAGATTTCATGACTTTTTATTTTTGAAAGTGTTGAAAAGTTGTAACATTTTCATTTAGCACCACTTAAATTTTTTTCACCTAGACTACTCCCTTAACATTAATTATCTTTATATCAATTACCTACAATACTCACCGTCGTCAACACCACCACCAGTCGCCACCATCACCACTAGTCACCGCCGCCACCACTACATTGCCGCCTCTACCGTCACACCATCGTATTGCGCGGATACCCCTTTACTATTATGTTAATATTATATACCTATATTAATATAGTTAGGTATGAACAGTAGCTCTGTTGTCCTTTTCTGCCTTTTCAACATAAATAGTAAACTTATCAATTAAAAAACAAAAAGGGGATTTGGTGGACTGGTTGAAGCTTAGGAGCGTGGCAGAGCAGGTCCCTGGTTCGAGTCCCTCCACACACATTTATTTTGGGCATTTTATTTTGGAGGGTTTTAATGTTTATTATGTAAACTTTGCACTTTGCCCCCTCCCTTTTTTATTTTTTCTTTTCTGACCCTTCTGTTTCCTTTTGTATTTTTTCTAGCCCCTCAACTTATATATTTTGTGTTTTTTTTTTTAAATTTTGATTTCTTTTATACATTTTCTACATTTAATATTTTTGTTTTATTATATATTCGTTTGTATTTTTTTAAACATTTGGTTTTTATATTCATTTTGTTTTTTTTTCAAACTTTTCTATTTGTTTTTTTTTACATTTTGTTTTTTTAACATATAATTTGTAACTTTTTGGTATTTTTATAACTCTTATATTTGGCTTTTTTAAACATTTTTTTTAACACAAAAAGAAAACAGAACGCGTGGGTGAATGTTATATATTCCTTTTGTATTTTTTTTTGTTAACATTTGTTTCTTTTATATCTTTTTTACATTTGGTTTTTGTATTTTTTGTTTAAACTCGAATGTGTGAGATTTTTTTTAAAATAGTATAAAAAAGTGAACCAACTTTTTACACGACAAAACATTCAGTTAAATACCACAATACGCTTCAAACACCGACGCCGCCCAACGGGCGGCTTGGAACTTTTCTAGTTAATCTAAAACTTGTGGTCTCTATGACTTTCCAATTTTCCATCCAAATATTATTTGGTTAAGTGCAATTCTTATTTGTATGTAGCCGTGCACAAAAGTCGGATTTTGGCTGACCCGACCCGAACCGGGTTTGGTTAATGGGATTAAAAACCGGGTTTGACCAAATCCGAACCGGTTTGAACCCGGTTTTTGGTCAAAGGTGGACCTTTTTTTTTACCAAAAATTAAACCCGACCCGATTTGAACCAATCTCTACCCAGTTCGGAAACGAAACCGGTTTCAAACCGCCGGGTTTTCCAAAACCCGAACCGGTTTTGGTCAAACCCGGATTTGACCAGGTTCGGTTTCGATTTTTTCGACCCGGTTTTTTTATGCATCTCTATTTGTTTGTATGTATTCATAAGTTGCAGATTCAATGTGGGTGACAAAATATTGGGCCACACAAAATTTTATATGCATACCGTCCCTGTCCCATATCATACAAGCAATGTTTTAAAAACCGGATCGGACCGGCCGGTTCGACCGGTTCGCGGTTAGGAGGCCGGTTTTTCAAACCCGGTTTTTTAGTGGTCCGGTTCAATGGTTCGAACCGGCCGGTTTTTCCAGTTCAACCGGTTTCTTTTTTTTTTTTTTTTTTATAATGATTATGTGTATAATTTAATGTT